>CM076570.1:1096402302-1096801603 GCA_034641835.2 Pinus albicaulis
ATACCCACCTAAAAGTTCATGTAGATAGCACAGATATTACCCCCAATGTGCTCTCCCAAAATTTCAGACAAATAGTGCAAATATTACCCCCAAAAGCCACACAACCCCTTAAAATGATTAATTATGATTGTTTTTTGTCCCTTCAATGCATCCAAATTGGAATGATGGAAAGTTGGTCATATGTGGACCATCATAAACCCTAACTTCTATTTTTTATCTCAATTTAGTCATATTTAACCACTAAAACGAAAAGCATGCGAATGATTTTAGCTATTACTCTACTATAAATAAAACACATGAGGTCACTCCATCCATCCATTATCACAAGTAAGGTTATGTTGTTGAAATGTCACTAGAGCCTTAAAGACTTCTCCCTCTTGATTGTAGTTTTCTAACCTATCTACATTGCTCACAAACCAAGGAGGGAGTCACAAGCACATCAAGGAAGCCAATGATTCATCCCACAGAGGGGCTTTGGACCCATTTAACTTCAACAAACTCGTCCTCCAAGACTTATCTTTTGGCATGCTCATTATGGTAATGGAATTCTTTGTATTCGTTTATCTCTTTTGTTCATGTTGATTAATTGGTTCCTTGCTTTAGTTCTTTATCTCATATAAATTAAGGTTTGAAGGATGAAAAGTCGTCACTTAAATTTAACCATTTGTTTAGGGCCTAATAGACAACCATTACGCCGATGTGGGTGTGCTTGTTATGACTTCACTCTTTTCACTCACAATTTTAGATCTTCAAATTGCTTTATCTCTATGTACTTTTATGTTTTTACAAAGGACACTGAGTAAAAAGCCTCTATTTTTTCCTTAGTTATAAATTGCTATTTTCACCTTTATGTGTAAGAGCTAGAACACTTTTCCACCCTTGTTTATACACTGTTAATACAATTTTCGGTACCAATTTTTACAATGGTTTAATGCATCTTTTGGTACCAATTTTTACATTGGTTCAATGCATCTTTTGGTACAGGGTTTTGCACTTGTTCAATGCATCTTTTGGTACAGGGTTTTGCACTTGTTCAATGCATCTTTTGATACAGTGTCTACACTAAAAACACACTTTTTGGGGTAGATTTATATATTGTGATGTATTTTTTTTAAGCTTTTTGGCTTTGCCTTATTTCAAGCAATCCTCATGTAAGGTTCTCTTGGGTTATAGGTCATTGGTCCAACACTATAGCATATTTTACAAAAACATTGTAGATACAAAAAAGACCCCTGTGGTTATTAGTACATTCTACTTTAGGGTTTCTCTTTGTTGCATTGCATATTTTGTTTTCAACATACTGATTTAAAAACCTTTTCTCACGTGAATAGCCCTTAAGACTTGCTTTAAATAATAAAAGCTTTAGATGAAGAAGATCCTTCTTTTTACATTAGTACATGCCCTTACTCTTTGATTTATGTTTTAGGCATTTGCCTTTGCTTTTTCCAACTAGCTCTTCACCTCTTTTTCAATGTTCAACTCTTGTTTGCTTGATATTGTAAGAATCCTTTTCTTTCAGAGAGGAAAGTTAGTAAAGTTAGAGATATAAACCTCCTTTGTTTTAAGTATTTGACTTATTCAATCTCACTTTTCATTTTGAAATTGCAAAATCATTCCATCCTACTACATAGCTAGGTTGCAATAGGAGTTTTTCTTGTTGATTTAGATCATTTAATGCTCATTTCTCATTAGAAATTTCATTGAGATAAATAAATAAGATTTTTTTACTATAGTTTTTTTCTTCTTTTAAGCTAGTGATTCAATTTTAAATGTTTTTAATTGCAAGTATTTATGTTTCAAGCATTTTTTTTTTTTTTTTGTTGAAGTTGGCTATACCACAAGTGCACACACACCTCACTCCCTATTATATGCTTGATTCATGACCCCAAGCTCAACTTAAAATCAACCACTTAATGCATAATTCAAACTTTGGGCCAAAAGAATTTTGTAGTTAGGTTAGGGTTGTGGGGAGAGAAATCCAAATAATTCACCACAACCATGCACATTTGAAACATAGTGGTTTTTTTATCCAGGAACTTAAAATCATTTTTATTAGATACGATCAAGTTTGTTTTCTTTAGCAACAGGTGCACTCTTCGGGGTGGATAATCCCAAGGTTGGGACTAGGACTAGTGGTTATCTCGAGCATATGACCTTCATTTTCTTTCCAACATAGAGAGTTATGTAGTGAGAGGTTGCACACATCCATGTTTTGCTTCCTTGACATATCTTTTTATCCAAATGGAAACCCGATGACTATGTGTGTATTTGTGGTGGTGGTGGGGGGGAGGGGGGCAGGGCAAGGCACATGGTGAATTGTAGCATTTGAAACAGACTCTAGATTATGAGGTAAAACCTTTTCATATTTTTATGATCATCATGTGAAGATTACACGACACTCTCCAAATTCTCAAAATGAGTTTACAAATGGAAGAAATCCAAGTTCAAGTGAACACCAAAATCACCCAATTGATGGGTGATGAAGAAAACACATTGGCATTCAACTCCAAATGTGGGATAGTGACCCCCTATGGGTTGCTAAGAACCCCATAATCAAACTATGGGCCTTGTCCATTAAGCGATGGAGTCACTTCCAAACACTATCAAATTAGCCCTGAGACCCAAATGTATTTAATTCAAAAGTTGAAGGCCAACTGTACAAACTAAAATGGAAAATTCCTACCTACTCTACACTTATTGTGTAGGTCTCAAGAATATTGCCCACTTCCAATGGAATCATTCATGCATCAGGATCAATAAATATTTCTATGTTGCGCTCAACACAATTGATCAGAGAATGGTTTCCAACCATGCAAGGTCTCCTTGGACAATGAACTCATTGCAGCAAAGCTTTGAAGGTGAGAACACAAGATGACAACTATCGAGACAACCCACTAATGAAATTGTGAAGCCATGGTTCAATGCAACCACCTTCATAATCATACTTAAAAATCAGGTTTACCTCACTGCCCACTTGACTGCACAGGACTTTGGAACTAGTAAAGCCATATGATAAACTGAGATCACAAATATGAAAGAGATTCCTCAACTTCAGGTTCCATTGCATGCTTTTCATCAAGTGTTGTCCCTATGTTTTCCATCTCATGATCAGATCCATCTCTTGGCATAGAAATATTGCCTAACTTGAAGTCTTGATTGTCTTCTTTTTCCCTAGCTTCCAACTCATCCTCAGCAAGGTAATGTGACAAAGCAAACAACCCTTCCTCTGAACCAAGAATATATTCTTATGAGATCTGTACATGTATTATTTCTGCCATTTTCACATTTTTAAAGAATATATGTTTGCCTTTGACAGTTTTCACATTGAGGAATGTTGCCGTCTCATCATCCAACCTGTCACCGCTATCACTATCTTCCCACAAAGCATGTGAAAGAGTGCATATCCCTTTCATTGGGATCTTAGAATTCTCACTCTTAGGTTCAGAAATATTATCTGATATACTAAAATTTCCTACCCTTCATGAGATTCCTCTTCTAAATCCTCTTCCTCACGGTCTTGGACCCAGTTAAGAGATGGTGGGAGGGAAGCATTATCAAAAGTATAAGGGTTGGCTTTCTTCTTACTTCCCTCCTGTTGTTTTAGATTAATGTCCTTTGAATCACATATAACTCAGTGCCAAATATAGTCACATCCATGTTCTTTGCGAGAACTATAGGATTCATGCTCAGATTCTTAAATTTTTTTACATCACCCTCCTGAGAACAAGACATCCCAATTTTTTGAGCATTGAAATTTGCATTTCTTCTCATCTTAAGTCATTGGTATTGCTATCAATGGACAACATGAGAAGGGGCACAAAGTGCTAAGTTTTGGAATGAGAGTTGGATAAGTTTTTTGAGCTAAGGTTAATGCCTCTACAATTTCAAACGTGTACCTTTGGAACCTTCCAAAAATAATTTCTAGATCAGCACCACTTGCAAGAACATCTTCCCCAATGGATTGAGCTAATTTCACTAACTCCTTCCAGCTATACTTTCCCTCTTATCTCAGCAGATACCTCAAGTTTGTGGGCAAAGCATTTTCATAGTAGCTGAAAATGATGGGATGCCAAATACAGTCACATCCATGATCTTTGCGAGAAGTATAGGATTCATGCTCAGATTCTTAAATTTGTTTATATCACCCTCCTGAGAACAAGACATCCCAATTCTTTGAGCATTGACATTTGCATTTCTTCTCATCTGCAGTAATTGGCTTTGCTATCAATGGACAACGTGAGAAAGGGCACAAAGTGTCAAGTTTTGGAACGAGAGTTGGATAAGTTTTTTGAGCCAAGGATAATGCCTCTACAATTTAAAAGTGTGCCTTTGGAACATTCCAAAAATAATTTCTAGATCAGCATCACTTGCAAGAATATCTTCCTCAATGGATTGAGCTCATTGCATTAACTCCTTCCAGCTATACTTTCCCTCTTATCTCAGCAAATAGCTCAAGTTTGTAGGCAAAGCATTTTCATAGTAGCTGAAAATGATGGGATCAATAGGAAATATTTGCTGCATCATTCGATGAAGGATTCTCATAAATCTGAAAGTGAATCTTAACCATCCCTCTTTCCTTCATGTAAACGCAAATGAGTTTCATAAAAAGAACACGTGGGCTCGCCCTTTGGGCAATATTTCTCAGCAAATAGAATCTCCAATACCCCCATTCATTGATGGTTCCAAGCAGTAGAGAATAAACCATCTTTCAAGATTCGGATGAATAGTGAGCAAGCTACATCATCATCTCCAACATTATAGATGTCACAGGCATGATAGATTCAATCAAATGCTGCTCCGCACCTTCGGAGTTGTTTCCCCAGAAAATGGGAAATTTCTCCATAGGAATACGTGGCAAAGAATATATCTCTCCTTGCAAGTTGAAGGGACTTCTCCATAGCCATCTTTTCCTTTGGGGATATGTACTTTCTGCTGTAATGCTAGCAGTGTTTGGTGGGCTTGGTGGAGAACACAAGGAAGCATCCCATTGAATCACCATGAAATCTTTCTCAACTATGGAACTCTTTCAGCAGAATCACCATGGCATTCTTTTTCAATATTAGAAGCTTTAAGATTGGAACCACCAAGGAATTTGTGCTCTTGAATATTGGATCGCATGGAGTCATTAGGGAGCTCATCCTCCCAAATCTTGGATGGTTCTTGGCTCTTTGGAACTTGCCACAACCAATCAGTGCCCAAATTACCATGAAAATAAATCTTTGGATGTCCTCAATGGTCCCTTGAACCAAGCTTTCAAGAACCCAGTTCATTCCAGATTATTCTAAAATTCTCTATAAAAGTTCCCAAGATCTTGGAAGAAAATTTTGTTCTTTCTAGCACAATTTGATCTTCCTTGAAACTTATCTAGATGTCTTTGTTTTTATTGGGCAGAAAGCTTCAAGAACTACCTCTCAAATGCCCAATGTTCTGATTATTGCTTGTTTCACTTATGAATCATGATCACCAATAATCGCCACAGGAACATTGTCCATCTTTGAAATGATGGAAACGGTTTGCATCTCTCACAACAATTTCTCGCGCAACAAGCTTTGAGATAAACTTAATGCTAGTGTGGCAGTCTCCGCACACTCTAAAGTTTTTTATGATATGGATACGTGTCCCAGGGGATGTGTTGAGAAGTCCAAATGCAATTGCTAGCTTCTCACTGTGATGGTAAAGAGTATGTTCTTTCTGCTCTTCTTCCACATCATGCAGCACAAAATTCCTGTCAGGCATATACCCTGCCTCCTTCATCTGCCCTGACAATTTCTCCAACTTCGCATAAATCAACTCTGTTTGGGCGTGTCTTCTATCTCCTACGAAGAAAGCATGTACATGGTTATCCACTTCAATCCAGCTACGTCCTGGCTCTTTTCTGATTCCCATGTCCTTCATCATTTTTCGCACTTTTTGAATGCCATCCCACCTGCCAGCTGCCGCATAGATGTTCGACAGCAGCACATAAGGTACAGCATTTTTAGGATCAGATTCAAAAAGGCGTTCAGCCACAATTTCTCCTAGCTCTACATTAGCATGAATTCTACAAGCACCAAGCATTGATCCCCACACGGCGGCATCAGGTTTGATTGGCATTTTATTGATAAAGTCGTGTGCTTCAACCAGCATGCCAGCACGGCCCAGGAGGTCAACCATGCAGCAGTAGTGCTCCATTCTGGGTGTGATGTGATAACACTGAGTCATGAGATTGAAGTACCTCCAACCCTCATCCACTAGGCCAGAATGGCAACATGCAGACAGGACACCGATGAAGGTGACATGGTCTGGGTTCATGCCAGAGCATTGCATTTGTTCAAAGAATTGGAGGGCCTTCCTAGCACACCCATGCATGGCATATCCAATGATCATTACACTCCATGAGACCACATTTCTACTAGGCATTATCTTAAAGTGTTTTTCTGCGTCTTGTATGCTTCCACATTTGGCATACATGTCTAGAAGGGCACTCCCAGTAAAGATATCAAATAAAAATCCCCTTTGAATTACCTCTCCATGAATCTTTTTGCCATGTTCCAGAGCTGACAAGTTGGAACATGCGGTGAGAACACTGGCAAATGTGTCCGAGTCTGGATCCACCCCACTCATGCGCATTTGCTGAAAGAGCTTCAACGACTCATCAGAATGCCCACTCTGGGCACATCCTGCAATTATCTGAGTCCACGAGACTACATTTCGTTCAGGCATTAATCGAAAGAACTTTAAGGCTTCATCAACCAGCCCATTCTGTGCACATCCTGCAACGATTGCATTCCATGAAATCACATCTCGTTCGGGCATTTCCTGAAAGAGCTCCATGGCCTTGTCAACATCCCCACTCTGGGCATATCCGGCAATCATTGCATTCCACAGCACCACACTTCGTTCAGTAGTTTCATCTAACACCATCTGTGCACTGTCCATCCTCCCACATTTGACATACATATCTACCATGGCACACTGCAAAAAAGTATCAGATTGAAATCTCCTCTTAACTATGCCTCCGTGAATCACTTTCCCATGCTCCACAGTCCCCAAGTTGGCGCATGCTGGCAGAGTACTAGCAAATGTGAACTGATTCGGCAAAACACCTGTCGTCTGCATCTCACAAAACAATCTCAGGGCCTCCTCATCAAGACCATGCTGAGAAAAAGCCGCAATCATTGCACTCCACGAGACAACATCCTGATTGGGCATCTGCTGAAACAACCTCAGGGCCTCGTCAACAAATCCATTCTGTGCATATCCTACAGTAATTGCAGTCCACGAGACCACGTTTTGATCGGGCATTTTGTCAAACACTTTGCGTGCAAGCTCCATACACCCACATTTCACATACATATCTAAAAGAGCGCACCCCACGAAGACATTAGCCTGAAACCCACTTCTAATAATCTCCTTATGGATCTCCTTGCCATATTCCAGGGCTGCCATGCTTGCACACGCCGGAAGAACAGACGAGAAGGTGAACTCATTCGGCCGGACACCAGCAAGCCTCATCTGATAAAACAGCCTCAAAGCCTCATCTGCGCGGCCTTGTTTTGAGTAAGCTGCAATCATGGCAGTCCACGAGACTACATCTCGTTCGGACATTTTATCAAACACTTTCCAAGCATCATTCAGATGCCCGCACTTGGAATACAGGGTTACGAGCCTGTTAGCCAAAAGGACGTTGTCATGGAATTGAAATTGACTGTGAATGATGTGGGCATGTATTATTTTGCCTTGGGAAATTTGTTTGTTGTCAATGCAGGTTTGCAAGAGAGAAATATAGGCAGATGAGTATGGACTGCACATACCTTGTAAGATGTACATTGCCTCTTTCAGACGGTTCTGCTTGCACAGAGCTATAAGGGTGGAATTATTGTTGGCATTGGCGTGCTCTACTTCTTCTTCTCCATGGAAATCAATGGGTATGGTGTTGGTTGAGAGATTGGGTTTAGAGCTGTAAATGGGCATGAAACTTTTTGTTCTCCGCGATGGGATTACAGCTGCCATTGTTGTGCTCTGCAACTCTGGCATTTGGAGTGGCCATCGAAACTTCAATGGCCTTTCCATTGCATTAAAAAAATATACAAAACTCGGAAGCGTTATAGGAAAGTGCGTTCATCTTACATCAAGCCTTATATGAGCGAATATTTGAAATTATTATTTAATTTTAAGGTCAAACTAATATACCAAATTAGTCAAGCTAATATACTAAATACATAGACTTAGGATTCATTTATGAAAACATATATATATATATATATATGGTATAGATTTACAATTTATTTTGCTAAAATATTTATTAATGTTTTACATTTCTAATAAAATCATAAACCTTAATCACAAATGAATTATCAGTTATTGTCACTTGCTTATCATTTTACAAAAAGGAAGAGTTCCAACTAAATGCTAACCACATATGACTTTCTTATCTGTTATTGTCACTTGCTTATCATTCTACAAAATAAAGAGTTGCAACTAAATGCTAACTACATATGAGATTTTGTAGAGTTGCAACTAAATGCTAACCACATATAACTTTCTTATACATTATGGTCATTATTCTTATTAATAAAGAAAAAAGTTGCAACTAATACTAACTACAAATAACTTACTCATGCATCATTACAACTTATTCACTAACCAAAATTATATTTCAATTACTTCCAACAATTCAATTACTTATGACCAAAAGTAAAGAGCAGCAACTAACCCTAATCACAATTGATCGTTGATATATCATTCCCACTTTTCTCACCTACCAAACTTACTTTTATTTTACTAAATGCCTTTTTAAATACTTATGAACACAAAGTTAATTTAGGTATGGAGCACTTTGTGTTGGCTTTATGAGGGTGAACTAATAGAAGCCACATCATAAGTATTATCATAAATTTTATGTTACAATTTGAAGTATCATCCACTTCATTACTAAGTTAGTAAATGCAAGTGTGAGAGAGAAATATGATTAAAAAAAAGGATAAAGCTAACAAGAAAGATGTAAAAATTAGTTTTCATTTTTGTTAGTGAATTTAAAGTATCATTAACTTCATCACCAAATTTGTAAATGTAAGTATATGAGAGAGAAAGATGAGAAATGAGACAAAGCTAACTACAAAGATGTAAAGATGAGCTTCCATTTTTGTGGGTGTATGTTTTTTAAAATATCTTAACTTTAAAAGAAAATAAAGATGGATGAAGCCATTATTAATTCATATTAAACTTTTAAGCATAATCTTGAGATATATAATTAGTAATAACCTTAGTTCCTCTTGGAAAGGGGAAGGGGGGCATTGACTTTTAAAAAAATCAAGAAACTAATTACACTTGGGGGTTGAGATTTCCTTGAATAGTGAAGTTGAGGCTTTAGCTTTCTTCAAAGTCTTCTTGCTTCTCAAAGATCAAGGGGCTTGTGAAGCATTAGTAATAGGCAATTCAACGACCAATCTAAGAGTTATTAGCAAGTCTCCTCCCAAGCAGCCAAACCTAGTACGTATTCAAATAATCCTTCAAGAAGTTTTTTGATTTGATAAGATTGAATTTTTTCACGTCCCAAGGCACAAAAATTGGTTGATAGATAAGTTGTTGTGAAACCACTCCAAAAATAGAAGAAAAGAGATATCAACGCCTTAAAAATAAGCCACTTCGAGGGGGCAACCTCCAATACATTACATGAATGAACAATTCTTGGATGATACATATTACAAAACCTCCTTTCTATATATAGGAGTCCATGGGGCCACAATGTAATCCTAGTGGGGCCACAATGTAATCTTAGCCGACCTAATAATAATAATTTAAGGGCACAATAATAACAATATGGGGGTTACATCCCGGATGCAGGTGGGTAAATGGAATGGGGCGGTGGCCAGCCCGGCGACCAACACCTGGCCAGGCCACACGCTGCGCATCGTTCTCAGTGAAGGCGCCATAAATTCTCGAAGGAAGTCGGATTGAGCATTCATGTCTCATTTGCCTTGGCGTTATGGCTCTGCCTTCACGCGCTCTGCCATGGCGACGCGCCCTTCTGTGCAGCCCTCTCCTGCTCCATCTACTCGTCTTATGAGCATTTGGCCTCTCCATTTGGGTTTTCGGCTTACTTTTCAGGTTTCCTGAGCTCCTTGGCCTCTAGCTGATTGTCTTTTTGCCTCTGTTGCGTATTCCACGCCTCCACCAACCCCTTTGTCCTCTCCGCGCTCATCTGACCCTCTGCAGTAGTCGTCTCCTCCATCAACTGGTTCTCACAGCCCTCCTTCGCTTCCGTGTGCACCTTGCTCTCTGAATTCATTTCGCTCTTCTCCGTCCCCCTTCGTCTTCCCCGGTTCTCACTCCCTGTTCACTAGCATTGATTCCCGCACCACAATGCCGCACAGGCATAGACTTTGTTGCAGAAGAGGTGGTGGCGGCAGAGAGGAGGGCAGTAGGGGTTCACACCCGCCACTTGCCACCCACGATTTCGGCAGTCGGCCTCCTTCAGACAACAACATGGGCCAATTTCATTTTTGCAGTGACCTGGCCAAGCCGCACATTACTGCTACCATCTCAGTCTCTTTCCACAAAGAGCCTCAAGTTGGTGAAGCTTCAAGCTCCAGAAAACGCTGAAAATCTACCATTCCGGTCCAGCATCCTCAGGACACAAGGAAATCGATGGTGCTCCCAGTCAAGCCAGGCGCGACTAGCTCCAGCAGTGAGGGTGATAGCAGCAACGAATCGGCTCGTGGGAAGCAAAAGCTCAACTCAGATTCAGGATCCTCTTCCGCATCGGAGAGTTCCTCCCAGTACTCTAAAATCACCGCTGAAGATCTCAAAGATTACAGTTGTTCCATAGTGGAGGAGAATCCCCCCTCCACCTACAGACAGTTAGCTTCTTGTCAGGTCTTGCTTTCATTTTTTTGGCCTTCTGTCATGTTAAGTTTCAAGTTCAAACACGTTGATGGTCAACTCCTTCGAAGCTTAAAATGCTTTTTTTGTTTCTATTATGCTACTAAGAACTTGATGACTGCTTGTTTCCCGATAATGGGCAGTAACTCTTGGGCTGGTTTCCAGGTTATGGGCAGCCCTTTTTACAGTTTTTTGGTTTTTTTTTAATAGGACCTCCTGTGAGGTTGACTAATATAGAAGCCATGCAGGAAGGTCTCGCATTGTAAATTATGTTCAATATCAATAGATTAACGCAACTTAGAAAAAAAAACAATATGGGGGTTACAGGGGTACAATAATAATAATAATAATAAGGGGGTTACACTAACAACAATAAGGGACTATACTAGTAATATAGGGACCTAACATGCCCCTCTCCTTCAAAGAAGTGTTGTCCTCAACGCTTGAGTAGCTCTGGGTGCTTCTGTATAAAATTCTCATCCTCCCATGTAGAATCTTCAGTGGGTAAGTTCTTCCACTTGATGAGATACTCTGAAATTGATCGATTCCGTAGTTGTTGAGTTCTTATTTCCGTGACCGCTTCAGGTTCCAATATGATTTTTCCTTCCTCATCAAGTTCTGGCAATATTGTTTGAACTGGAAGACTTTCACCTATAACCTTCTTTAAGCATGAAACATGGAAAACTGGATGTACTCGCGAAGAAGCAGGAAGCTCCAATTTGTATGCCATAGTACCAATCTTTTGCAACACCTTGTAAGGACCATAGTACTTTGGCGATAATTTATTATCCTTCTTAGCTTGCTTGAGGGATATTTGTTTGTATGGTTGTAGCCGTAAAAATACCCAATCTCCTACATCAAAACTTCTCTCACTGCGATGTTGATCTGCCTGTTGTTTCATTCGATTTTGTGCAAAATTTAGGTTATCCTTTAAGAGTTGGAGAACTTCTTGCTGATGCTCGATGTGATCTTCCACTGCTTGAACCTTCGAATTTTCTCTTAAATATGATGTGATGGATGGTGGATGATATCCATAAAGTGCCATAAATGGGGTCATTTTTGCTGCAGGATGGAAGGAAGTGTTATACCACCATTCAGCAAGAGGTAACCACTTGACCCATTGTGTTTGTTTATCAGATACAAAACAACGAATATATCCTTCCAAACATTTATTTACCATCTCAGTTTGACCATCAGATTGAGGATGATAAGATGAGCTATGAGCTAATTGAGTACCCAAACAAGAAAATAACTCCGTCCAAAAATTTCCAGTAAAAATGGGATCTCTGTCGCTCACAATAACCCTTGGGTTTCCATGTAGCTTTTAAATTGTGTCCATAAATGTAGTAGCAACTGTACTTGCTTTAAATGGATGAGATAATGCACAAAAGTGTGCATACTTGGTAAGTCTATCAACTACCACCACGATGACATTCTTTCCTTCGGACTTAGGTAAACCTGTGATAAAATCCATTGAAATCTCCTCCCAACGTTGACTTGGAATGGATAAAGGTTGTAGAAGTCCCGGGGTCTTAATTGTTTCCACTTTATTCTGCCGGCAAACCAAACATTCCGCCACAAACTTTTGAATATCAGATTTAAGGCCATCCCAAAAAAATTCTTTCTTCACCCTGTGGTAAGTTTTTAAAAATCCCGAGTGTCCTCCTAAAGGAGAAGTGTGCAATTCCAGAAGAATATTTTGTTTTATTTGGAATTCTTACAAATATATAAGCGATCTTTGTACCATAAGGAATCATTTTTCCAACTAAATGTATCAGATGTACTAGGATCTTGCCGCAACTTTTGAATGAGTGTCCATACATCTTTTTCCTTCTTCCATTCATCTCTTGCTTTGGTTATCCAATCTGGTTGGATAATAGAAATGGCACAAAGCAATGCTTCCACCTCTTCATTCTTTCTCGAGAGTGCATCTGCAACAACATTAAGCTTTCCTTTTTTGTAGATTATTTCAAAGTCATAACCCAACATCTTTGCGACCCATTTTTGTTGCTCTTCTGAAGATAGTCTTTGTTCCAAAAAGTGTTTAAGACTATCATGATCAGTTTTTACCTTGAAGTGTCTTCCTATTAGGTAAGTTCGCCATTTCTTTAGTGCATGCAGTATTGCTAACATTTCCTTCTCATAAATAGGTTTCTGTAAATACTTTCCTTTGATTGGACGACTTTCAAAAGCAATGGGTCTTCCTTCCTGCATTAAAACTGCACCAATTCCATTTCCTGAGGCATCACATTCCACAATAAAGGTTTTGTGAAGTCTGGCGTAGCTAAGACCGGTGCTAGGCACATTGCCTCTTTAAGATGTTCAAAGGCCTTAGTTGCTTCAGGAGTCCATGAAAATGCATCTTTCTTCAATAATGTTGTTAGAGGTGCTGCTATTCTCCCATAATTATTAACAAACTTGCGATAATACCTCGTTAACCCGAGAAATCCTCGCAACTTCTTTATGGTTGTGGGGAATTTCCATTCCTTGTTGGCTTTAATTTTGTTAGGGTCTACTTTAACACCCTCGTGAGATACAATATGACCCAGATATTCCACCTCTTGTACTCCAAAGAAACATTTGGATTTTTTTGCATATAATTGTTTCTCCTGCAATAGTTTGAGCACCCCGTCAACATGTTCAACATGATCCTTCCAAGACCTGCTGTAGATTAGTATATCATCAAAAAATACTAGCACAAATTTTCTAAGGAAGGGTTTGAAAATGGAATTCATCAACTTTTGAAATGTAGAAGGTGCATTGGTAAGGCCAAAAGGCATGACCAAAAATTCATAATGACCCTCATGAGTTCGAAATGTTGTTTTTGGAATATCTTCAGTCTTCATTCTAATTTGATGATATCCCGATCGAAGATCCAACTTGGTAAAATAAATTGCTCCATGTAATTCATCCAATAATTCATCAATCACAGGAATGGGAAATTTATCTTTAATGGTGAGCTTATTTAGCTCCCTATAATCCGAACACATTCGCCATGATCCATCCTTCTTGTGTACCAATACTACAGGAGCAGAGAAAGAACTTTGACTAGGTTGAATTATACCCGCCTCTAACATTTCTGCAATCATACGTTCAATTTCGCTCTTTTCGACATAAGGATATCTATAAGGCCTGATGTTTGGAGGAACACTTCCTGGAATCAAATGAATAGCATGATCATGATCATGAATAGGTGGGAGTCCTTTGGGAGTTTCAAACACCTTGGAATGATTGTCCAAGACTTGTTGGAGATCTGCAGAAACAGATGATTTTGATGTTGGAACTTCTAGTGAGCATAATTGTGCAATTACGCCTCGTTGTTCTTTCTTTAGAAGCTTTGTCATGCCATTAGAGCTTATTATCCTTCCTGGCTTCCCTTCAATACCCCGTAATTCGACTTCCTTTCCTTCTAAAAAAATTTCAAGAAAAGTTCTTGAAAATTAAAAGCTACCGTCCCCAAAGATTGTAACCATTGTACTCCTAGTACAACATCAACACCTCCCATAGGAATGGAAAGCATTGGACTATTCAATACATATTCCCCCATGGTTAGCTTGATATTATGGCATTTTCCAGAGCAATTTATATTTCCTCCATTTGCAACCATCACTTGACATTATGTTGCTAGGTATAGGAAACAATTCAATTCCTTGGCTACCTTACAATGAATAAAATTATGGGTACTACCTTAATCAATCAACACTATTACCTTTTTCTTCTTGATATGTCTTTCTATCTTGATAGTTTGAGGAGAGGTAATTCCTGCCAATGCATTACACAATATGGTCGGATTCATTTCTTCCTCTTCTAGGGCTGGTTCCTGGTGTATATCCTCTTCTTTTGAAGATTCTTTTTCATTTTCTTCTTCCTCTTCACAATCTATGTAAAATAATTTCTTCTCAACACACTTATGACCTTTAGTGTATTTTCTATTACAGCTGTAGCAAAGCCCTTTTTCTCTTTTTTCTTCCAATTGTTGTGGTGTCAACCTTGTAGGTTGTGGAAACCTAGGAGTAGCAACACTTCCATCTTTATAGAAGTGAGTGGTAGGCTTCCTTGTTGCCATAATTTTACATTCAATTTTTCTTGCCAACCTGAATGTCTTCTCCAATGAATCAGGTTCCAAAACGCGAACTTCATGTTGGATTTTATCCTTTAAAGTACCTATGAAGAGATCAATCATGTGTTCCTCTGGAATATCAGTTACCCTTATTTTCAATTTTTGGAAGTCCTCAATGTGCTCCCCCACTGAACACTTCTGTTTGAGATTTATCAATTGGCTAAAGAAAGTGTTTCTCTTTGTCTCCTCATAATGTGCTATCATTTCCTCCATAAAAATGACCAAGTGACAATTTTTTTACAGTAGCAAAGCCACCGATACCATACAAATGTATTTTGTTCTAAATGTAAAGTTGCAATGCGTACCTTTTGTGTGTTTTGCACATTATTGAGATCAAAATATTGCTCCATCTGTAGTATCCGTGTTACAGGATCCTTTCCATCAAACTTCCTCATATCCATTTTTGGAATATGGTGGTTCTTCCCTCCAACATTAGAGTTTATGAAATCACGATTAACATTTATTTTGTTCTCATCATGAGTTTCCTCTACTATCTTTTCACCATTAGGAGATATTTCTTGTATCAACTTTGTCAAACCTTCCATGTCTGCTTTTAGATCATTCTTCATGTTTTCCATCTTAGCTTCCATGTCATCCATCTTAGATTCCATGACAGCTTCCATGTCATCCATCTTAGCTTCCATGACATTCTTCAAACCATCCATCTTAGATTCCACGTCTTTCTTCAAAACTTCCATGTCATTTTTTGTTGCTCTTTGCGAGAGCAAAATTTGTTGCACTTGCTCTTGTAATTTTGATATGTCATGTTGCCATTTTTCGTCTTCATGAGTCATAGTAGAGCCCTATAAAGGCTTAATGGGTGTTGAATTATTTTTAGGGGTCATTTTAGAATCCAATACTAATATCTATTCTACAATATGCCCTTGGAATCAATTCAACTTGATTCTTCAAACAAGACTTATGCAATTCGGAAAAAAAATACACACATTTTACTTGCTTTTGAGGAGCTCGATATTGAAATTGACTTATCTCTATACTTGTAGATCCTCAATATCTGAAATTAGGCCCTGTAGTATTCCTATGAAGCTTCTTTCAAATTCCACAGGTCTGACTTGATTTGGATTCTTCAAGAAAAAGTTATGTCCAATCTCCCACAATGACCTAATTATGGACTGGTTTGGTAGAGCGAACTTTTACGACTTGCCATGTGTCACTGTTTTCTCCTTTGGCTCTGAAATTTATAGATAGAAAACTACGGTCCGTGTACTTGCATTCGCTTTTTATAGAATTCCAATCTGATGGTCAAAGAGAGATTTATGAATATTTTCCCACGATCACCTCTTTGAGATGAAATTCGGGAACCTGAAAAAGACCTAAATTCCACAGATCATATCTCCTAAAATATTGTGAACCAAGCTCTGAAATTTTGCAATGATGTTTCTCAGTATTTCAGCTTCGCGCTCTACAAATTTCAGCTTTTGAACTTTCATAGAAACAAAGTTATAGCGAAAATTCCAAGATGACCTTTTTAAGTGAAATTCAGAAGCCTGCAAAAAGCCCTAACTTCCACAGATCATATCTCCGAAAATGTTGTGAACCAAGATCTGAAATTTTGCGACGATGTTCCTCGGGATTTTGGCTTCACACTCTAAAAATTTCAGCTTCTGAACCTTCGTAGAAAAAAGTTATAGCGAAAATTCCACGATGACTTGTTTGGAGCAGCGAAACCCTAAAATCCAAAGCTCCAATACCAAATGTTGTGAAACCAACTCCAAAAATAGAAGAAAAGAGATATCAACGCCTTAGAAATAAGCCACTTCAAGGGACAAACCTCCAATGCATTACATGAATGAACAATTCTTGGATGATACAAATTACAAAACCTCTTTTCTATATATAGGAGTCCATAGGGCCACAATGTAATCCTAGCCGACCTAACAATAATAATTTAAGGGCATAATACTAACAATATGGGGGTTACAAGGGTACAATAATAATAATAATAAGGGGGTTACACTAACAACAATAAGGGACTATACTAGTAATATAGGGACCTAACATAAGCCAATTTGGGCAATAAACTAATTTTGGATTGTCGTCATTCAAATGAGGTAAATCATTGTTTGCGAGGGAGGCATTTTAAGCTATTTAATATCCAATCTACATTGAAATTCTTGGTCAATAATCTAGTTTTGGAGGGAGGAATCTTCATATGGTTCTTGTTGTTCCAAAAGTTTGATTGGTTAGGGAATTTATGATTCCATGTCACGAGACAATTCTCTACCATCTATAAGTAAATAATACATAAAAAGCATGGTATAAATAAAATATGAAGGCCAAGATCCTAGCATGAGGAGTTTTAGAGTTCTTATATATACAATTTCTTGTTGTACCTATGAAACTAATGAATGCATTGGCTTGGGACTTACCACATCACATAATATATTACCACAAACTATAGTAAAATTAGAGTAGCTTAATGGAAAATTAATGAAGGGATGAGTGAATGGCAGATGCTTGGAACCCTTATATATGGAAGCACCCAACTAATCCCACTACTCTTTGGGGAAAGTTTGTATAATCAATACAATCAAATTTTCAATATACATTTAGTTAGATTTTGTTCCAAGTATTTTTAGAATCTACATATAATTTGATAAAGTCCTAACCCACTCGCTAAGGTGGGTCATAGAGGGTAAGATCCACAAGGATCTATGGTGGTCTACTTCACCCCATGATATAATTTGTGGAAGAGGATTGACTGCATCAAGGATGCGAATAATGTCAATGGGCTAAGTTTAGGTGTTCAAGATATAGAGTCAGTGGGTAGGTAATTGCATCCTAGACATCACAACTTAGAAAAAATTGAATCGATGGCATCCTTCTTTTAATGCATTTAATGAAAAATGTACAAAAGTGTTGCATTTTTTGTTGTGCCTTTATTGTGGAGATATGAAAGGTGGATCTAGCTATGTTTTTGAGCATTTAACACAAGATTTTTGAATCCTCATTAACTCTAAGAAAGTCTCTTTAGATATACTAGAGCTAGATCTTGGGGGAAGAAGTGGTCAAAGTTGGATCTAGATCCATCGAAAACAACCTTGAAAGGAACAATCACAAAATTTATATTTGGAATGCGACGTCATTTGGCTATTTTGAAGTTGTAGAAAGAATATAGTAAACCAGAGTTGGAAAGGTACCCCCAAAGAAAGTGCTAACATACATTTAGCTAAATCCTTAGACAAGGAATTGGATTTTTATAGCATTTGATAGTTAGAGGATGGTTTGATGGTGAATTTACAATTGGAAGGAAATGTTCAGTCATATACTAGCATTGAATCAAATTATGACTTCTAAAAAATGACTCTTGGTTTGAACCTATACTAAAGCATTATTAAATATTAATGGTACTAGGTAACAATAGGTGGATGCAACTAATAATAGAGGATTTGCTACAATACGAAGACAAGATGCAACAAATAGAAATAATCCTTTAAGGAAGAATGCATTTATTTGGAACCCTAGTAACTCAATATCTCTATTAGGGCAGTTTGACCCATGAATAGGGCAAGGGAAGGAGAACTTTGAAAGGGTCATAGAGATCTATGATCCAGATTGTGCCAATCTTAAGGTTTTCCTAGAGTACATATCGAATACATACAAGGTTATGATGGAGAGAAACGATGGAATGAGGAAGGTTATACACGAGCTTGCATTTAAGTCATTATTCAAGTTTGGCCTTATGAGTCTGTTATAGGTTTTATGTTTTGACATAAGACCTACAATGAATAAATTATCCATTTGATGCTAAGTAAGACACATAGGGGGGATATGGTTGAATTATCCTTCTGTCATGTTAAGTTTCAGGTTCAAACACGTTGATGGTCACCTCCTTCGAAGCTTAAAATGCTTTTTTTGTTTCTATTATGCTACTAAGAACTTGATGACTGCTTGTTTCCTGATAATGGGCAGCAACTCTTGGGCTGGTTTCTAGGTTATGGGCAGCCCTTTTTACAGTCTTTTGGTTTGTTTTGAATAGGACCTCCTATGAGGTTGACTAATTTAGTAGCCATGTAGGAAGGTCTCGCATTGTAAATTATGTTCAATATCAATAGATTAACGCAACTTAGAAAAAAAAAACAATATGGGGGTTACATGGGTACAATAATAACAATAAGGGGGTTACACTAACAACAATAAGGGACTATACTAGTAATATAGGGACCTAACATGCCCCTCTCCTTCAAAAAAGTGTTGTCCTCAACGCTCGAGTAGCTCTGGGTGCTTCTGTATAAAATTCTCATCCTCCCATGTAGAATCTTCGGTGGGTAAGTTCTTCCACTTGATGAGATACTCTGAAATTGATCGATTCCGTAGCTGTCGAGTTCTTATTTCCGTGACCGCTTCAGGTTCCAATATGATTTTTCCTTCCTCATCAAGTTCGGGCAATATTGTTTGAACTGGAAGATTTTCACCTATAACCTTCTTTAAGCATGAAACATGGAAAATTGGATGCACTCGTGAAGAAGCAGGAAGCTCCAATTTGTATGCCATAGTACCAATCTTTTGCAACACCTCGTAAGGACCATAGTACTTTGGCGATAATTTATTATCCTTCTTAGCTTGCTTGAGGGACATTTGTTTGTATGGTTGTAGCCGTAAAAATACCCAATCTCCTACATCAAAACTTCTCTCGCTGCGATGTTGATCTGCCTGTTGTTTCATTCGATTTTGTGCCAAATTCAGGTTATCCTTTAAGAGTTGGAGAACTTCTCGTTGATGCTCGATGTGATCTTCCACTGCTTGAACCTTAGAATTTTCTCTTAAAGATGATGTGATGGATGGTGGATGATATCCATAAAGTGCCATAAATGGGGTCATTTTTGCTGCAGTATGGAAGGAAGTGTTATACCAACATTCAGCAAGAGGTAACCACTTGACCCATTGTGTTTGTTTATCAGATACAAAACAACGAAGATATCATTCCAAACATTTATTTACTATCTCAGTTTGACCATCAGATTGAGGATGATAAGATGAGCTATGAGCTAATTGAGTACCCAAACAAGAAAATAACTCCATCCAAAAATTTCCAGTAAAAATGGGATCTCTGTCGCTCACAATAACCCTTGGGTTTCCATGTAGCTTTTGAATCGTGTCCATAAATGTAGTAGCAACTGTACTTGCTTTAAATGGATGAGATAATGCACAAAAGTGTGCATACTTGGTAAGTCTATCAACTACCACCATGATGACATTCTTTCCTTTAGACTTAGGTAAACCTGTGATAAAATCCATTGAAATCTCCTCCCAACGTTGACTTGGAATGGATAAAGGTTGTAGAAGTCCCGGGGTCTTAATTGTCTCCACTTTATTCTGCTGGAAAACCAAATATTCCGCCACAAACTTTTGAATATCAGATTTAAGGCCATCCCAAAAAAAATCTTTCTTCACCCTGTGGTAAGTTTTTAAAAATCCTGAGTGTCCTCCTAAAGGAGAAGTGTGCAATTCCAGAAGAATCTTTTGTTTTAGTTGGAAATTCTTACAAAGATATAAGCGATCTTTGTACCATAAGGAATCATTTTTCCAACTAAATGTATCAGATGTACTAGGATCTTGCTGCAACTTTTGAATGAGTGTCCACACTTCTTCGTCCTTCTTCCATCCATCTCTTGCTTCGGTTATCCAATCTGGTTGGATAATAGAAATGGCACAAAGCAATGCTTCCACCTCTTCATTCTTTCTTGAGAGTGCATCTGCAACAACATTAAGCTTTCCTTTTTTGTAGATTATTTCAAAGTCATAACCCAACATCTTTGTGACCCATTTTTGCTGCTCTTCTGAAGATAGTCTTTGTTCCACAAAGTGTTTAAGACTATCATGATCAGTTTTTACCTTGAAGTGTCTTCCCATTAGGTAAGTTCTCCATTTCTTTAGTGCATGTAGTATTGCTAACATTTCCTTCTCATAAATAGGTTTCTGTAAATACTTTCCTTTGATTGGACGACTTTCAAAAGCAATGGTTCTTCCTTCCTGCATTAAAACTGCACCAATTCCATTTCCTGAGGCATCACATTCCACAATAAAGGTTTTTGTGAAGTCTGGCATAGCTAAGACCGGTGCTAGGCACATTGCCTCTTTACGATGTTCAAAGGCCTTAGTTGCTTCAGGAGTCCATGAAAATGCATCTTTCTTCAATAATGTTATTAGAGGTGTTGCTATTCTCCCATAATTCTTAACAAACTTGCGATAATACCCTGTTAACCCAAGAAATCCTCACAACTGCTTTATGGTTGTGGGGGCTTTCCATATCTTAATGGCTTTAATTTTGTTAGGTTCTACCTTAACACCCTCGTGAGATACAATATGGCCCAGATATTCCACCTCTTGTACTCCAAAGAAACATTTGGATGTTTTTGCATATAATTGTTGCTCCTGCAATAGTTTGAGCACCATGTCAACATGTTGAACATGATTCTTCCAAGACGTGCTGTAAATTAGTACATCATCAAAAAATACTAGCACAAATTTTCTGAGGAAGGGTTTGAAAATGGAATTCATCAACCCTTGAAATGTAGAAGGTGCATTGGTAGGGCCAAAAGGCATGACCAAAAATTCATAATGACCCTCATGAGTTCGAAATGTTGTTTTCGGAATATCTTCAGTCTTCATTCTAATTTGATGATATCCTGAACGAAGATCCAACTTGGTAAAATAAATTGCTCCATGTAATTCATCCAATAATTCATCAATCATAGGAATGAGAAATTTATCTTTAATGATGAGCTTATTGAGCTCCCTATAATCCGGACACATGCACCATGATCCATCCTTCTTGTGTACCAATACTACAGGAGCAGAGAAAGAACTTTGACTAGGTTGAATTATACCCGCCTCTAACATTTCTGCAATCATACGTTCAATTTCGCTCTTTTGGAAGTAAGGATATCTATAAGGCCTGATGTTTGGAGGAACACTTCCCGGAATCAAATGAATAGCATGATCATGATCACGAATAGGTGGGAGTCCTTTGGGAGTTTCAAACACCTTGGAATGATTGTCCAAGACTTTTTGGAGATCTGCAGAAATAGATGATTTTGATGTTGGAACTTCTAGTGAGCATAATTATGAAATTATGCCTCGTTGTTCTTTCTTTAGAAGCTTTGTCATGACATTAGAGCTTATTATATTTACCGGCTTCCCTGCAATACCCCGTAATTCAACTTCCTTTCCTTCTGAAAAACATTTCAAGAAAAGTTCTTGAAAATTAAAAGCTTCCATCCCCAAAGATTGTAACCATTGTACTCCTAGTACAACATCAGCACCACCCATAGAAATGGAAAGCATTGGACTATTTAATACATATTCCCCCATGGTTAGCTTGATATTATGGCATTTTCTAGAGAAATTTATATTTTCTCCATTTGCAACCATCACTTGACATTCTGGTGTTGGGTATAGGAAATAATTCAATTCCTTGGCTACCTTACAATCAATAAAATTATGGGTACTACTTGAATCAATCAACACTATTACCTTTTTCTTCTTGATATATCCTTCTATCTTGAGAGTTTGAGGAGTGGTAATTCCTGCCAATGCATTACATGATATGGTCGGGTTCATTTCTTCCTCTTCTAGGGCTGGTTCCTGGTGTATATCCTCTTATTTTGAAGATTCTTGTTCATTTTCTTCTTCCTCTTCACAATCTATGTAAAATAATTTCTTCTCAACACACTTATGACCTTTAGTGTATTTTCTATCACAACTGTAGCAAAGCCCTTTTTCTCTTTTTTCTTCCAATTATTGTGGTGTCAACCTTGTAGGTTGTGGAAACCTAGGAGTAGCAACACTTCCATCTTTATAGAAGTGAGTGGTAGACTTCCTTGTCGCCATAATTTTACATTCAATTTTTCTTGCCAACCTGAATGCCATACCCAATGAATCAGGTTCCAAAACACGAACTTCATGTTGGATGTTATCCTTTAAAGTTCCTATGAAGAGATCAATCATGTGTTCCTCTGGAATATCAATTATCATTATATTCAATTTTTGGAAGTCCTCAATGTGCTCCCCCACTGAACACTTATGTTTGAGATTTATCAATTGGCTAAAGAAAGTGTTGCTCTTTGTATCCTCATAATGTGCTATCATTTCCTCCGTAAAAATTGACCAAGTGACAATTTTTTTACGGGAGAAAAGCCATCGATACCATACAAATGTATTTTGCTCTAAATGTAAAGTTGCAATGCGTACCTTTTGTGTGTTTTTCACATTATGGAGATCAAAATATTGCTCCATCTATAGTATCCATGTTACAGGATCCTTTCCATCAAACTTCCTCATATCCATTTTTGGAATATGGTGGTTCTTCACGCCAACATTAGAGTTTATGAAATCACGATTAACATTTATTTTGTTCTCATCATGAGTTTCCTCTACTATTTTTTCACCATTAGGAAACATTTCTTGTATCAACTTTGTCAAACCTTCCATGTCTACTTTTAGATCATTCTTCATGTTTTCCATCTTAGCTTCCATGTCATCCATCTTAGATTCCATGCCAGCTTCCATGCCATCTATCTTAGATTCCATGCCATTCTTCAAACCATCCATCTTAGATTCCACACCTTTCTTCAAAACTTCCATGTCATTTTTTGTTGCTCTTTGCGAGAGCGAAATTTGTTGCACTTGCTCTTGTAATTTTGATATGTCATGTTGCCATTCTTCGTCTTCATGAGTCATAGTAGAGCCTTCTAAAGGCTTAATGGGCGTTGAATTCTTTTTAGGGGCCATTTTAGAATCCAATACTGATATCTATTCTACAATATGCCCTTGGAATCAATTCAACTTGATTCTTCAAACAAGACTTATGCAATTTGGAAAAAAAATAACACACATTTTACTTGCTTTTGAAGAGCTCGATATTGAAATTGACTTAGTTCTATACTTGCAGATCCTCAATATCTGAAATTTGGCCCTGTAGTATTCCTATGAAGCTTCTTTCAAATTCCACAGGTCTGAATTGATTTGGATTCTTCAAGACAAAGTTATGTCCAATCTCCCACAACAACCTAATTATGGACTGGTTTAGTAGAGCGAACTTGTATGACTTGCCACGTGTCACTATTTTCTCCTTTGGCTCTGAAATTTATAGAAAGGAAACTACGATCCATGTACTTCCAGTCACTTTTTACAGAATTCCAATCCGATGCTCAGAGAGAGATTTATGAATATTTTCCCACGATCACCTCTTTGAGATGAAATTCGGGAGCCTGAAAAAGACCTAACTTCCACAGATCATATCTCCAAAAATATTGTGAACCAAAATCTGAGATTTTTCAATGATGTTCCTCAGGATTTCTACTTTGGTCTCTACAAATTTCAACTTCTGAACCTTCATAGAAACAAATTTATAGCGAAAATTCTGAGATGACCTTTTTAAGTGAAATTCAGGAGCCTGCAAAAAGCCCTAACTTCCACAGATCATATCTCCGAAAATGTTGTGAACCAAACTCTGAAATTTTACGACAATGTTCCTCAGGATTTCGGCTTCTCACTCTAAAATTTTTAGCTTCTAAACCTTCGTAGAAAAAAATTTATAGCGAAAATTCCATGATGACCTGTTTGGAGAAAAGAAACCCTAGAATCCAAAGCTCTGATACCAAATGTTGTGAAACCAGCTCCAAAAATAGAATAAAAGAGATATCAACACCTTATAAATAAGCCACTTCGAGGGGGAAACCTCTAATACATTACATGAATGAACAATTCTTGGATGATACAAATTACAAAACCTCCTTTCTATATATAGGAGTCCATGGGGCCACAATGTAATCCTAGTGGGGCCACAATGTAATCCTAGATGACCTAACAATAATAATTTAAAGGCACAATAATAACAATATGGAGTTTACACGGGTACAATAATAATAATAAGGGGGTTACACTAACAACAATAAGGGACTATACTAGTAATATAGGGACCTAACATAATCCAATTTGGGCAATAAACTAATTTTGGATTGTCGTCATTCAAATGAGGTAAATCATTGTTTGTGAGGGAGGCATTTTAAGCTCTTTAATATCCAATATACATTGAAATGCTTGGCTAATAATATAGTTTTGGAGGGAGGAAGTTTCATATGGTTCTTGTTGTTCCAAAAGTTTTATTGTTTAGGGAATTTATGATTTCATGTCACGAGACAATTCCCTACCATCTATAAGTAAATAATACATAAAGAGCATGGTATAAATAAAATATGAAGGCCAAGATCCTAGCATGAGGAGTTTTAGAGTTCTTATATATACGATTTATTGTTGTACCTATGAAATTAATGAATGCATTGGCTTGGGGCTTACCACATCACATAATATATTACCACAAACTATAGTACAATTAGAGTAGCTTAATGGAAAATCAATGAAGGGATGAGTGAATGGCACATGCTTGGAACCCTTATATATGGTAGCACCCAACTAATCCCACTACTCCTTGGGGAAAGTTTGTATAATCAATACAATCAAATTTTCAATATAAATATAGTTAGATTTTGTTCTAAGTGTTTTTAGAATCTACATATAATTTGATAAAATCCTAACCCACTCGTTAAGGTGGGTCATAGAGGGTAAGATCCACAAGGATCTATGATGGTCTACTTCACCCCATGATAGAATTTGTGGAAGGGGATTCACTGCATCAAGGATGTGAATAATGTCAATGGGCTAAGTTTATGTGTTGAGGATATAGAGTCATTGGGTGGGTAATTGCATCCTAGACGTCACAACTTAGAAAACATTGCATCGATGGCATCCTTCTTTTAATGCATTTAATGAAAAATGTACAAAAGTGTTGCATTTTTGGTTGTGCCTTTATTGTGGAGATATTCAAGGTGGATCTAGCTATGTTGTTGAACATTTAACACAAGATTTTTGAATCCTCGTTAACTTTAAGAGAGTCTCTTTAGATATACTAGAGCTGGATCTTGGGGGAAGAAGTGGTCAAAGTTGGATCTAGATCCATCGAAAACAACCTTGAAAGGAACAATCACAAAATTTATATTTGGAATGCGACGTCATTTGGCTATTTTGAAGTTATAGAAAGAATATAGTAAACTAGAGTTGGAAAGGTACCCCCAAAGAAAGTGCTAACATACATTTAGCTAAATCCTTAGACAAGGAATTGGATTTTTGTAGCACTTGATAGTTAGAGGAGGGTTTGATGGTGAATTTACAATTGGAAGGAAATGTTCAGTCATATACTAGCATTGAATCAAATTAATGACTTCTGAAAATTTACTTTTGGTTTGAACCTATACTAAAGAATTATTAAATATTAATGGTACTAGGTAACAATAGGTGGATGCAACTAATAATAGAGGATTTGCTACAATACGAAGACAAGATGCAACAAATAGAAATAATCCTTTAAGGAAGAATGCATTTATTTGGAATCCTGGTAACTCGATATCTCTAGTAGGAAATTTTGACCCATGAATAGGGCAAGGGAAGGAGAACTTTGAAAGGGTCATAGAGACCATTCTAATCTATGAGCTAGACTGTGCCAATCTTAAGGTTTTCCTAGAGTACATATCGAAGACATACAAGGTTATGATGGAGAGAAACGATGGAATGAGGAAGGTTATACACGAGCTTGTGTTTAAGTCATTATTCAAGTTTGGGCTTATGAGTCTGTTATAGGTTTTATGTTTTGACATAAGACCTACAATGAATAAATTATCCATTTGATGCTAGGTAAGACGCATAGGGGGATATGGTTGAATCAAAGTTCAATAATTGACCAAGAGAAGATTTATGTGGCAATGGAACTACCCACAAAAGGTTGGGATGTAGAAAAATATTTCTAGCCCGACACTTTGATATAAGGATGAGAGGAAGAATCTTCTACAAAACAAGGTGTCTACGTGAGTTATAATATAGAAAAGGTTTTTTGTAGATATAATAGTGGGTCAATTAATTATAACCACTTACTTTTCATTACACAATTGTTATTTATGCAAGTTTTAAGGAAATGATGATCTCGTGTTTCTTAAAGGTTGCAATTCAACTAGTTTACTTGTGTGCCTAAGGAGTTTAACTATATTGGTGCTCATACTTAACCAATGAAATTATTAGTCTTGTTTCAATGCACATTATTCTAATAATGTCTTTCATGCTACCATTGGTTATGACACAATTGGAAGATTCATATATTCCCGAGGGATTCTAGGGCCCATTGTTCAAGTCATAATGTATCGTTGGGATTCAAAGGGTAGGTACGTTGAGATATACCTATGCTTTGAAGCATATTATGCATAGATGGTGGAGGAACTTCACCATATTCAGTGGATTTCAACAAATTTATTGAACAACTATAAAAATAAATGCCAATTTTCAATGGATAAGCATTGTTGCTATATGACTAAGGGGTTTCCAAATGAAAATGTTGCCCCCAAAAGTCAGTGAAACAATTAGAGTATGTTTTGACTAAGAAAAGAGTAAATATTTACCTCAAGCACCGGGTAAAAGAGGCACAACAAGAAGAAAAGGGGATGGAAAAGAAGTTGAGAATATTGAAGTAAGAGGGACCCACAAATGTTCCATCCATTAGAGAATTGGAAAAAAAAAATGGAAGGAAATAAATACCAAACTTATTGTTGTACAATGAGAAATTAAGAGAAAGCAAGCTTGATAGGTTGCAATACTTGCACATACCAAACTAGTTGAAGAGGAAGTAGTATTAAAGGAGCTCATCATAGACATCATTGGGGCTATCTACATCATGAAATTTGATATCTTAAATTGAGGGTTTAACCTCATCACTAGATATATCAACCTCCCCCACTCAAACCATGCCACATATAATTGTAAGGACACCAATGAGGTTACCCCACCTAGGATTGACCAATCTAACTCCAAGAGTGGCTATTATGCTATGACAAGGAGAGGGGGTCAAGTTTTCTATTCATATTCATTAAACACTACAATAACACGATGTAACTACACATCTAGGGTCAATTAGAAGGGTTACAACATACTACATTTATCCTTTACATAAGTCAAATAATTTGAATATTACGCTCCTTAGACTAAGATAATTCCCAATGGATGTGTTGTCGCAAAATCTGACCCTGATAGAATTTTGATCAAGTAGACTCTGAGTAACTCTTTCAAACCAATCTTTTGGTTGAGGCTTAGCCTCCTCAACCTAAGAGGGCTCTCTCAACAGTTTTAAGATTTTTTATTAAGGATTAGATGGCTAACTCTAGGAATAAAATGGATAAAAGTGTATAACTGGTTGAATTACTAATTAAAAAACATCTATTGGGCTATGGATTCAAGATATGTTTCAACAAAACATCAACATCAGCTCAACATGGAAGTCAAGGCACTTAGAGTTTTAGGTTTATAAACAAAACAGTAACATAGTGAATAAAACACAGTCTACAAACATGTGAAGGAAATTAGAGCATTTTCCAATGAATTCTAAGTAACATGTGTTCATACCACTGTAAATAGGTAGATGAGGAAAACCATAGAGAGATCAAACACCAAAAACTCTTTGTGAATCCTGAGTAGTGAAGCCAATCTGTATTAAGCTGAAAATACACAGTTTGCTTGCTAATGAAAAAATGCCAACCTTGAGGAATTCGACCTCATGTCTCTTATAGAGTCATCATTACAATCTTGTATTCCCTTATTTATCTTGAAGAGAATTCAAATTTCTAAGTTTGACACTTATCTACTCCTAAAACAGACTCTTAATTACAACTGACAGTAAACTGTCTCTTTAGGAATCCTAATACAAATAGGAGTAAAACTCCTTATCATGTCTAAAACAACCTTATCTAAGACTTAAATATTCTCTTTTGACAGCTGCTTCTCCATATCTTTGAATTTGATGATGCCTCCAGCCTTGTTGTGATATCTTGCTGACTCATGTCTTGATTGTCCTAAAAACCAGGGAACACATTTCCTGCATTTTAGCCCTTATCTTCCATATTGATCTTTGAACATCTTTTGCTAGCAATGCTGACTATTTTAGATATGTGACATGTGCTAACATTTCCTTGAAACTTAACCCTTCCACCTGTTCAAAAATAAACCTCGAAAAAGTATAAAGGAGATGGGATATATCTGCGCTATAAAAATAGCAGTTGTTTTTGCAGCACAGAATTTGTATTACTTTGAAACATTCCTTTTAACCTTTCATTCATCTGCTTTGAAACTTAAATCTTTATATGTGATCATTACTCCATCATTAGCAGCATCTAAACTTGGAAATCAATTGTTTTTATCCCCAAAACAACTATGAAAAATGCCCAAAATTCACCTACAGCAGTTTCATAACGCACTACGAAACTGCTGTGTATGCCTCTTTTACACAGTTTTTTCAAAATTTGTAGTCTTAAGGATATTTTAACTTCTGCAATGATTTCCATAGACCTTAACAGGCAAAACAAGTTGACTTTGAAATGTCTTCAAAAAATAATTCCCTTCTTAATAACAAAACTGCTTTAAGGATTTGTTACTTGTTCCTTTGTTTTATCTCTGTTGTAACTTACCTTCAGAATTTGTCAATTGAATTTCCAGGTCTTCAATCTGCCTCTTCAGCCTCCCATTAGTAGCCCTTGATTTAACATTTATCATTCTCACAAATCTAGCCTCTTTGATTGCAGGAACAATCCAGGTAAAATACTAAGCTTCACTGTTGACTGTTTCAGGTTTTAAAACTCTTTCAACCTCCCACAGAGCCTTTATTCTGTTGAAATTTGTCTTCCCAGCA
This sequence comes from Pinus albicaulis, assembly GCA_034641835.2. Classification (NCBI taxonomy): domain Eukaryota; kingdom Viridiplantae; phylum Streptophyta; class Pinopsida; order Pinales; family Pinaceae; genus Pinus; species Pinus albicaulis. The sequence continues at coordinate 1,096,432,029 of CM076570.1, forward strand.
GCATGTCTTCTTGCTTTCCTGTTCAGCTTAGCAATTTCAAAATTAGCTAATCTCAACTTCTCTTCAATTTCTTCATGACTGCTCTTTTCTGTTTGAGTATGAAAAACGTTTTTTTTGGCAGCTTCAGGAATTGGTGATGATAGGTCTATATGTTCTTCATAAACATTGGAAAATTTCCCTATTTTATCTAACTCCATATCCAGCTCTTGCAACTTTTTTGATTGCCTAGTTAAAGGCTTTCTGGGCTTGAATACAAACTCTGAAATCTCATCACAAAATCCAACTTTTTAGAAGATTTCATCTTCTTAAATTTCCCTTCATCCAATTTTATGAAGTTTCCCTGAACCAAGGGACATTCTTCAATATCAATAGCCTGTAAAATATCATTCAAATCACCCTTTAAACCTAGACTTTCTCCTGAAACCACTGTTTTACCCTTTTCCTTTGTTATTTGACTTCTAGTCAATATTTTCTGGACTAATTTGCTAGTTGATTGTTCCTGTACTGTTTCCTTAACTTTAGTTGTCTTCTTTTGTGCAGGTTGAGGAGTCTCTCGAATAATCACTGATGTTTTAATTTCTGGCTCTTTCACTTGCTTTCTAGTTTTCAACTTGACAAATCTTTTTGATCTTGTTTCTGTAGGATCACTAGTTTTTTATGGTGATTTTTCTTTGGCCTTAGAACTAATACCTGTTTCTTGTGTTTCCACCCCAAATCCACACAAAAAAAAAATGTAGACCATTCTTTGTTTATCCTTTGAATTTCATGTAAAACTATCAATTTAACTAGACCATGATGGAAAAGTGAAGTTTCACATCCTTGAGTTTTCATTTGCACCTTATCTGCCATTTTAGCTAAATTTTGAAACAAGAAGAAAGGAAAATTCAAAGAAATCATTCCAGTAAAATGCAACAAGAGTTTGAAATGATAAGAATACACTTTATGGTATCTTCCCTCACAGATGAAAAACCTTTGAATGTTGAAGAGCAGGTTGGCATAGGTGTTCTTGATGTAACTTCTTGGCACTGCTTTAGTTAAGTCTGTCCCTGCAAACTCTGGCTTCAGAAATATTTTACAAGGTTCCATCTATAACCCGAAATTTTTGAACCATCTTTCTTCTCCCCTTGGAATCTCTATCACTAATGATATGATCTCAGGGGAAATTGGCAAGTTTAAGACTCCAACTTTTGTATTTGAACCGGTGAAATGAAGAGCAAACTCTTTTGTCACTTGATTATGACCTCCCTGCAATTTTTCACAAAATTTCCAACATCCTGTCTTCTTGAAGGCCTCCTCAACTGATTTGTCCTTGGTTAGAGCCTATATGCTTTCAGGCTCCATCCTTAAACAGTGGCCTGACCTGTGATTCTTTCTTTCTTCTATCATCTTTCCCTTGAAATTCCTATTTGTTTCTTGAAAAACCGTAATATCAGCCTTGCTTGATTTCAGAATAAGTTGCCTCCCTTGATTTAGGAATTCAACCTCGCTTGATTAGGGATTCAGCCTCGCTTGACAAATGAGAGAAGCTCTGGATTCTGCTTACCATGAGCTTACCATTCGAAACAAGGGCATGCATGAGGTGTTTCTTGCATAAGAAAATAAAACTAGGAACCATCCCTTTTCAAATTTGAAAATGACTAACATAAATGACCTCTTATGAATGTCATGATGGTTATGAACGATGGCATGTATGAGAAAAGACTCCTAGCTGACACCTAATCATGAAATATTAATGGAATTTGATGGATTTGATAACTTGACAAGACATGCTACGAATCCCCAATTTTGTAGCGCTCCTAATGTAATTTTAGGGTTTTGCGCTACGAAAAGAGCAACGTTTTCGTAGCGCAAAAGCAGCGTTTAACACTGTCTGCGCTACGAAAACGTGGTTTCGTGGCTTAATCAAAAAAATATTTAAATGGTTAAAAACTGGACTTTCTAAACATGATATGAGACACTCAAGGTATGAGATAAAGTTGTTGGACTTTATTTTGTAATGAAAATGAGACTCTAACCCTATCACTTAACCCCTAAAAACTCAAAATGACTTAACACCTATCTAAGACCATGACTAAAACAAGGTAAACTGTCCAAGTTTTAGAAAAAACTTTTATGGTGATAACAGTGTCTCCACTTGGGATAGTGTGCCCCTGTGGTACACTAAGAACCTGCAGCTCCAGTGCTATCCATTTTAATAAAACAGAAAAAAATTATTTGATTTGACAAGCATCTTCTTCAAACTGTTTGGGCCTTCACCTCAGGCTTAAGCTCTTTGTTTCAGCGTTTCATTATTAGCAATCAAACTAACAAATATGGAATATGTGAAATGTCATGAGTGGTTGATAAAACTTCAGCAAATATAATGCTTTAGGAACCTGCCATTAACATGCCCTCCAGCATATGATCCTCCATCAATTTCCTACAAAATATAAGTGTTGTTCCCATGAAAACCAGCAATCTGAAAAGGACCCTTCCATAAGTTCTCAAACTTACCATGCTTGCCCTTTTCCTCAATTTTTGCTTCCCATTTTAGCACTTTGTCTTGTATTTGGAAACTGTCTTCTTTAATCTTCTTATCAAATGTATTTGTAATTCTGTTCTGAGCATGATGATGGCTGTCATAGACTTCTTTTCTCTTTTCCTACAAAGCTATCAACTGGTTGATCCTCCTCTGAATGGAATTTGGTTCCTCTTCAAGTCCTTGAATTAATTTCATGACCGGTACCCCAAGTGATGTCGGAAAAACAGTTTCAGCACCATAAACTAGTTCATATGGCGAATTCCCAATTGATCTCTTTGTACATATCCTATCAGCCCACAAGGCATACTTCAGCTTTAGGTGCCAAGCTTTCTTGTTCTCCTACAATACCTTTTTGATGATTCTTACAATGCTCTTATTTGATCATTCAGCAAGACCATTCCCTTGGGGATAGTATGTTGTAGAGTGTCCAAGAGTGATGTGGTATTGATGACAAAAATTGATCATTTTCTTAGACTTAAATGCTTGGGCATTATCTGTTATAATCTTCATAGGACAACCAAATCTAGACAATATATTATTCTCTAGAAAAGAAATAATTACAGAGTCATTAGCTTGCCTTGTTGGGATCGCCTCTATCCATTTGGTGAAGTAATATGTTGCTGTGAGAACCAGCGATGTTGTCCTAATGATGATGGATGTATCTCTCCAATAAATTCTAAACCCCATTATTGAAATGGTGCTTCCACATAGATAGGAACCAAAGGTAGAGGTATAAGCTTTCTTCTTCCTTCAAAAATTTGGCATTCATGACATGCAGCAATTCTTTTATAAATGTCTTTAAAAATTGTTGGCCAAAAATGTCTCGCTCTTAAAATCTTATTTGTTGTAGCTTTCCAATAATGGTGTCCTCCGCAATCACCTTTATGGAATTCTTCAATGACTTTATCAGCCTCTTCTTCAAGTAAAAAATTCAGCAATATTCTACCTGTATCTTTCCAAAACATATTTCTGTCAAATACAAAATATCTTAAAGATTTCAGCGTAACAAACCTTGCTTTGGACTTTGTTAGATCAGCGGGAGCTTTGTGATGTTGTAGAACAAAAACCACATCCTTATACCACTTTGAAGTGATGTATTCTCATCAATTTGAACCAATTCTTCCTCATCATCAGAAATTTCTGATATTTTTGCATTCAGATTTATATCAAGACAGTCCAAGTTTGATTGAGTCATTAACTTCGCCAAACCTTGTCCTTTCACCAACTTTGTTGGTTTGATGTCTATATCATATTCCAGCAATTTTTCAATCCATTTTCCCCTCTTACCATCGGGATCTGCCTGAGTTAGAATGTCTTTCACCACAGCACTTGGAACAAATGCCACAATATGAGAATGCAGAATGTAAATTATGAAATCCTTAATAGCATTCACCAAAGCATAGGCCTGTTTTTCTAGAATATTATACTTCAGCTCAGCATTTTCTAATGTTTTACTAAAGAAACAAATAGGTTGTTCAGTACCTTGCTTTCCTTTTTGTAGCAAAACTCCAGCAATTGTGTTTTTGGAAGCAAATGTAAAAACCAAAAATTCTTTGGAAAAATCTGGGCTGATAAGTACCGGTGCTTGTGTGAGTGCCTTCTTGATTTGCTCAAAAGATTTTTTAGCTTCAGTTGTCCATTTAATATCAACTCCTTTCTTTAACATCCTTGTTATATCTTTGACAATCTCTCCAAAGTTAGGAATGAAGCGTCTAACAAAATTCACTTTTCCTAGAAATGATTGAATCTCTTTCCTATTTCTTGGAAAATCTACCTTTTGAATTGCATTAACTCTGTTAGGATCAATCCTAATTCCATCTTCAAAAATGATATGATCAAGTATTTTTCCTGTAGTTAAAGAAAAGATGCTTTTAGTAGGATTAAGAGAGATACCAAACCTTCTACATTTCAGCAGAACCTTTTCTAAATGTTTCAAATGATCTTCTTCTTTCTTTGAAAAAATTGTTATATCATCAAGATAAACAACCACCATCTTATCCTTTTCTTCAGAAAAAGAAATATCCATTGCTCTTTGAAAAGTAGCTCTCGCATTCATGAGACCAAAAGGCATCTTAACATACATGAATGTGCCCCGTGGTGTTGTGAAGGCTATTTTTTCCTGATCATCTGGATGTACAAGAATCTTGAAAAACAATCAAGCATGGACATTCTCTGAGAACCAACAATATTTTGCAAAATTGAAACCATCTTGGGAAGAGGATAGTTGTCCTTTAGTGAAGCCTTGTTCAAATTTTTGAAATCAATACAAATTCTGATTTCTCCACTCTTCTTTCTAACCGGTACCAAATTTGCAAGCCAATTTGAGAATCTGATTGGAACAATGAATTTAGCATCAAAGAATTTCTTAATCTCTTTTTCAATCAATGGCATGAGAAGAGGATTAATTCTCCTTAATTTTTTCTTGAAAGGTCTTTCATTTTCTTTAATATGAATAGTATGTTGAATAATGGAAGAATCATACTCCTTTAAATCAGCGTAAAACCAAGCAAAGACATCAACAAACCTCTTCATCATCTCAATATATTTGAATTTCATATCAGCTAAAAGAAACTTTGAAATTTTGATCATTTTAGGCAAAGCTAATGTACCAATATTATAGCTCTCTACTTCCTCTTCATCAGCTTGTATCCTTGGAGATTTAGAAACATCATTCTGATCAAAAAGCTTCTCAAGAGGAATAAGACCCTTTGGTATTGAATTATTCTTTAGCTGTAGAACTTTAGAATTTCCTTTTGATTCAACAAACATGTTTTGTTGATCTACTTGGGTACTTTCAAATTCTTCTTTCAACTTAATAAAATTCTTTACCTGTTGATCATCTTCAAAAACTTGCCAATTGGTGACATTTTCTGGTATAGCTGGTCTATGGCGAACCTCAATCTCATATTTTTTAGAAGAATGAATAGGAATGATGAAAATACTTGCAGAGACAGCCAGAGAATTAGCAATAGAATTTTGGTCTCTAGTTTTGATAGTGAAAGAATAGGCTTGAAATTTTTCCAACATGTCTAAAACTAGATTTCTATATGCTCTCATTCTTACATCCTTCGTTTGATAAACACCTTCAACTTGTCTAATAACCAATTTTGAATCTCCAAAAACAGAAATATTTTGAGCCTTCATTTTTTTCAAAAGATCTAAACCCAAAATCAAAGATTCATATTCAACCATGTTGTTTGTGCAATCAAAATTCAGTTTGTAAGAGTAAAACTTACTCTCATCATTTGGACTTGTAATCCAAATCCCTGCTCCTGCCCCTTACTTTCATGTTGATCCATAAAAGTACAATGACCACCATCCTTCCATCTCTTTGTCATTTACTTGCTGATTTTCTGAATGCTAATTTTCTGAATGTTGATTTTCTGCTCTCATTTCTTCCTCAACACTATCAGCTGACTCATTTAAAAGAATGGCAGATCCAAGTTCAGTATCATAGGCATAAATAGGAAATTTTTGAGGTTTATCTTTGCTACTTACCATGTAAGCCATTCTAGTCTCCCAATACAATCTCCTTTGTTCACCGAAAACAGAAATAGTGGCATAGGTAAGGTCCATTTGCATTGTGCCTTTAATTTTTGCTGCCCATGATCTTGACAATAACATTCCAAACTTTGGCGGAACATCAGCCACAACAATGTCCATAAAAACCGTCTTTGCTAGAATTTGTGTTAGACCAACAACCATATCCTTGATCAAACCAATACATTGAACTCTTTTTGAATCAAAAGAAAATAAATCCTTATATGGTCTTGTTACTTGTAACCCCATCATTTCCATGATTACTTTGGGCATAAGGTTATGAGAAGCCCCTGAATCTAACATAACATTATGTAAAGTCATATCATGAATGCTAATGCTTACATAAAAAGGAGGAAACTCTTCATTTTGTTCATCTTCTAACATTGGACCCAAATATATAATAGGATTATCTTCTTGGACATTCAAAATATCAGCAGCTCCTCGTTGTGAGTTTAACAACTTAACAATCTTGCTTCTATATTCATTTACCTTGAGAATCTCACTAAACGGGACTGATATTTTAATCTTTGAAATTTCATTCTCAAGGTTGAAAACAGAAACAGATTTTTTAGCTTCTTTGATAGGAGGAGGAAGTTGAGTGTCTTTCTTACCAAGTGGAGTGCCTTTCATACCTTCAGCAATCTTTAAGGTATCATTTTTGGCTTCAACAACATTTTGAGCATCTTTCTTAGGTTGCGCTTTGTTTGCAATGATAGGTACATTTCTGTTTCTGAGAGTATATTATTTTTTCATCTCAAAAATGGCATGCTGATATCCCTTAAAATAATCTGATGGTTCTTCTCCTTGATTAGCCAAATCTGACTCATCATGCTCCTCTTTAGTCAAGAAAATTCCTAACATCTCTTCATCAAGACAATGGATAGATTCTTCAAGAATTTTAGGCTCATCTTCGTCATCTACCAAATTTTGCTGAAAAGGAGATCTCACTGGAGGATCAGGCTGCTGATTTCTATTTTCTATGAGCCTTTGTTGGTTTTGAGGTCTCCTGAATTGAGGATTTATGAATTGAGGTTCATTTTCCATAGGAGGAGAAGAGGTGTTTCCAAGAGCTAACCTATCCACCAACTTCTCCATGGTTTTCATCATTGAGTCAAATTTGTCTTCAGAAGTTGAAGTGGAAGGTTTCTCCTCTTCTTTCAATTTAGTTTTTCCCATTTTTGATTTTTTAGCAGCTATCATGTTTACGTCTACCTTTACTGCATCACTTTGCATTTCAGCAAGTGTAGGTGATTCTCTTTCTCTCAACAAGATAGAAAATTCATAATCAAATGCTTCAACATATCTCATTTGTGCTAAGGCTTTCGGAGGTTTCAAATGAGCTGGAATTGAGTCAAAAAAAATTATTAAATCTCTTTGAAAATTTTTGGACAGATTCATCAACTGCCCTTCTAAGGCTGTTATATTCAGTAAGTGCTTGAACTGGATTGATTCTGTTTCCCCATTTTCTTAAAAATTTATCTTCAAACTCATGCCAAGTTCGAATACTTCCCGGTGTGAGAGCTTTAAACCATTTTCTAACTTCGCCGGTAAAACTTTGTGCAAGCAGGCTTAACTTCACATCTTCATCATCAACTTCTTCTCTGTCTATAAAATCATTAAATCTATCTACATGTTCTTCTATTGTGATTTCTTCATCACTACCCTAAGTAGGGATCCTAGCAGCATATTTACTAGGAAGGTCATGCAAAACAGCAGGGAGTACAAGTGGTGCACACCTAGTAGGAGCAGCCATGCTTAAAGGATGAGAAGTAGTTTTAGGAATGACAGAAACAAAAGATGAAGAACTAATATGAGGAGGACTACTTGGTTTCTGCAAGCCACTAACAATTGAGCTCCAATTTGGAAGGGGTAAACCAAATTTGGATTTCAGAAAGACTTTGAAAGGGTCAAGTTCTTTTAGTTTATCCAGAGACTTTTTTTCTAACAACAGCTCAAAAGTAACAGCTTCCCAAAATTCCTCTTTGTCTTCTTGGGTTACAAGGGCTGAAGTGTCAATTCCTCTCTTTTGCAAGTTTAAGATAATATCAATGAATTCGTTTTCACTTTCTGATCTAAACAACACTTCATGAATTTTATCATCAACTCTTTTGTCTTCAGGACTTCTTAGTATTTCAAAGGAGAAAGATTTCGAATGAGATGGAGTACCTAATATTTCTGAAATTCTTTGAGTGCCTCTTGAAATAGTGTTTGGATTGTCCACAATGGTAGGTGGATGGGGATCAGGATTGCTCCGTGTGTTTATCCTTCTCGAAGCCACCTTTAAAATTTTGAAAATGTATGGAGTCACCAAGGTAGATGCAGCCTCGAAAAACTTTTTGAGCTCCTGCTACCTTCAAGAGTTCAGCTTTTTGATTTCGAGAATAAATAATCTTCAGGTTCCTGGCAGATGCACCAAAATGTTATCACAAAATATAACCCTGATAGACTGTTGATCAAGTAGACTCTGAGTAACTCTTTCAAACCAATCTTTTGGTTGAGGCTTAGCCTCCTCAACCTGAGAGGGCTCTCTCAACAGTTTTAAGATTTTTTATTAAGGATTAGATGGCTAACTCTAGGAATAAAATGGATAAAAGTGTATAATTGGTTGAATTACTGATTAACAAACATCTATTGGGCTATGGAGTCAAGATATGTTTCAACAAAACATCAACATCAGCTCAACATGGAAGTCAGGGCACTTAGAGTTTTAGGTTTATAAACAAAACAATAACATAGTGAATAAAACACAGTCTACAAACATGTGAAGGAAATTAGAGCATTTTCCAATGAATTCTAAGTAACACATGTTCATACCATTGTAAATACGTAGATGAGGAAAACCATAGAGAGATCAAACACCAAAAACTCTTTGTGAATCCTGAGTAGTAAAGTCAATCTGTATTAAGTTGAAAATACACAGTCTACTACAATAACATAGTTTGCTTGCTAATGAAAAAACTCCAACCTTGAGGAATTCGACCTCATATCTCTTATAGAGTCATCATTACAATCTTGGATTCCCTTATCTATCTTTAAGAGAATTCGAATTTCTAAGTTTGACACCTATCTACTCCTAAAACAGACTCTTAATTACAACTGACAATAAACTGTCTCTTTAGGAGTCCTAATACAAATAGGAGTAAAACTCCTTATCATGTCTAAAAAAACCTTATCTAAGACTTAAATATTCTGTTTTGACAGCTGCTTCTCCATATCATCGAATTTGATGATACCTCCAGCCTTGTTGTGAGATCCTGCTGACTCGTGTCTTGACTGTCCTAAAAACCAGGGAACACATTTCCTGCATTTTAGCCCTTATCTTCCATATTGATCTTCGAACATCTTTTGCTAGCAATGCTGACTATTTTAGATATGTGACATGTGCTAACATTTCCTTGAAACTTCACCCTTCCACCTGTTCAAAAAGAAACCTCGAAAAAGTATAAAGGAGATGGGATATATATGTGCTACGAAAATAGCAAATGTTTTTGTAGCGCAGAATTTGTATTACTTTGAAACATTCCTTTTAACCTTTCATTCATCTACTTTGAAACTTAAATCTTTATATGTGATCATTACTCCATCATTAGCAGCATCTAAACTTGGAAATCAATTGCTTTTATCCCCAAAACACCTATGAAAAAAGCCCAAAATTCACCTACAGAAGTTTCGTAGCACGCTACGAAACTGTTGTGTATGCCTCTTTTACACAGTTTTTTCAAAACTTTCAGTCTTAAGGATATTTAAACTTCTGCAATGATTTCCATAGACCTTAACAGGCAAAACAAGTTGACTTTGAAATGTCTTCAAAAAATAATTCCCTTCTTAATAACAAAACTGCTTTAAGGATTTGTTATTTGTTGCTCTGTTTTTTCTCTGCTGTAACTTACCTTTAGACTTTGTCAATTGAATTTCCAGGTCTTCAATCTGCCTCTTCAGCCTCCTTTTATTATCCCTTAATTTAACATTTATCATTCTCACAAATCTAGCCTCTTTGATTGCAGGAACAGTCCAGATAAAATACTGAGCTTTACTGCTGACTGTTTCAGGTTTTAAAACTCTTTCAACCTCCCACAAAGCCTTTATTCTGTTGAAATTTGTCTTCTCGGCAGCATGTCTTCTTGCTTTCCTCTTCAACTTAGCAATTTCAAAATTAGCTAATCTCAACTTCTCTTCAATTTCTTCATGACTGCTCTTTTTTTTTTTAGTATGAAAAACTCTGTTTTTGTCAGCTTCAGGCATTGGTGATGATAGGTCTATTTGTTCATCATAAACATTGGAAACTTTCCCTATTTTCTATAACTCTATATCCAGCTCTTGAAACTTTTTTGATTTCCTGGTTAAAGGCTTTCTGGGCTTGAATACAAACTCTGAAATCTCATCATCAAAATCCAGCGTTTTAGAAGATTTCATCTTCTTAAATTTCCCTTCATCCAATTTTATGAAGTCTACCTGAACCAAAGGAGATTCTTCAATATCAATAACCTGTAAAATATCATTCAAATCACCCTTTAAACCTAGACTTTCCCCTGAAACCATTGTTTTACCCTTTTCCTTTGCTATTTGACTTCTAGTCAATCTTTTCTGGACTGATTTGCTAGTTGATTGTTCCTGTATTGTTTCCTTAAATTTAGTTGTCTTCTTTTGTGTAGGTTGAGGAGTCTCTCGAATAATCACTGATGTTTTAATTTCTAGCTCTTTCACTTTCTTTCTAGGTTTCAACTTAACAAATCTTTTTGATCTTGTTTCTGCAAGATCACTAGTTTCTGATGGTGATTTTTCTTTGGCCTTAGGGCTAATACCTGTTTCTTGTGTTTCCACCCCAAATCCACACAAAAGCAAAAATGTATACCATTCTCTGTTTATCTTCTGAAGTTCATGTAAAACTATCAATTTAACTAGACCATGATGGAAAAGTGAAGTTTCACATCCTTGAGTTTTCATTTGCACCTTATCTGCCATTTTAGCTAAACTTCGAAACAAGAAGAAAAGAAAATCCAAAGAAATCATTCTAGTAAAATGCAACGAGAGTTTGAAATGATAAGAATACACTTTATGGTATCTTCCCTCACAGGTGAAATACCTTTGAATGGCTAAGAGTAGGTTGGCATAGGTGTTCTTGATGTAACTTCTTGGCACTGCTTTAGTTAAGTCTGTCCCTGTAAACTCTGGCTTCAGAAATATTTTACAAGGTTCCATCTCAAACCTGAAATTTTTGAACCATATTTCTTCTCCCCTTGGAATCTGTGTCACTAATGATATGATCTCAGGGGAAATTGGCAAGTTTAAGACTCCAAATTTTGTATTTGAACCGGTGAAATGAAGAGCAATCTCTTTTGTCACTTGATTACGACCTCCCTGCAATTTTTCACAAAATTTCCAACATCCTGTCTTCTTGAAGGCCTCCTCAACTGATTTGTCCTTGGTTAGAGCCTCTATGCTTTCAAGCTCTGTCCTTAAATAGTGGCCTGACCTGTGGTTCTTTCTTTCTTCTGTCATCTTTCCCTTGAAATTTTTGTGTGTTTCTTGAAAACCTGTAATATCAACCTCGCTTGATTTCAGAATAAGCTGCCTCGCTTGATTTAGGAATTCAGCCTCGCTTGATTAGGGATTCAACCTCACTTGATAAATGAGAGAAGCTCTGGTTTCTGCTTACCATGAGCTTACCATTCGAAACAAGGGCATGCATGAGGTGTTTCTTGCATAAGAAAATAAAACTAGGAACCAGCTCTTTTCAAATTTGAAAATGACTAACATAAATGACCTCTAACGAATGTCATGATGGTTATGAATGATGGCATGTATGAGAAAAGACTCCTAGCTAACACCTAATCATGAAATATTAACGGAATTTGATGGATTTGATAACTTGACAAGACATGCTACGAATCCCCGATTTCGTAGCGCTCCTAATGTAATTTCAGGGTTTTGTGCTACGAAAAGAGCAGCGTTTTCGTAGCGCAAAAGAAGTTTTTAACACTGTCTGCGCTATGAAAACGTGGTTTCATGGCTTAATCAAAAAAAATTTTAAATGGTTAAAAACTGGACTTTCTAAACATGATATGAGACACTCAAGGTATGAGATAAGATTGTTGGACTTTATTTTGTAATGAAAATGAGACTCTAACCCTATCACTTAACCCCTAAAAACTTAAAATGACTTAACACCTATCTAAGACCATGACTAAAACAAGGTAAATTGTCCAAGTTTTAGAAAAAACTTTTATTGGTGATAACAGGATGTATTGGTTAAAGGTGACAACTAATCATTTTAATGATTTTGATGGATCATATGACTTTTGGGAGGATTTAAACTTCATGGGTATCTAGTTCAACACTAGAAATGAAATTCTATAGGGTACTAGCTTATAAACTTGAATTCAATGGAGGAGGACTTACGAAATTATTTTAGGAAGTTTATCCCTTGTCACCAAAGTTTTTACCATAACAAATATATAAGTTGGTTTTGATACCATAAAGTAAATTGGATGTCCTTGTACATGCCGCACATAAAATCAATTAATATTTTGTGTACAATCTAGTGGAATATTTGATAAAAACATTACAATTTGTCTCTTTTATGGGGAAGCCTAGAAGGAAAGTTATCGTAGAAAAATACTTCCACAATTTGAATGGAGATGGATTTAAAACATACTCCTTTTAGTATACCTTAGGGATTTATAATGCTTTATCCTTGATAGAAAGGGGCATACAATCTAGATGTCTTTTTTACATTCTATAGGGTTAGGATCTCATTTGGTGACCACATTGGATGTATACAACATAATTGCAGAACTAGTCCTTAGTACCAGCTAGAGAAGGCTCGTATATCTTCAAGTTTGCACCACCCTCCTTCCTTTTAGTTTATAGAAGGGAAAAATATCATACCTATGATCTACCAACAACAAAAAATTTTAAGTTTCCATTCCTATATTTAGCTCTTATTTTGGATTGTAAGTTCATAAATGTACTCATGGCTCAAGTAGATAAACGATAATAATTTTTAATTAAATATAAATAAAATTATCTTAAAATACTAAGTGGTAATTTCCTAGCATGAATGGGATGATATTTCATAACCTATGGGAAAGAAGAATCCAACATGAAGTGGATGCATAAGAAAGAGGATGTCAACACTAAGGCTAAGGAAAATGTGAGAAAGAAAGTAGACCATTCTTGATCTTGGGAGCAATATGTTCACGAGGTAGTGGTCAAAGTTCAAAATTAGTTGGAAGACTATCTCTTAGTTACCATCGTAGATGAAGCACAAGATATCATTGCAAGGAAAGTGACATAGTCCACAAGGTTAATATTGTTATGCATGAATTTTCTAAACATAAAGGAATTGATAGGGTGGTAGTATTGTTTGGAAGGAGAAATGGATAAAGTTGCAAAAACTAGATGAGGCTAAGACAAAGCCATCAAATAAAAAAAAAAAATATGCAACTATTGAATCACACATAATAGAGTTGGAATCACTAATCACAACAACCATCAACCCAGGCATAAACAAAGTTTTAGGACTTAACTCAACTAGTATCTACCTAGATTCATACCCTATGGATGGATATGACCAATGCCATAAAGTTTTTAAAGGCTAAATAGAAAATCATCACAGTCCAGATTGATAATTGTCTCATTGGGTATGACAGGATGATTCAAGAATTTGTATATATTTCCAATGCATAAAAATCAAATTATATGAACCATATATATGTTTATATAGACACAATAAAAAATAATTTAACATCAAGACCGAGTTGTTATATCAATTGGTTGTCCCTAATGTTGTTTGGCTTTTGTCTAGTTCTATGTTGACAGGTGATCAGGTGCTCAGTGTTAAACTCAAAAATGGAAGTGCTCGGAATCGATCAAAACCTAGACGACCGCGAAGTGATCGTCACCAGGAATCCGACGCAATTTGTTTCATCGAAAACTGACTCTATATGAGGAAGATAGAGCATGTTGTTCATTTTCTTAAACAGCTAAATTTTTTGCAGAAATGACAGAATGATGACATAGCAGCCTAGTCAGCAAAAAAAGAATATTCCTACAATTTTCCCAATGAAACTATGATAGGTGTCACTTCATGGTGGGTTTCTAATTTGGGTGACTTGTTGCATTTTCATTGGTTTTGGAATGAACCAATTAGATGAGGACACGTAGCTAGCCCGGAGGCTGCCATGTGCCCCCTCCCAAAGGCTGAAATACAATTGTGTTCAAAGGTCAAATTTTATGTATGGTCGAACAAAAATTTATATTGGTGGATGAGCGGAGATTGGGCTCAACCCCGCAACCTCCCCCACACAAACACCGCGTCTTATTTCCCACGCTCCATATTCGTTCTTATTATATATTGCACTTCACATATATTTAAATTTCAAACATTGGTATGGTGGAAGGAAAGTGGGGCAAGCCCCATCACACAAGACCACGGCGAAGGGCTAATCCATTATGGAGTATTTTAAGTATTAAACTAGTTTAATTAACCTTAATCAAGGTTTAAAACTGCGCCTATCCATAACTTAATGCAGATTTGGTTAAGAGTGAAATCAGTGCCTAATTACTAGTTAACTCGAGCTTATATTTAATTAATCACACTTACCCGGATTAAGTTGGCAGAGTCCGCCAATTTTAGCGGGAACTCCAGATTTAGTGGAGTTAAGCGAAGTTGCTCCAGTTTTGGTGGGGTTTCCTAGGCCAAAATTGATTAGGCCATAACTTGAGCAATTTTCGACCATTTTTGGCTCAGGAAGAGTCTATCCTAGATGATTTTGACATTCTGATCATGTTGGAGGAGGTTTAGGAGCAGTATAGGATTGTAAACAACACTTTTGTCCATTTTGAGCTAATATAGAGGCCCAAGCCATGGAAGCTAGACCAAGGAGATGTAGCCCAGGAGGGGTGAACTCCTTCATCAAAATATTGTGTTAATGGATCATTTGATAGTTTGATGTACATTTTATTGTTGTTGTTCAATAATTTGTTTTAATTTTAAAATGATCATGAATTTAACATAAAACTTGTCACAATTACCTGATTAACACTCAGAAACACCATAAGGAAACCTATGCACATGAAGCAAATGATCAGCAATCGTTTATAATTCTGAAAATGAAATTAGCATAGCAAAACTAACATTCAGATTTAGATCAAGGTGATATCAAAACAAAGGTTATTTTCTTGATATTTGCTTGAGTTTTGTGCAAGTAGGGTTTTAATGGTTGCAAATTTGTGATTCTTACAAGGTTAAAGTTGCAGAGAGGAGAAGGGAAATTGTTGGTTGCTAGTCCTGAGGTTAGGACTAGAAGAAGGAGAGCCACAAGGCCACCATCTCCACCCAAAGTTTCACCAGAAGCTGAGCTTGAATCCATAGCCATAATGTCAAGTGTAGGAGAGACTGAAGTTCTTTCAAAAGAGGAAGCATACAATAAGGCTTTCTATGACCTAACTGAAAGGGTTAGGATCCTCTTTGAAGAGAGGAGCTCTAGGATGGTTGGAGATAAATATAAGTCTCCACATGGAGAGGGAACCTCAAAAGACAAAAAGGATGAAGAGAAGGATTCAAAGGGTAGTGGAGGAAATACTCCTCCATCTCCACCATATTCATCATCATCCTCATCATCACCATCAACATCATCTTCCACTTCCACAACACAAACCACCCATACTCACTCAAAAACCCCAAAAGGAAAAACTCCCTTACTCAAACTTGATGTCAAATTTGAGTTTCCAATGTATAATGGCGAAGTGAATGCAAAGAAGTTGGATAATTGGATTCGTCAATTGGAGTTTTATTGCAGAATTCAGAACCTTCAAGAAGATGACATAAAGATTCAATTGGCTTCCTTGAGGATGGAGGGATCAAAACTTGTATGGTGGGAAGAAAGTACTCAAGAAGAGATTAAAAACCACGGTAAGATCTCAATGTCTTGGTCAAATTTTATTGCTTCCATTAAAAGGAAATTATATCCTCTATATTACATGCAAAATTCCATTATGGACTAGCAAAATAAACAATTGAACGGGAAAAGTGTGCAAGATTATACTCATGAATTTAGGAGAAGAGCTCTTATTTTGGGTGTTAATTTTCATTCTCAAGAAACTTTGTTAAAGTATATTGGGGGTTTCCATAGTTACCTTAGACATACTATTCTCATGTTCAATCCCACAAACTTATATGAGGTTTGCGTTCAAGACACACATCTAGAAGCAAGAGGGAAAGAGAGTGCATATGAGAAAAGTGATAGTTTCTTTGAGTATGAGGGTAAAGGAAAGAGCAAGTTTTAATGGAAGAGGAAAGAGAAATAGCACTATCAAAAAAGAGAAATAGAAACTCACATTAAACATTGTTCAAAGAATGGCCATGATGAAGACCATTGTTGGCAACTCCATCAAGTCTAGAGTTGAAGCCAAAAAAACTTAAAGCCAAAGAGGAGGGGAAAATTGTTGCAATCATTGAACATGACTTGGATTCATATTCAGGGGATGAAACCAAGATTACAGCAATGGGTTTGAAAGGTAAGAACATAGTAAGCACTAGTTCTTCGAGTTGTTCCAATGTAACTCAAGATGAAGATACAAGAATTGAACTCTTTCATATTAGAGTCGTTTCTAAACATACCAATATAGACACACTATTTGATAGTGGTTCTCAAGGTAATTTGATTTCTAAAGACTTAGTTAAGGTGTTAAACCTTGAAACTATTATACGTCCAAGACCTCATCCTTTAGGGTGGATATGAAAGAATGAAAACATTCGGGTAACAAATAAGTGTATTCTAAGGTTTGCAATCAATTCAAACTTTCTTGACGAAGTTGAACTTGATGTAGTGTTGCTTGAGATTTCAGGTATTGTTTTGGGAAGTCCTTATCTTTATGATAGGAAAGTAGTATTTCATCGCCATGAGAATAAGTATCAATTATTTAAGGATGGAATTGAGTACATATTTAGAGTGTATAAGAAGAAGATAATTTTGTCTCTTATACATGCAGGAGAAATGAAGAGAATAGTGAATGCAAGTCAAAATTCAACTTTGTTAATGATCAAACATAGAGATGTTTTGAAAGAGACCTTTCAAAAAGATGCATCGAATGAACAAGTTGAATTCATTGAAGTTTCTTATGCTTGTAATAATATGTTTCGAGACTCTAACAGGTTGCCTTTGAAAAGAGGTAAACAAGATGTGAAAGATTTGCAGTAGTCAACATCAGTGTTGAGCAGTGTTGGAAACAAGATGTCGGTGCAAGAGAGAGAAAAGGTCAAAGAGAAAGCGCCAAATAAATTTGAAAAATAAGGCATAGGTTCCATAAGTACATATTTTTGGTTTCAAAAAGGTACATGGCATTGGCGAAAACACTTGGTCAAAAGTCGACACAAGTACAAAGCAAGATCAGCTAAGAATCGCCATGACGACAATGTTCGAGGTGAAACAGTTTTCAAGTTTCCTTTGATTGACAATCGAGGTGGGAACAAGTTTGTTTTTGCAAGGATAGCTTGCTGCTCTGCAAATTCATGGAAATTGTAGCATGACAGTGTCTACAACAGCAAGAGAGGGTCTCAACAGTCAAGGAAAAAGATTAGTTTTGTGAAAAGGTCAAATTGAAGAAAATGGGAAAATTTCAGTGGATTGAGACTGGAAGGGTGAGGGAACTATACCCTCATCCACATGTTTAGTAATCAAAGAGATTTTGGGGTCCAAAAGGCTTCTAGTGGGGAGGAATGATCAGGTGCTCAGTGTTAAGCTCAAAAATGAAAGTGCTCAGAATCGATTGGAACCTCAACAACCGTGAAGTGCTCGTCGCCAGAAATCCGGTGCAATTTGTTTCATTGAAAACCGACTTCGTATGAGGAATATAGAACCTGTTGTTCATTTTCCTAAACATTTAAAAATTTTGCAAAAATGATAGAATGATGACATGGCAGCCTAGTCAGCAAAAAAATAATATTTCTATAATATTCCTTCAATTTTCTCAATGACACTATGACAAGTATCACTTTGTGGTTGGTTGTTGAGCTAGGTAACTTGTTGCATTTTCATTGGTTTTGGAATGAACCAATTGGATGAGGACATGTGGCTAGCCCAAAGGCCACCACATGCCCCCTCCCAAATGCTGAAATACAAATATGTTCAAAGGTATAATTTTATGTATGGTCGAACAAAGATTTATATTGGTGGACGAGCGGAGGCCGGGCTCAACCCCGCGACCTCCCCCACATAAACACCACGTCTTACCGCCTATGCTCCATATTCGTTCTTATTATATATTTCTCTTCGCATATATTTAAATTTCAAACATTTGTATGGCATAAGGAAAGTGGGGCTAGCCCCATCGCACAAGACCATGGCTCATGACCACAGTGGAGTGCTAATCCATTATGGTGGAGTTTAAGTTTTAAACCAGTTTAATTAACCTTAATCAAGGTTTAAAATCACGCTTATCCATAACTTAATGTGAATTTAGTTAAGAGCGCAATCAGTGCCTAATTACCAGTTAACTTGAGCTTATCTTTAATTAATCACACTTATCCATGCAGATTAAGTTGGAGGAGTCCGCCAATTTCGGCGGGAACTCCACATTTAGTGGAGTTAACTGGAGTTGCTCCAGTTTTGGCAAGGTTTCCTAGGCCAAAATTGATTAGTCCATAACTTGAGAAATTTTCGACCATTTTTTGCTTAGGAAAAGTCTATCCTAGATGATTTGGACATTATGAGCATGTTGGAGTAGGTTTCAGGAGCATTAGAGGATTGTAACCAACACTTTTTCCCATTTTGAGCTAATACAGAGGCCCAAGCTGATCCATATTTATGCAAGAATGCAACAGAATACACATGTAACCATAGATACAAATATGCAGCGGAAATAACACTTCATTTCATTAATATCAAAGAACTGAAATTTGCTTACAAACATAATAGAAATAAACTAGCTATGGCACTGGTAGCTTATCTCTGGGAAGAGATGTGGTGGCTACAGGCCTCTGAAATGAGTTACAATGAGGCTCGATGGCCTATTTATTATTTAGAAACAATGAAAAACCCTAAACATCCAAAACCCTAACCCTAGGAGATGAAACGCCAAAACTATGGGCCCCATTTGGGTAAATTGGTGTTTCAACTTCCCAATGACGTAACTTTGGCATATGATCTCCATTTGATGCGCTCAATAGCTTGTTATAAATATCTATCGAAGGAGTACAACTTTTGGTGCTAAATAGTAGAGACTCGGCCACTCTCGGTTTTCCAAAAAACATTGTTTATGGCCTCAAAACAGCGCTGGAAGTTCAGGACCCGAAAAACTGTCAAAAATAGTAAATTGTACCAAAACTAAAAAAATGAAAGAGACAATGGTGGGGCCCAAGTGGAATAGGTGGGTTGCCACCAATATTAACCTAGATCATTCCTCCCCCCTTAGGAAGCAATGGTCCCAATTGCGTTGAGTTCCTCCATGAAATGAGGAAACTTCTGTTGAACTTGGTCCCTGGTGAACCACTTGCCTTGGTACAGGAGTTGGCCAGCTTTGACAACCTGATATAGTTGGATCTTCTGTTGGTGAGTGTTATTGATTTGCATGTCCATGATACAATCTATGGTGGCCTATTCCATGCAGTCTAGATTTAACTATGTTGTTGTGAGTTGTTCTGCAATGTTAGAGAAGTCCAGTAGAGGTGGGAAGTAGGGACGAAGGCGATCCACATTGAATACCGGGTGCAGACCAAGGGATGGTGGAATATTGAGCTCGAAGGCATTTTTACCTACCGCCTTGGTGATGGTGTGTTAGCCACCTATAAAATTTGTTATACCAAAAGGTGGCTAAACCATTTTTTGGAGCCTTCAAGGAACAAGTTTTATTGCTAAAAAATGTTATCTCTTGAAGACTCTTGAAGGCCTCATGCCTTTGTCCAAATCTTCCCTACTATGCCCATTTGACACTCTGGAGTTCTGCTGATTTCATGAGGAAAAATTGCTGCAAAATCATCCTTTTCCCCTGCTCCTCTATTGAAAAACTAACCTTCATTCTGCTCCCTTTTTCCTCCATAAAACTTCTATATTTTCATGATTTCCCCTTTTTCATTTATGAAAATCATTTTCCATAGTTTAAAACTTGTTTTGAACTATATCACAACCCTCAAAATCCTTCTAAAACATCTTGAAAATGTTCTAAAAAACAGGTATTTGGACTATGGGTCTAAGCCCCTTTGGGCTAAATCCAAACCATTTCCCCTCCATGTGCCCCAACGCTAGAACCAAGTGCTAGGGTCCTAAGCACTTATCGCGTCGGAGAAACTCACGGAGCACATTTGTTTGTGCATTAAACAAAAACTCCGATGCCGATTAGCCCTGTACATTATAGCCCCCGATCATATTGCATTTCATATAGACCAAGGCCCCGCAGTCCGGCGCCTATCAACTTCATATATATAAAACCATCCCGACACATGAAACCTTTGTTTATATTAATTTTTTGTGTTTTTTGCAAGGTTTGACAAGGTTTCCGCCAGTGCAAAGCTTAATTCGCTCCCCACCGTCGATCTGATCTATAGATCAATGGCCCACAAATAAATCACCCCAGTGGTCCCCACGGTCAATCACTGTACAAAACCGGAGCATTTTTTATCGCACCGCCTTTGTGGGGTAAGCGGTATTTCCAATTCGAGTGTGACACATGCCACAGGACGACATGTGGCCTTGAGCGGTTTGGAGATACCACCCTCCCCGGGCATTAAAGGTCGACTCTGGGCTCAGTGCGATATTGGCATATGTCGTCTGATCTGAGGCCGGCTCATCGAACGGTGATCGCGCTCAAAAGAATCTCGGTGGATAAACCAAGGTATGGCATGACCCACGGCCCACAATCAGT
Organism: Pinus albicaulis; assembly: GCA_034641835.2. NCBI lineage: Eukaryota > Viridiplantae > Streptophyta > Pinopsida > Pinales > Pinaceae > Pinus > Pinus albicaulis. Next base: position 1,096,452,952 of record CM076570.1, read on the forward strand.
CGCCCTGGTCCCCACGGCCACGACAACAGTCAGCGGTCCCACAGAACCGGTGGTCCCAACGCCTAGTCAGCATCCACGCGGCAGCAACGGATTGGAGCGAATATTGTTCGGTTGCTTGCATGGTCATGAAATCCGGACCCGGGGAGCTTTATAGGGCGGAATTCATTAAGATTTCGGGTCACACTCACCCTAATGTCAGCAGGCCCTAAAACGGACCCGAGGAACTTTATATGGCAGATTTCATAAGGATTTCGGGTCACAAACACCCTGACATCAGCAAACACCTTTTGTGACCCGAAATGGTTATACAGCTTAGTTTTATCAAAGTTTTGAAGTCCGGATATATTATTTGGTAAGGGTAATTATATGGTTTTTTCATTGTGCCAAAGAAAAAGCCGAAGGCTGGGGTTTTAATTCTCACGCCTTCGATTCTTTAAAAAAAAGCCATCCATGGGTTCAAATTTCCACGCCTCTTCAATGCTTCAAAGGCATTGATGCCTCACGATCCCTGCACAGCACTGCATATCAACATAACACAGTAAGTGAATCAAAAATCAAAGAGTATCAGTGTCAAAGACATAAACGCACCAGAACAGAAGATTGAGGACAGATCTGGGGGGATTACGGCTAAGATTGATTATCAAAATCCTAATCCTCCCAATTAAGACACAGTTAAAAGAAAATCAAAGTGTTTTATCAGACAGAAGGCCTCCACCGCCACATCTGAGGAAAATTGATTCCTCCCAGCTACCACAGTGCCACCTGTGCCTCAAAGCATTCAAACAAAGGCCGAACTTACTGATCAAGATCAGATATTTGCCTTAGCTCAGCCAGAGAGTGAATTCTGCAAATAAACTTAATGACAAAATATCAGCAAAGTTATTTTAACATAACAGAGAGCCTAAAAAGTCAAAAAGAGCTCCCATCGAGCTTAAATCTTAATGTAAATTATTTAATACAGAGGACACCTATGTAAGCTTCTTCATCGAGCCCCCCAAAGGCCGAGAAGCCATTAAGTCTGTATTAATTATCTTTGGAGATCTTTTATCATATCTCACCTCCTCATTCTTCAATAAATACTACTGGAGAAGATTAGAGAGGGGTTGGTTGAGTCGGTTGCTGAACTTTGAAATGTAATTGAGCTTGAGACTTCTACTTGTAAATAGTGTTCACTGGCTCTTGGAGCTCTGCTTGTTATGGATGAGTTAGTATGGGAAGTGTAGATGATTGCTAAACTAAAGCATTGGACTTAAAGCTGTAACTGGTTTGGAGCATCAATACAAGCTGATTTATGGGATCCTGGTCTATGTCGACGGTGATGTTATTTATTTTTGTAAATTGTTATTTTATCTCTGTTTTCACTGTGTTCATCTTCTCTTATAAAGAACAGCATGCATAGAGTTAGGACCTACTGTATATTAGTACCCTTCTCTGACTGAAAATCTTTATCTAAATGTTTTCTTCCAATCGGTGTTATTTGGGAATGATTTAATTTAGTTTAAGCAGTAGGAATGTTGGCGTTCCCTTGTCCTCATGTTTAGCTAATTGTTATTCTTAAATGTTGTTTTCAGTATATGTTAAGTAGAGATGAACTAAGGAAGATATGGTGTGCCCTGGTCCTAGTTTTATCCCCAAAGATTGTCTAAATGTTTCCCTTGGAATGTGTTGAAAGCTAGCTAGTGTTGAAACACTTACCAGATCTTAGGTCATTCTGTGTTATCTTTGTGTTTGTCTTGAAAGTTACCAAGTAGAGTAGAGCTAGGAGAGGATTTGTGGTGAGCCCGGCCCGCTAGTTTCTTATCCAACAGTTGCCTTCAAGTTTCCCTTTGTTTTTATATGTTTTTCTATTGAAAGTGCATCAAAAGCAGGCTAGTTTAGAAGTACTTACCTGATCTTAGATTACTTCTATGTCTTTCTTAAGTGTATGTCAAAAGCAGGCTATTTTAGAAGTACTTGCCTGATCTTGGGCTGCTCTTTGTTCTTCATCTGTTTAATTCCCCTTCTTATTGTTTCATTTCATTCCATAAATCAAACTTTGAAGAGATCCTTAGACATAGATGACTTGCCCCATGGACCACTCTTGCCCCTTGCTGTTTCAATTAAACCCTATTATGACTCCATAGCCCAATGGACTAAAACCTGCAATTATCCATCTTCTTGGCCAAAGCTTGCTCTATTTGCTTGCAACTTCACACCTTTGAAACTCTTTGCATTTAGAACTTTCCACCTCAAATAATAATCATGCTCAACCATCCAAAAACAAAACAAAACCCTCGGCCTTCATAACTAGCCTAATATCATTACCCAAGACTTCAAAGACAAATCCATCTTTGCACTTATTGGAGAGATCCCTCTCCGGATTCAGGAGGGCTAAATCCTAGAATCCCAAAGTGGTTGAAACGATGTTCTCCCTGCAGTCGGACTTTCGCCAATCTTGCTGATTACAGGGTGCTAAAATTTCTGGTGACTCCACTGGGGATCGAACCCAGAATCTTTGGTTCCCCTTAAAATTTCATACAAACATTGTTTAGTGAGTAAGAAGTATCCTTTTCAAGCACTACCAAGAAATGGTAATCATGATGAAGCTTGTTTGAATCAGTGACAAACTAGGCAAACCCTAGGGTTATCATAAGTCTTTGTTTAACCTTGAAAAATCAGTTGGCTTAGCCATAAAAGTAGATTGTCTTTGTCTCATAACCGTAGCTAATTTTTGAAACAGAGTTAGGACATTCTTAGAAACCACACAACTTAAAAATAACTCAGAAAACCCAAAAATATGCCAGATTAGTATCCAATAAACATGGTAGTGGACCATAAAACATTTTACCTCTGAAAAAGAGCTAAAAACTTCCACTTGGTGACTCCACAATCCTGAACAGACCTTAAGACTCCACTGGGAAGAACCCTTTTCATTGTGATATCATTCAAACTCAGTTAGAGGACTGTAGGATTAAAATTTGCGTAAACAGACTAGTTGACCTTTTAAAGACTGTCATACCTGGTTGAAATTTTCTTGTTTATTTGGGTCTGAAAAACACAGCATAGTGGCTCCTAGAAAGATTCACACTAGAGCCTACCCTGACCTTGATCCACTTGAGAGAGTTGATAACCCAGAAAGTATCCTTAGGAAGTCTCTTAGGATTAAATTATCAACTGTTTTCAGATCTCCCTTGAGAGCTAATTCAGTTCCTGAAAATCTTTCAGCTCTACAACAATCTCAAGTTGACTTAGTAAATCCCTTTAGAACTAGGTCTCTTGACGACTTAGATCAGGTAGATTATGAGTTTTCACTTTCATCTCCCGAAACGAGGGAACGTCTTGGTAGCAGAGAAACAACACTTCCTGATTTACATTTCCTTCACAACTTAGGTGTCTCTCATCCAAGATCAGCTCAGCAATCTGCTCCTAGTCCATCCACTTCTTCTCACCCTACATCCATTGTTCAAACCACTCCATTCCAACCCACTTTTCCTTTTGTTAATCCACCTCTTTTGAATCCACCCCCACCACATATCATGGCAGCATGGTATGCTCCCTTAGTCCTTCATGTACCATTAGTCAATCTTCCACAGGACTATCAGTCCAAAATTCCATTATATGATGCTAGTAATGTTACAACTGCATCACAACATGTGGATAAGATGAATGACTACTTTGACAGAAATGAAATTTATGATGATTCTGTCAAGCTTAGATTGTTTGCTCAGAGTCTGGGGGGAGAAGTAAGAAAATGGTTCAAAGGCTTAACCCCCCATAGTATTAATGATCTCCAATCCTTCCATCAGACATTATTAAACAAATGGGAAGTAAAGAAGAATCCTCTCCAAGTCCTTTTTTATTACAAGAACCTCCATAGAAACACGGGGGAAAGTGTACAAGCTTATTGTACCAGATTCAACAGTGTCACTATAATGCACTTTCCCGAGATCTAAAACCTCCACAAGACTCAGCTCTAAACAAGTTTCCTGAAGGGTTTGACCTCGAGATGGCCTATCAGCTGAGAGAGAGAGATCTTGCAACTCTCGAAGAGATGCAAAAATGTGCTATTGTTGTGGAAGTAAATTTAATGGAGAAGAGAGAAAGAATGAAAAATGAGAAGAGAGTGTCCTTTAGAGAATAAAATACACCCTCTACTTCCAACTCAAATATGGAGAGAATGATGGAGGAGATGATGAAGAAAATGAACATCCTGGAGAGAGCACAAGCCAGTCAAAACCAAACTGCTCCTCAAAACAGAAACCAGAACCAGAATCAGAATTTTTAGAAGGAACCAACCTCCAAACAGACCTAGGGAAGAAGATCAACAGATCACTCCTCCTTTTCATCAAAACTGTGTAAGTGAGGTTGAGGAAACAGATGAGATAACAGAGGAAGATGATATCAACATGTTGGGGGTAGGTAATGATAACTTTGAAGTCCATTATGATAAAAAACAAGGTCTTTATACACCTTATGATGACAAAAGAGATGATGATGACAATTATTATCAAGACATGGAAAATGTCATCACAGAGTCTCAAAGAGAATATGACCTTAGAAGCAAAACCAGTCAACAAAATCCCAACACCAAAACCTTCGAAAAATCTTCACAAAACAGCGCTGCAACCAAGCCTAAAGTTGTCAAACCAAAGGATAAAATAGTAGTTGTGATTTCTAACAAAGGTAGAGAGAAAGGCACTCAAAACAATGAAAAACAGAGTGCGGACATTAGTAGTACTAACACTTCAGCTAGTACTCCTGTTAAAACCATTTTTTCAAATGTAAATAGAACAAATCAAAAAGCTGATGTTGCTAATAGATTGGCAGCTAGTAAGGCTGAGACAAGTTCTTCGAAGAACCAAATTCCTTTCAGCCTAGAGCAGGAAATTTCAAAGATCAAAATCTTTGTTCCCCTGACTAAGCTAGCTGCCCAGAATGTATATAGGACCCAAATTTTGAAGGCTTTGAATATTGAGGATGAAAATGACACAGTTAATCTTAATGATGACCAGCCATAGCTCATTTTTGGTCCTAAGATTGAAGGTAGATATCAAGAGAGACCTGTTCCTCCCTTTTATGTAAGTTTAAATGTTCATGACAAGATTCTACATAACGCTATGCATGATTCAGGTGCCTCTCATAATTTAATGCCCAAAGCTATCATGGAGAGCCTAAGCCTTGAAATCACCAGACCTTATAAAGGTCTTTACTCCTTTGACTCAAGCAGAGTAAAATGTTTAGGATTAATCAAAGACCTTTGCGTTAACTTAGCACAAATTCCAGCCAAATTCTTAGTCATGGATATTGTTGTGGCTGATGTGCCCCCAAAGTATGGGATGTTGTTATCTAGGTCTTGGGGGGCTAAGTTGCAAGAGACTATGCATATGGATATGACCTATGCGAACATCCCTGTGTTTAATCAATCAAGAAGACTTTACAGGGAGTCCCATATGCAGTACATGGTTACTAGTCAAGACAAACCGCAAAACTCTCCTTTATACTCTGTAAACACAGACCTTGATTCATTTATCCTTTTTAATTAAGAAATATCGGATGAACAAGTAATTTTGACAGAGTTAATGGCCGATAGAGAGGAGGAGGCAAACACCACAAAAATTTCTAAACAGTTTGCTGAACCCGTGAACTTTATCGAAGCAAATGGAGGTCTTGAACTACAAATCATACGTCCATCATGTTTCAGCCTTGACGGTCAAGAAAGCATTCCTCAGTTTAACGAGAAATCAGGGGAATTAAAACAAATTCAACTAAGCGTTGATATTCAAAAACAAACCAAAACCGCGCTTGTTGAGGAGGATAGTCAAACTGTTAAACTCGAGACTAATCCTCTGTGGAGTATGAACTTCGATGGATCCTGCAATAGGAACAATGATGATGTAGGGGTCTGGATTTGCAACACTAAAAACAACCACACAGAAAGCATTTCCTGCAAATTAAACTTTCAGTGTTCTAACAACATAGTGGAATATGAATCCCTTCTCTTAGGCTTACGGTTATTGAAAAAGTTAGGAGCCAAGAGAATCAAAGTGTATGGGGATTCAGAATTAGTCATTAGACAAGTCAATGGGAAGTATAACGCAAATCATCCCAAACTTAGGGCCTACTGAAACGATGTCATGGACATTTTAAAAACTTTTGAGGAGTACCAAATTATTTTTTATCCCAAGAAAAGGAAATATTGCGGCCCACAATTTAGCTTTTGTAGCTAGAACATGCTTAACGCCATATAACACCAAAGACTGCACAAATTAGATAAAATACAAACTAGCCATTCCTGACAACGAGAAATATTGGCAAGTGTTCGACGGGGACAAACAAATAGAAGACTTCATGCAATTCAGAAATGAATTCGAACTACACAGTTCGGACTCAAATTATGAAACAGACTGCAGTGAAGAAAATTTTCTTGGTGAAGAAGAGTCGTCTCCTGAGCTTTTCAATATTAATCTTCTGACTAGCAAACTTAAAAACAAAACACAATTGAATGCGGAGTTAGAAACAGAGGAGTTAGAAACTCTGCACTCTAAACATGAGAGTTTGCCAAAGGGTCTGGCACCTTTGGAAGAGTTGTTTGATTTTAACGATGTGGCCAGTAAGCCAAAACTAGAACCTGTAGAGACTGAAGTGGAGGAGTGCAATATAGGTAGTGAACTTAAACCAAAAAAGATTAAACTGTCTAAAACTTACCAACTCACATTAAACTCAAATACATAGAGCTATTTAAATAATTTTCTGATGTTTTTGCATCGATTTACGAAGATCTTAAATCCTATGACACCGAAATAATATAGCACAAAATCCCTCTCAAGGAAAACCAAAAACCATTCAAGCAGAAACTGCGCAGAATAAACCTTGTTCAGTTGCCTTTGGTTCAGAAGGAGATCATGAAAATGTACGAAGCTGGTATTTTTGTCCCTATTAGGTATTCTGAGTGGGTATCTAATTTGGTGTCAGTTATGAAGAAAACTGGAGAGGTCAGGCTTTGTATAGACTTTAGAGACTTAAACAAAGCTTCATTAAAAGACAACTACCCTTTACCTAAGATGGATCATATTTTACAAAGGGTGGTAGGGTCCAGAAGAATTTCTTTGCTTGATGGCTACTCGGGGTACAATCAAATCTTAGTTCACCCTGCTGATCAATTAAAGACAGCCTTTACTACACCATTGGGCACTTTCATGTATGTGAAAATGCCATTTGGTCTAATGAATGCTGGAGCAACTTTTCAGAGAGCCATGGACATAGCATTCTCGGAAGAACTGGGCTACTTCATCATTATATACCTTGATGATGTCACTGTGTTTTCAAAAACAGATGAAGAGCACTTAGAACACTTAAGAAAAGTTTTCGAGAAATGCAAAAAGTTTGGAATATCTTTAAACCCTAAGAAAACACTATTCGGTCTCTAATAAGGTAAACTTCTTGGGCACATCATTTTAGAAGAGGGTATTAAGATAGATTCCAAAAGGATTGAGGCCATATTGAAAATCTCTCATCCTCGAAACATCAAGGAGTTGCAATCTTTCATTGGAAAGATCAACTTTTTTAGAAGGTTCATCCCCAACTTGCCTGAGCTTCTTAGAAATATCACAAACATGTTGAAGAAGGAGCAAGGGGTGAAATGGACCTTGGAAGCAAAGAAGTCCTTTGAGCTGGTGAAGCAAGCGTTAACCAAAACACCGGTTCTAGTAAGTCCTGATTTTTCAAAAGATTTTTATATTTTTTCGTTTGCATCAGAACATACCATAGCTGCTATCATTTTACAGAAAAATCCACAAGGACAAGAGCAGCCTATTGCATTCTTTAGCAAGGCATTGAGGGATGACCCTTTGAAGTATAACATGATGGAGAAGCAAGTTTTCGCCTTGGTCAAGGCTTTAAAAGACTTCAGAGTATACATCCTTCACTCACACATCATTGCCTTTGTCCCAAACTCATTTGTTAAAGACATTCTAACACAGGACCCAGATGGTAAGAGAGGTAAGTGGATTGTTGTTATTCTTGAATATGATTTAGAGATAAAGCCCACTAAAATCATCAAAGGCCAAGGTCTAGCTAGATTAATGGCTGAATCCAATTCTGAGGTTCTTGATATTAATATGATTAATGCTTTGGAGGAATAAGAGGAAATCTCAACTCCCGTTGTTGAAGACCATTTCATGAATTCCTCTTGGCATACTGATATTATTTATGTTTTGCTTAATTTGAATACACCTCCTAGTTTGACAAAGACAAACACAATATTCCTAAAGTTAAAAGCTGTAAACTATTGCATTATAGATAGATGTCTTTATTGGAAAAATGCAAGTGGTGTATTGCTTACATGTTTGCCTGGGTATGATGCAGAGAAGGTTAAGCACGAGTTCCATGAAGGAGAATGTGGAGGTCACTTGTACTGGAAGACAACAGCCAACAAAATTTTGAGGGCTTGTTATTATTGGCTTACTCTCTTTCCTGATATACACAAGATGATCATTGTCTGCCATAAATTTCAACTTTTTGAAGGCAAAAGAAAACTACTACCCCTACCTCTGCATCCAATCACTGTTGAAGCCCCTTTTCAACAGTGGGGACTTGACTTCATAGGAGAAATACATCCATCATTTTCTGCCCAGCATACATGGATTCTCACTGCCATAGACTATTTCACTAAGTGGATAGAAGCCATACCTTGTAGGCAAGCCAATGATTCTGTTATTATAAAATTCATAGAGAATAATATTCTCTCTAGATTTGGCTGTCCTACCAAGTTCATCACTGATAATGCAGCAGCATTTGGATCAAAGAATATGGTTGAATTCTGCCACAGATATCAGATAACAATGGGGCATTCCACGGCCTATTACCCTCAAGGTAATGGACTAACAGAATCCTCAAACAAGAGTTTAGTGAACATAATCAAGAAACTGTTGGAGGACAACAAAAATTCTTGGCACACAAAGCTAGTTCATGCACTTTGGGCTGACATATTAACTTTAAAGAAATCTATCGGTATTTCACCTTTCCAGCTTGTGTATGGTACTGATGCAATTTTTCCAACCAGCCTTGGTGTACCAGTAATGAAGTTGATTCAAGAGTTGAAAACTGAAGATAATGACATGATCAGAAGAATAAATCAGACCATTCATCTTCAGCAAACCAGAGAGGAGGTTTATAACAAAGCATTGCAGAAGCAGGACAGCATTAAAAAGCTTTTTGACAGAAAAACAAAGGCCAGCAATTTCAATATTGGGGACAAAGTTTTGAAGTGGGACTCAAGGAGGGAAGACAAGGGCAAGCATGGAAAATTTGACAACTTATGGCTTGGCCCTTACTCTATCTATTCAGCTGCTGGTAATAATACCTATTTCTTGCAAGAGTTGAATGGAGCAGAATTGTTTGGGGGTCCTGTCAATGGCAGGATGCTTAAGCATTACTTCTCTTGATCCATGTTATGTTTTGAAAGCCTTTTTATCTTTTTTCATTGTAAATACTTCACCCATCATTGCATTCAAGGTTATAAACATCAAAAATACAAAAACAAAGAAAGAGAGAAAAGAGGGCAAATTTTAAAAACAATAAAGGTACAGCCCCATACCAAAAAGAGAAACAAATATGAAAGTGTGCAAGCTCAAATTCCACTCCTAAAGAAACACACTTATAGTTAGTCAAACAGCCTAATCTTGACTAATTAGTTTTAAATTTTCTGCTGATAGGATAGTGAATTCTATTTTCCAAACTGTTTAATCTTGGCTTATCAGTAGATAGTTTAGGATAGAAATTAAAGGTTCAAACATGCTCAAAAAATGAACCTAAGTTTCCAAAGAGAATGACTCAAATCTGTTTCAATTTCTGAGTCAAAAAAGATGTAAATCTGGTTCCAATTAGCTAAAAATCTGAACCAGTTGACAAATGAAAGACAACTCCAAACAAAAGTCAAAACAGAGTTATAAAAAAGATGAAGGAAATGCTTTGAAAGTTCAGATCTTAAGCCTTCCATTTTGTTTTAATTTTCTGCAAAATAAGATCTATGTGCAGCTTGTTTTTTATGCCATAGATCAGCAACAAGTTAGACTGATCAATCCTGACTTGTATGCTTTTAAATTTTTGTTGTAGAATGTAGAGAATAAAATCTGTTGGACAGTTTAATCCCAACAGATAGTAGATTAGGTAGAGAATCATATGGGCTCAACTGTTTAATCCGAGTCCATGGAAAAATAAGGAGTAGAAATAGATTAGATTTCTTGTTTTCAAAAGAATAAAATGTTGTAAAAGAGTTTGCCAATCCAAGTGCACTCTAATGAAGAAAAAATGTTAGATCTGTAGGATTGGGTAGGTAGAAAGCTTGTTGATGAAAGATCCATTTTTTTTATGGCTGCTAATATGTTTTCAGAGCAAAAGAAGAACATTCAAAGAAAGAAAGGCAGCCCAATGGATGAGGCGCTAATCAGCCTCCCAGAGAATGCAAGTCTGAAATTCTTGATGCCTCCAAGAAGGCACCATCCCCAAGTGGAGCCACTGTTAGCCACCTATAAAATTTGTTATATCAAAAGGTGGCTAAACCATTTTTTGGAGCCTTCAAGGAACAAGTTTTATTGCTAAAAAATGTTATCTCTTGAAGACTCTTGAAAGCCTCATGCCTTTATCCAAATCTTCCCTATTGTGCCCATTTGACACTCTGGAGTTCTGCTGATTTCATGAGGAAAAACTGCTGCAAAATCATCCTTTTCCATTGAAAAACTAACCTTCATTCTGCTCCCTTTTTCCTCCATAAAACTTCTCTATTTTCATGATTTCCCTTTTTTCATTTATGAAAATCATTTTCCATAGTTTAAAACTTGTTTTGAACTATATCGCAACCCCCAAAATCCTTCTAAAACATCTTGAAAATGTCCTAAAAAACAAGTATTTGGACTATGGGTCTAAGCCCCTTTGGGCTAAATCCAAACCATTTCCCCTTCATGTGCCCCAGCACCGGAACCAAGTGCTAGGGTCCTAAGCACTTATCGCGTCGGAGCAACTCACGGAGCGCATTTGTTTGTGCGTTAAACAAAAACTCCTATGCCGATTAGCCCTGTAGATTATAGCCCCCGATCATATTGCATTTCATATAGACCAAGGCCCCGCAGTCAGGCGCCTATCCACTTCGTATATATAAAACCATCCCGACACATGAAACCTTTGTTTATATTAATTTTTTGTGTTTTTTGCAGGGTTTGACAAGGTTTCCGCCGGTGCAAAGCTTAATTCGCTCCCCACCGTCGATCTAATCTACAGATCGACGGCCCACAAATAAATCGCCTTGGTGGTCCCCACGGTCAATCACTGTACAAAACTGGAGCAGTTTTGATCGCACCGCCTTTGTGGGGTAAGCGGTATTTCCAATTCGAGTGCGACACATACCACACGCCGACATGTGGCCTTGAGCGGTTTGGAGATACCGCCCTCCCCAGGCATTAAAAGTCGACTCTGGGCTCAGCGCGATATTGGCGTACGCCGTCCGATCTGAGGCCGGCTCATTGGACGGTGATCGTGCTCAAAAGAAGCTCAGTCGATAAACTAAGGTACGGTGTGACCCACGACCCACAATCAGTTGCCCTGGTCCCCACGGTCACGACAGCAGTCAACGGTCCCACAGAACTGGTGGTCCCAACTCCTAGTTAGCATCCACGCAACAGCAGTGGATTGGAGCGGATCTTGTTCGGTTGCTCGCATGGTCATGAAATCCGGACCCGGGGAGCTTTATAGGGCGGAATTCATTAAGATTTCGGGTCACACTCACCTTGACGTCAGCAGGCCCCAAAACGGACCCGGGGAACTTTATATGGAGGATTTCATAAGGATTTCGAGTCACAAACACCCTGACATTAGCAAACACCTTTTGTGACCCGAAATGGTTATACAACTTAGTTTTATCAAAGTTTTGAAGTCCGAATATATTATTTGGTAAGGGTAATTATATGGTTTTTTCATTGTGCCGAAGAAAAAGCCGAAGGCTGGGGTTTTAATTCTCACGCCTTCGATTCTTTAAAAGAAAGCCATCCATGGGTTCAAATTTTCGCGCCTCGTCAATGCTTCAAAGGCATTGATGCCTCACGATCCCTGCGCAGCACTGCATATCAACAGAACACAGTAAGTGAATCAAAAATCAAAGAGTATTAATGTCGAAGACAGAAATGCACCAGAACAGAAGATTGAAGACAGATCTAGGGGGATTACGGCTAAGATTGATTATCAAAAGCCTAATCCTCCCAATTAAGACACAGTTAAAAGAAAATCAAAGTGTTTTATCAGACATAAGGCCTCCACCGCCACATCTAAGGAAAATTGATTCCTCCCAGCTACCACAGTGCCACCTGTGCCTCAAAGCATTCAAACAGAGGCCGAAGCTATTGATCAAGATCAGATATTTGCCTCAGTGCAACCAAAGAGTGAATTATGCAAATAAACTTAATGACAAAATATCAGTAGAGTTACTTTAACATAACATAGAGCCTCAAAAGTCAAAAAGAGCTCCCACTGAGCTTAAATCTTAATGTAAATTATTTAATACAGAGGACACCTATGCAAGCTTCTTCATCGAGCCCCCCAAAGGCCGAGAAGCCATTAAGTCTGTATTAATTATCTTTGGAGATCTTTTATCAGATCTCACCTCCTCATTCTTCAACAAATACTACTGGAGAAGATGAGAGAGGGGTTGGTTGAGTCGGTTGTTGAACTTTGAAATGTAATTGAGCTTGAGACTTCTACTTGTAAATAGTGTTCACTGGCTCTTGGAGCTCTGCTTGTGATGGATGAGTTAGTCTGGGAAGTGTAGAGGATTGCTAAACTAAAGCATTGGACTTAAAGCTGTAACTGGTTTGGAGCATCAATACAAGTTGATTTATGGGATCCTGGTCTATGTCGACGGTGATGTTATTTCTTTTTGTAAATTGTTGTTTTATCTCTGTTTTCACTGTGTTCATATTCTCTTATAAAGAACAACATGCATAGAGTTAGGACCTATTGTATATCAGTACCCTTCTCTGACTGAAAATCTTTATCTAAATGTTTTCTTCCAATCGATGTTATTTGGGAATGATTTAATTTAGTTTAAGCAATAGGAATGATGGTGTTCCCTCGTCCTCCTGTTTAGCTAATTGTTATTCTTAAATGTTATTTTCAGTATATGTTAAGTAGAGATGAACTAAGGAAGATATGGTGTGCCCTGGTCCTAGTTTTATCCCCAAAAACTCTCTGAATGTTTCCCTTGGAATGTGTTGAAAGATGGCTAGTGTTGAAACACTTACCAGATCTTAGGTCATTCTGTGTTATCTTTGTGTTTGTCTTGAAAGTTACCATGTAGAGCAGAGCTAGGAGAGGATTTGTGGTGAGCCCGACCCGCTAGTTTCTTCTCCAAAATTTTCCTTCAAGTTTCCCTCTGTTTTTATATGTTTTTCTATTGAAAGTGCATCAAAAGCAGGCTAGTTTAGAAGTACTTACCTGATCTTAAATTACTTCTATGTCTTTCTTAAGTGCATGTCAAAAGTAGGCTAGTTTAGAAGTACTTTCCTGATCTTGGGTTGCTCTTTGTTCTTCATCTGTTTAATTCCCCTTCTTATTGTTTCATTTCATTACATAAATCAAACTTTGAAGAGATCCTTAGACATAGATGACTTGCCTTATGGACCACTCTTGCCCCTTGCTATTTCAATTAAACCCTATTATGACTCCATAGCCCAATGGACTAAAACCTGCAATTATCTATCTTCTTGGCCAAAGCTTGCTCTATTTGCTTGCAACTTCACACCTTTGAAACTCTTTACATTTAGAACTTTCCACCTCAAATAATAATCATGTTCAACCATCCAAAAACAAAACAAAACCCTCGGCTTTCATAACTAGCCTAATATCATTATCCAAGACTTCAAAGACAAATCCATCTTTGCACTTATTGGAGAGATCCCTCTCCGGATTCAGGAGGGCTAGATCCTAGAATCCCAAAGTGGTTGAAACGATGTTCTCCCTACAGTCGGACTTTCGCCAATCTTGCTGATTACAGGGTGCTAACATGGTGTACGGCCCATATCGGAGCGGGCGAAGCTTACAGTGGGGTCCACTGAGGCTCTCCTTCTGCAATTGTAGCCACACTTTTTCACCCACCTGGAAGTTGTGTGGTACCCGATGTTGATCATGTCGTTGCTTGTACTTAGCACTGGCTATGTCCAATATGTCATGAACTTGTTGGCAGATGTGCTGAATGCGCTCGATGAAGTTGTTCGCTTTGTCAAACTTCAGACTGGACATGAGCCGAATCGGCCTGAGTAGCTGGAAATGGCATGGCTACGTCAATGGGACATAGTGGCTGGAATCCTAAGCCCACCTGAAAGGGGCTGTGGCCAGTTGAGCTGTGGAGAGCCCGATTATAATTGTGTTGTACATAGGGGAGGCTCTCATCCTATGTGTGCGGATGCTTTGAATTGCACATGCGCAGAATGTGTATAATCATCCTATTGACGACCTCTATCTAGCCATCAGTTTGGGGATGGAAAGTTGTGGATTTGGTGAGCTTGGTGTCCAACATTGACCAAAGGCTGGACCAAAATGTGCTGAGGAACCTGTTGTCGCAATCTGATATGATAGACTGTGGGATCCCAAAGTCCTGTTGTCGCGATCTGATATGATAGACTGTGGGATCCCAAAGTGCACCCAAACTCATTCAAAGAAGATTTTAGCAGTGGCTTCTACTGTGATGTTCTTCTTGCAGGCCACCATAATGGCCATTTTCGAGAATCTGTCGACGACCACAAAAACACAGTCGTTTCCATGCTTAGTAGAAGGAAGGCCTGACATGTAATCCATGGAGATGGATTCCCAAGGTCGACTAGGGGTAGGTATCAGAGTATAGAGGCCTTGCTTCTTGATGGTCGGTTTGGCAATGGCGCAAGCAGTGCAGGATATGTTGTACTTCTCGACATCCTGTCAAAGGTTCGGCCAATAAAAATACTTCTACAGTACTGCCACTGTTTTCTCGACCTCGAAATGCCCAGCGACTCGACTGTAGTGTGCTTCCCATATCATCTTTGCATGCTTGCTTGAAGGAACACAAAGGTGTCCCAGGTGACATAGCAGTGCATCTTGGAGGTGAAAATTTGGAACTTGCGTACCCCCCAAAAGTGCCTTGTATGTGTGGCCGAATTCTGGATTGCTCTTGTAGAGAAGCGGTCAATTAGAAGTCTCATGCCCACAAGAGTTGAGAATGGTGGTTAATGTCGCGATCGATGGTCGGTTAAGGCAGTCTGCAACATTATTGGTGCTACCCTTATTATACTTGATGTTCAAATGAAACTGTTGCAGATATGTGGACCACTTTTGATGGAAATCGTTCTACAACTTCCCTTGTGTCTGTATGAACTGTAGGGGTCGGTGGTCTGTGTGGATGATTGTTTCCTTCCCCAAAATGTAATGCTTCCATTGTCGACAAGCCTGCATAATGGAATAAATTTCTTTTTCATAAGTGGGATACTTGCGAACTGTGTCAGAAAATGTCTCACTGTGATATGCCACTGGATGCCCCTATTGAGTAAGAACTGCCCCAATAGCATAATCAGAGGCATCTGTCTCGATCTCAAATGGTTGTTGCAAGTCTGGTAATGTGAGCACGGGGGCAGAACAGAGGCGATGTTTCAATTCTATGAACACTTTTTGTTGAGATTCTGACCAAAATAATTTTCTCTCGCTCCTCCCTTGGTGACTTGACTCAAGGGCCAAGTGATATGAGAGAATCCCAACACGAACCTGCGGTAGAAATTAGCAAGACCCAGAAAGCTGTGAAGCTCCGTTATAGTGGTTGGGGCTGGCCAGTCTTGAATGACTTGGATCTTGGTTGGATCCACATGCACCCCCCTTTCATCAATAATGTATCCCAGATATTGAACCTGGTTCATGCCAAAAGTGCACTTCTCCAAATTGGCACACAACTTGTGTTTTCGTAGTGTTTGGAGGACTTGGAAAATGTGGTGGAGGTGCTCTTCCCAAGTCTGGCTGAAGATCATAATGTCATCCAAGTACACTACTACAAATGAGTTGGTGAATCACCTTAAGATGTCGTCCATCAACCTCATGAAGGTTGCAGGAGCATTCGTCAACCCGAAAGGCATGACCAACCATTCGAAAAGGCCCTCCCTAGATTTGAAGGCAGTCTTCCACACACCGTAGGGTTCGATGGGTACCTGGTGATACACAGACTTTAATTCGATCTTGCTAAAATATTTCACTCCTTTGAGTTAGTCTAGAAGGTCATAAATCTGTGGGATCAGGTACCTATTCTAGACAATGATCTTGTTCAGCGCCCGATAGTCAATACAAAGTCTCCAAGTCCCATCCTTCTTATGTACTAACACGATTGGGCTCCCACAGGGTGATGAACTTGGCCGGATGTGACCTTTCTGTAGTAGCTCCTGAATTTGCCTCTTGATTTCATCTTTCTTCAGAACAGAGCGTCGATAGATCGGTCTGTTGGGTAGCAGCGCACCTGGGGTCAGATCAATGGAGTGCTTGACCTGACAGTGCAAAGGCACCCCTATGGGTGAGGTGAAAATGTCCACGTACTCCTCCACAACCTTGTCCATTTGTTTTTGTCGTGCAAAAGAGCCATGTCTAGAGGTCGTGGCCACAGTCTTCTTCTTGCCCTGGGGACGGATCATTAGGAAAAAAAATTCCTGGTTGTGGAAATGAGCTTACTGCATTGTTTTGCAGTAACCAAAGAGATAGTGGCAGGCGGTGGTGCCTCTGGTATCCTGTACAGCTTATTTCCCAAGGTAATGATAACAGCGTGAGGCCATGACTCGTACACAGCATGTCGCTTCCACAAGTATGGTTGGCCTAATAATACATCAGAAACATCAATAGGAGCAATGTCACATAATACCTCATCCATGAAGAGCTTGATGCTATAGGGAAGGTGGCATTGTTGGCTGACACAGAGGTCCCGTCCTTGGTGAAGCCACCAGATGGTGTATGGTTGTGGGTGCGTTGTGGTCAGCAAGCCCAACCGCAAGTTCACGACATCTGCTGAAATGAGGTTCTTTTGGCTCCCATTGTTGATAATAAATTGTAGCGGGGAATCCTTTACCCACATCTGGGAGTGGAAGAGACGTTTTTCCTCCTCTGGATCCTCTGGTTCCTCCTTCTAGATCTTCGCAGTGGCAACAGTGGAATTGGGCTCTGCATCAATAATCCATTTCCCTTTGTCATTCCCCTTGTTAGGTTTTGATTCAGAGTCAGAGTGTTGACCACACTTTGTCAATGACCCCACAGCAGTACACCACCATTTTTTCAAATGGGATTCATCATGTTTGACGTGTTCGCGCCATTCAGATTCCATCATCAGTCAACAGTTTTATAAACAATGTAAACCCATTTTGCATGTTTATGATGTAAACTATCTAAGTAAGACCATCATGTATGTAACAACTTAGGCAAGCCTAGTATGTTGGTGACGATTTCTATCCTAGGAGGTTTTTTGTCTCACTGATTTGCTTGTGTTTTTCGACACAAGTGATCGGCAGAGTTTGCCCTCCAGCCTCACCCCAAAGCTAGGGTGGATTTTGTCATCAAGATGCTAAGTGAGTCCTATTGTTTTCTATCAAGTCTTTGTAAAAGTATTTTTGGAATAATGCTAGCTAATTGGCTATATTATTTTATTACAAACTTCTTGGTCTACTAGATCATGTTTTGAGTCGCAGAATTGAGTACCTATTTGAGGGTCTATACGAATGGGTATTCCCTCTTTATGTGTCTAAATGTATTTATCTTATGTAAAGAGGGTTGGAAAAAACAATTAATTCCGCTCTCAGTCATTTAATTAAATTTTCTGGCCAAATTAATTAAAAATCCTAAGCCATAAATTTAATTAATTTTAGGTCCTAGGTGGGTTAAAATTCTTCAAAGGCAAAATTCGTGGGTCCTTAAAAAAAAAAATTTAAATGTCCCAGGCCAAGAGAATATTGAGAATTTCAAGAAATTTTGGACCCTTGGGCCTTGGTGGTTAAATCAAAGTCAAAATTTTGAGGTAATTAACTCAAAAATATTAAATGATAAATTCGTTTTTCCTCAAATTTATAATTTCGACGGTCCAGACTAAAATATGATCAAATCATTTCGACGGTCGAGATTATTTTGACATGGATCAACCAAACTAGTCGTTGGAGATTTTTTCTTATAAATTAAAGGTCTTGGTATGACATTTGCATCCGATCTTTGAATCGTGCACTTGTTCTTGGAAGCTCTTGTGATTTTTTTCAATAAAGCATAAATACTTTGAGGTTACAAAGTTTGGTGTTCCTTTTCTAGATCTAGGTGGTGATTTGTCTCTAAACTCTGCTACTTTATTTGGAATTTTTATGGTTGATGGCCTTTATGGATTAATCTGCATACAGGTATCTTGTGCAGTTTTCTGGGTTTCTAAAATGACATTTTTTATTTGACGGAAAGATTAGTTACCTATTTTTCTGAAAGGGCTCATGATTATTTTTTTAAATCTCTATCAATCTAAAGTTCAGATCTAAGTGTGCAGGGAATCATTTTTAAGGTTTGAGCGTTCGGGGAAGTCTTCAGTTAGACCAACCGACTCTCAGATTTCATAAATCTGAAAAATCTCATTGTTTCCTAATTCCCAAAGCTATCTTAAGAAATTGTGTTTTTACAGGGTCTTCTGGGGCTTGTGCCTCTCTTAAATTTTTATCTTCTTAGTAATTGTGCAAAAACGATTTTAAATCTGGCCAAGAGGGCCTCTAATTTGTAAATTAGCATTGTAAATTTGCAAATATTCTCTAGGGTGTAAGGGTTTATTTATTTTTTTGTGCATAGTTTTGGATATGTTCTGGTTTTTGTAGGTTTGCAAGCAGATTCTCTGAAAAAAATTTAGGATCTGAGCCAGATCTAACCCCCAGAGGGTAAGATCTGGCCTCGGGATCGTTTTTACTGGAAAATTTGAGTGTTATTTCGCTGCAAAGAATAAATCTCAGCTGTGTCTAAATCATATTTTGAAAATCTGAGTCATACTGGTGAAAAATTCACTGTTGGGTAAGGAAGAGGTTTCTTGTATTCTGCCTGAGGTAAATATTCTTGTTTTGCTGCTGGCCCTTGTTCTACGTCCTTCAAATTTTTCCTGGCTGCTCTCTTGCCATCTGTACGGACGTCCATTCTCTCTCCTGCAACAATCACAAATTTCAGAGCTGCCATTTCAGATTTGTATTTATCATTTCAGATCTGCATCTGTGCATTTGTCTTCAACGTTTTTTTATCCCTGGCTGTCTGTACGACTGTACGGTCTTCATCAATTTCTCAGTCTTCCTCACTCTGCGTCCGTATGATCTCTGCCCTGCTCTGTGAATTTCTGATCTGTGCATCACGCTGCTAATTTTTGCCATCAGCCACCATATGTACCGTACGAAAATTTCTCTCTGTGTCTGCATAAAATCGAAACCAAAATAAAATTTATCCTTCATACTGCTCCATCCACCCGCCGTCCGTACGGCTCTGTACGGCTATGCTGCATAAAAAAATCAAAAGAGGCTCATACATTTGGTTTTAGACATAGGTTTTAGTTTTTATTCTCATGTTTTGTTTTAATTAGCATTAGTTTTAATTCAGCTTTAGTTTAATTTTAGAATTGCTTTAGTTTAATTTTTTTTAAAATTAGATTTCAATTTTTCTATTTTTTAGATTTAAAACTTACAATACCAAAAAAAAAAAAAAATTAGATTAATTTTAGATTTTAGATAAATTTTAGAAATTAAAAAAAAAAAATTTAAAAAGCCCCAAAAATTTCTAAATTTTCAACTTTAGAAATTTCTCAAAAAAATTTATTTCATAGTCAAGTGAGCTTTTAATTTTTTATCTAAGGTTTGACTATAGGATTTTTTTTAAATTTCTCAATTGGGATTAATTGGAACATCATATATTCAGAAATATTGCAAATATCTGGCATTTAAATTTGATGGTCATCTCATGATAACATTGTTGTGGGTTCAAAGTATTTTAATGCATAGTTGTGGTGCGTTTTATTGAATATTATTGTGGTGAATCAATTTTTCATAGCAGCAGTTACATATCAGATACTTGACTTTAATTTCATAACGGGATATTTTGACTCCACAAGGCACTGGTTTTAAAGCTTCAAATCTAATTGGATCTATAAAATCTCGTTAATATTAACATGTACTTGGTCTTTTAGCTGTGTCTCCTGAATTGGTTGATTTTCAACTAGTTCTTTTCCTTCATTTTTGTTAGGGTCTACCTCCCTTAGCTTGCAAGGAGACAACTTAGATAGAGAGATTGGGGATCAGGGTGACAGCCCCCGATCTGAGTCGTTGTCGCAGTGCCTAGACATTTTGTGCAACAACACGGAGCATGCATATGATTCAGAAGCCCTCATCTCAGCCATGAGCGACTGCTTGGCCCGACACTCACTTGTGTTGTGAGTGGATCTCTTATGGAACTCACACCACTTTCCTGTGTCCTTCTTTTGCTTTGCGGTGTTGTTCTTTGCTTGTGGCTTTGGCAGGTTTTCTTAGGCCACCATACGTTGGCTTTGTCCTTTGTTTTGCAGTTTAGGAGCACATTTCCCTTGCTTTTGATTCGCAGATCCAAAGTCTCTTTTCTTCTGCTTGAATTTTTGCTTAATTTTGGAAGCATATCGGTATGTCGTACCAAGCAAGGAGATGTCGAGGAACTCCATTTCCTCCTGAATGTATCTGTGTAAACAACTGCAATACTTTAGCACCAAATTTTTCTCTGAATCTTTGATACCCAACTTTGTGCACAAGGTATGGAACAGATTCTTCAGCTCATGCACATCTTGATCCCTTTGTTGCTACAGCATGGTCCATTGTATGTACTTGTCCTCATAGCTCCCCATGTGATAGTATTGTTCCTTGATGGCATCTCAGAAAGAATTCCAAGTGGGTACAGCTGAAAATAGAGAGGGTTCTGCCTCATCTTTTTTCTCACAGTAGGTTTCCCACCAGTCCTTGACATGGGGGGTAGCTTTGAGGAGTGCAAAAATAATCTTCTCCTGGTCGAAAAGGTCATGGACCGAGAAATATCCTTCTAATAGATTCAACCATCTATCTACGACATCTGCATCTAACCCTCAAATATGGGAATGTCAAAGTTTACTTGTACCTTAAAGGGAGTCACGCCTCCAGAGTGGTTGTTGGATGCAGATACGCTGCCAGTGGGCAGTCGTTGAAGGATCTGGGAAAAGTTATCCATCATCGCGTTCCTTTATTTTTCGAGGGCCTCCTCGAGCAATATCTTGATAGGATCTCCTGCTCCCTCATCTTTCTTTTCGTCCCCCATGGGCGGTCGTCAGAGTTTGCGAAGCTGATCTTGCAAAGGTTCAATCAGATCGAGCCCCAACTGCTTATACCTCGGCCTTGTTGGGGACATGCAAAGAAGGATCGAGAAAAAGCAGCCCACTCTGATACCACTGATCCAAATTTATGCAGGAATGCAACAGAATACACATGTAACCATAGATACAAATATGCAGCAGAAATAACACTTCATTTCATTAATATCAAAGAATTGAAATTTGCTTACAAACATAATTGAAATAAACTAGCTAGGGTGATGGTAGCTTATCTCTGAGAATAGATGCGACGGCTACAAGCCTCTGAACCGAGTTACAATGACGCTCGAGGGCCTATTTATTATTTAGAAACAATGGGAAACCCTAAACATCCACAACCCTAACCCTAGGAGATGAAGTGCCAAAACAATGGGCCATGTTTGGGTAAATTGGTGTTTCAACTTCCCGAAGACGTAACTTTGGCATACAAACTCTATTTGACGCACTCAATAGCTTGTTAGAAATATCTATCCAAGGAGTACAATAGGCTCGGGCGCTCTTGGTTTTCCTAAAAAATGTCGTTTAGGGCCTCAAAACGGCTTTGGAAGTTCAAGACCCGAAAAACTGTCAAAAATAGTAAGTTGTGCCGAAACTAAAAAACTGAAAGAGACAATGGTGGGGCCCCAAGTGGAATAGGTGGGTGGCCACCAATATCCACTTGGATCACAAGCCATAGAAGTTGGACTAAGGAGATGTAGCCCCAGAGGGGTGAACTCATTCATCAAAACACTGTGTTAATGGATCATTTGATGGTTTGATGTACATTTTATTGTTGTTGTTAAGTACTTTGTTTTTATTTTAAACTGCTCATGAATTTAACATAAAACTCGTCACAATTACCTGCTTAACACTCAGAAACACCATAAGGAAACCTATGCACATGAAGCAAATGATCAACAATTTTTTATAATTCTAAAAATGAAATTAGCACAACAAAACTAACATTTATATTCAGATCAACAAGTGATACATATTATTATTGTAATACCTTCCTGATCAACAATTGTTTATAATTCTGAAAATGAAATTAGCACAACAAAACTAACATTCATATTCAGATCAACGGGTGATACATATTAGTATTGTAACACCCTCCTCCCACATTTACCCAAGTTAATTGGTATGTCAGGGTAAACATGCGACGAGAGGCTACTAGGATCTGATTCAACCTCCTAGGTCACCTTAAGAAAGTTGAACTAAAAAAGCACAACCAAAATAATCATCCACACAACCAACAGAATCTCTAGGAGATACCCCACCTGTCCAGGTGACCAACCCCTAAGGAAACTCAAAAATTCAAGATCCTAGAGTCCCAGTCGCTCCCTTGCCAAGCCCTCTAAGCGACTGTGGGTCCTAGTTTCTCCCATGAGCTTGCCTTAGTGCGATTGTGGCCTTTTTCTTCCAACATTATGCAAGTGACTACAATATTTAAGGTTGAATTCCAGGGCTAGGACCCAATCACTGCCCATAACTTTATGAAATTTGTAGAAATGAAATGAAACATAGAGACAACGATTCCAATGAAAATTATTGTATAGAGACTGTACTATACCCTTACAAGCCATGACATGGATTTCATCAAGCATGTCACAAGTATGAATTTTATAGGTTAAACAATATATTTGAGCATAGGAGTCTCATACTTATCTGAGAATTGCTAAGAAGCATTGATGCCTTATCACATTAGTTGCATTATCATCTATTAGGTCATATATTCATTGTCCATTCATTTACCAATCAAAACATGATGAGAGCCATACATCATCACTATCATAAAACATGCTCATAAAAAACATATAACCAACAAAAATAATAAAGATACAACAACCATAAATGCCACATATGAACCAGTACATTTGAACATAAAATAACAAGGAGAAGAAACTCTTATTAATGAATGCAAAATCCAACCCGGTATGGGACTACCACGTTCCACCCGACCATAGATTAGCTGAGCCAAATCTCTCTTTAGCCAAACACCCTTGTGCCACATTCCAAGCATGAATGTGGGACTTAAAACCAAAAGAACCAACCAAGGCTTCTTGAGGCTAAACCAACTCACCCTCGTCAATATAACCAGGCTTTACCACAATCCTCATCGGATCAATACGCCGTAAACAAGCATGGATGCCAGCGGATCTCTCCACCTAAACCATGAGCAATTTGTTCGTCTCAACCTCTTGGCTTTACTATGTATCCCGCCATTACTGGTCAAGGGATTCATAGGCCTACGAAGTCCCCACCCTTTGGGATTTACCATGTATCCTAACCGAGATTCCTAGGCCCAATCAAGGGTACCATCACTGAGCTTACCGTGTACCCCACCATTCACCAGTCAAGGGATGCTTAGGCTCAATCGAGGTGTTCATATCTAAGCTTTACCATGTATCCCATCCTAGGATTCCTAGGCCTTGTGAATAACCCTGACACCACCCCACTCATCTTTGAGTCCATCCGACAATCTAGCTCAACCAAAACATGAAAACCCCCTCACACCATGGCTATCCATAAATGGAAAGGCAAGGTTGAAGAAGATTGCCACACCTGGAAAAACCCATGCCAATGAAAACAAGAGAACCAAGTACACACATGCATAACCGCATGCCAAATATAGTAAGGAAATCATACATGTAAATTGATACCTGCAAGTAAACCCGTTGTAGCTACTTGATCCTGCTCTTCCTTTCTTGATATTTGCTTCCTCTTTGCCTTCTTTGCCTTTCTTGATCCAAAGTTGAAATGCTCCAAGAAACCTCTAAGTTTCCAGGAGTGTGTGAGAGAGAGATCCAAAACTGAACTGACCAAAAGCCATGAACTAATCCTAAGAAGCCTTTTTATTAATGTGGCCTTTATTTTCTTCATTTTCCATTATTTTTCTTTCATTTTCCTCCTCACATGCAACCTGTGACCTTTCACCTTTCTTCTCTCCTAATTTCCATTATTTTCATAAATAAAATGCCAATAAAATCCACTTTTCCTTTCCAAAGCCTTTGTCACTGCCTTTGCCAATTTCCTTAGCCATAATAAACCAAATGAACACCCACACTAGGATGTTTTTTCCCAACATTCAACTTGGAATAAGTGTCCCATAACCATGGTTATTATTTTTCCTTTATTAGCTTTTATTTCATGGAATTTTCGCAAGGGTTGTTACAGAACCCTCCCCTTGGGGGAACACTATCCTCGATGTTGAATTACACCTATAACCGACAAGACTGCTGAAAGAAAAGCATACTTCCCATGGAGCTTTTTTTTAGCTCATTGAAATATTTACAATGATTAACCTGTTGGGAAGCAAACCAACATGACAACCAAATTGACATGATACCATACCGCTTATCAGAGCTTTATATCAAAACTCATTGAGGTATTTACATCCATATGTGTGTGTGTGTGTGTGTGTGTGTGTGTGTATGTACCAAAACATATATAAAGGACATTCACTCAACCAACGAATAAAGAAGGATACATAGCTCGCGTATGATCTTCCATCTCCCATGTAGCTTCATCGGGCCCAAAGTGCTTCCACTGCACTTTAACCTGCTTGATTGCTCGGTTCCAGAGCATGAACATATTTCTCTGCAATATACATTGCGGTTCCAGTTCGAATTCTCCTTCTAGATCCACTTGCAATACAAACCATTCAATCACATTATCAACCTCTTTAACATACTTCTTAAGCAATGATACATGGAAAACATCATGGAATTTCATTATCGGAGGCAGTGCAAGTCGATAGGCTATTGGCCCAATCCTTTCAAGAATCCTGAAAGGTCCACAAAACCGAGGTGCTAGCTTTGCACACGATCCAATCTGCAAGGAGCTCTTCGTAGGCTTGATGTGAAATTACACCTGTTCCCCAACCTGAAACTCCTTAAACAACTTGTTTTGATCTACATAATTTTTTTCCTTTCCTATGTTCCCTTTAGATTCTTCTTGATCACCTACATTTCATGTTCCATATCTTCTATCATGTCTGATCCAATCAATACCCTGTTCACTGAATCACTCCAACTGATGGGAGTATTACAAATCCGCCCACACAATGCCTCAAACAAACACATCGTCATTGATTCCTGGTAACCGTTGTTGTAAACAAACTCAATGAACAGAAGGTGCTCCTCCCATCTCCTCTACTGGTGCATCACATACATCCTCAACATGTCCTCCAAAATATTTTTGACCCTATCTGTCTGTGGATGATAAGCTGCATTGAAGGCCAACTCTGTACCTAACCCTTCAAACAACTCCTTCCAAAACTTGGAAGTGAATTTCACATCCCTTTCTGACACAATCTTCTTCAGAATACCATGCAATCTGACCACATCTTTGATGAATACTTGTGCTACATCACTATTTGAATAAGTAGACTTCAATGGAATGAAGTGTGCTACCTTTGTCAACCTGTCCACCACAGCCATGATATAATCATGTTGTCTAGATGTCCTCAACAAACCTGTAATGAAATCCATGGAAATTACCTCCCATTTCCACTCTGGAATCACAATCGTTTTTAGAAATCCACCTAGATGTTTACACTCTACCTTTACCTGTTGAAAATCCAAACACCTAGCCACAAACTCTGCCACATATTTTTTTTAGTTTCAACCAATAATAAAATTTATTCATTGTTTTCAATGTCTTGGTATCCTAGATGAACTAAATATGGTCTCACGTGAAACTTCCTCAAGATAATCTTCTTGAGCTAAGTACTATCTAGCACATATATCCTGTCCCTAAATCTGATCAAGCCATCTGCTGAGATATGATAATCCACATCATGTGCACCTGTACATCTACCTGTACCACTACTACCTATGCATGTACCTCTACTCTGTTGTAACATGTGCATAAGCTCTCTATACCTGTCATCTTGCTGACATGCCTATGAAATCCGATCCTGTAAGTTTGTCCCATAAGAATTCATAGCTACTATATTATTCACCTGTAACCGCCTTCTAAGAGCATTTGCAACCATGTTCTCTTTTCGCTTGATGTACTTGATCTCGAAGTCAAACTCACTGATCGTGGCCAACCATCTAACTTGACTGGCATTCACATTCGTTTGGTCATACAAATATCTCAACCCAATGAGATCACTCATTAGTACAAACCTCTTGCCAAGACGATAGTGGCGCCACATCTTCAACGCATGAATAATCGTTGCTAACTCAATATCATGTGTTGGATATTTATGCTTGCGCTCATTCAGTTTACATGACTCATAACATACTAACATGTCCCTCTTGCATGAGAACTCCACCAATCCCTCTCTTGCAAGCATATGTACACACTATAAACTCTTTGTTTAGATCTGCAATCTTTAACACTGGAGAATTTGTCAACAACTATTTCATTTGTTTAAAACTTGTTGCACATTCTTCCGTCCATTCAAATTTCTTACCTTTCCTCTACAGTGACGTTATAGGATATTCAATCTGGGAAAATTGCCTGATGAACCTCCTATAATGCCCTGCTAACCCCATGAATGATATTACCTCATCCACATTTCTAGGAGTTTCCCACTCCATGATAGCTCTTATCTTCTCTAGATCCACAACTATACCTTCCTTGGAGACCACATGCCCCAAGTAATGTACCTTTGTCTAAAAGAAACTGCATTTACTAAGCTTAGCATACAATTGATTCTCTCTTAGCAATCTCAACATTACTGCTAAATTCTCGACATGCTCCTTCTCATTCGTAGAATATATCAATATTGCATCAATGAATACAATAACAAACATGTCCAGATAATGATGCAATACATTATTCATCAAGCACATAAAAGTAGTTGGAGCATTAGTCAAACCAAATGGAAATACAACAAACACATAATTTCCATACCTGGTTCGAAAAATTGTCTTGTAAATGTCCTCTTCCTTGATGTGTACTTGATGATATCCAAATCGCAGATAAATATTTGAAAACAATGCTTATCCCTTTAGCTGATCAAATAAGTCGTCAATCATCGGCAAAAGATACTTGTTCTTAATGGTCACCTTGTTTCACTCACTGTAATCAATGCATAACCTGAGAGTACCATCCTTCTTCTTCAAAACAAATACCAGTGCACCCCACGGTGATACACTTGGCCTAATGTATCCCTTGTCAAGCATTTCCTTCAACTGCAACTTTAGTTCAACTAACTTTGGAGTGCTCATCCTGTACGGTGCCTTTGATGTTGGTGTTGCCCCTGGTACCAACTCAATGGAAAATTCCACTTCTCTATGAGGCAGCAACTCTAAGATCTGTTGGAAACACATCTTGAAATTGTTGTAAGATCGGGTATCTGCTCAATATCTCAACATCCTCATCCTCCTTATCTTTACCACTAGAAATGTGCATTGCAAATAACACACACCCTTTTCTATGACTGCTCTTTGCCTACAATGTTGTCACCATCCTAACTGATGTTGCTTTCTTCTTACCTTGTAATATTCTCTGCTCCCCATTGCCATCCAAGAACTCAATGTATTTTTTATAATAATCCACTTTGATCCTATGAAGATATAACCAATCCATACCCAAAAGCATACTATAGGATCCCAATGGAAATACATTCAAATGTGTTGATGTAGGCATACCATTCAACTCAAATGCACACGCTTTTACCCAATGATGACCTCTCTTCTTTGTACCTATAGCGAGTTGCACTAACCAAGATTCGGCATGCACTTCTTTATTCAAACCAGACTTATCCACCAAGTCAGGGTTAACATAACTATAATTAGATCCAGGGTCAATCAAAATAGAAACAAATTGATCACAAAGCTTACCATCCATCTCAATGATAGATGCATGATTTTTTTCATGTCTATTATCCAACATTGCATAGATATGAGGAATGATCTGCCCAACATCCCCAATAGTCTGCGCTTCCTGTGCACTATAGATCTGGGGCCTACCACCCTGATACTGCAAACAATCTCTCTTGAGATGCTCCTTACCACATATCCAACATTTCAACCGTCTGGTACCATCACCTCTATTCTGGTTCCCTCTAGGTTGTGACCAATGTCCCTGTCTAGTTACGTTTAACTTCTTGTAAGGTGCAACATTTTCTTTCTCTTATACATTCTAAGACCTTGTTCGTTTCGAGTGCCATTTACCTTACCTTTATATTCCCCTTTCCATCCTTGCTGATATTTTTTCTTACGCTTTGACTGTTCATAAAAATGTTTTAATTTCCCAATAACTTCCTCAAGTGACTGAGGCTCATCATACTCAATCCGATCTCTAAATTCTAATGACAATCCACTGACAAACCTCTGAAATTTAGTCTTTTCATCCTTAATATATGATACATACCTCAATAGCTCTAGGAACTTAGTCATATACTCTTCATCTGTCATCGATCCCATCTTAAGCTCATAGAGTTCCTTGTCTTTGTTGTCATAGTACCTTTCTGAAAAGTACTTATTTTTGAAGAGTCACTCAACCCTTTTGTCCTGATGTCTCTGACTCGCTTCACATCTTCCCACCAGATGTATGCTTTATCTTTCAGGCTAAAGATAGCTACTTTGGCCTTCATATTATCTGTGTAATTATGAAACTCAAATAATTTCTTCATCCCAAGTAACCAAGCCTCTACATTCTCAGACTTCTTCAAATCTCCATCAAAAGTAGGTGGCTTATCTTTATTAAACTCATCCAGAAAGTATCCTCTATCACTCCTCCCGTAAGGGTGATAACAATGATGATCATAGTGTCTGTCAGAACTAGAACTAGAATAGTACATGAATCCATCACCTCTCTTATCCAAAGTATCCAAGAATTTGTCATCTCTGATCATGTCATCTCTATATGACCTATGACCACCATGAGACCTACTACCATATGCCCCATTAGTCCCATCCTCCTGTCCATATCTGATCTGAAGTGGTCTTTGTCTTTTCAATTCTGAAAAACTCTGAAGAATCGTTGTACTGACTTCTACTTGTTTCTCCTGTGCCTGCAAGATTTTGTCATTATTTGCTTTGCAACTCGTTATTTCTTCCTTCAAACTCCTCAATGTGTCTACGAAGTTAGAAGAGTGTCCAAAACCACGATGCTCATTTTATTCGTAGGGAGAATCTTTGTAGTCTACCATCTTGCTAGTCATCTTTATCTCTTTCTGCAAGGCATACTATGTCATCTAAACAAAATCATAAACAAACCAACGTACCTCAGTATAATTCGGGGAGGATATCTCATCTGCAAGACTGACTAGATTATCACAATACATATATAAACATAATCATAACACCATATCGATATTATCCTAACCGCAATCCAGTCATTAATGCATGACCATATCAACCACACATCATGACCTCAAACATGACAACTACAACCATATCAATGCATGCACGAAACATATAAACACTGATATGCATAAACAATGTTTAACCAATCATACACTCATGACGACACATTCCACAACAACCCCATCGATTTTCACATGGCGATACCACTGCAACCATGACCACCACCATGTATATGCAACAAGCACATGGAACATAAGTCCAAGAAAGACATATGTAACCGACATGAATTCATGACCAACACATCATTCATCCAGTCCAAGGGGTGAACCATGCTCTGATACCACTCTGTAACACCCTCTTCCACATTTACCTAAGTTAATTGGTCCATTGGGGTAAACATGTGATGATAGTCTAATAGGATCTGATTCAACCTCCTAGGCCACCTTAAGGAAGTGGAACCAAAAAAACACAACCAAGTTGATCATCCACACAACCAACAAAACCTTCAAGAGCTACCCCACTTATCCAAGTGACCAACCCCTGAGGAAACTCAGCAATTCAAGCTCCTAGAGCCCCAGATGCTCCCTTTCCAAGCCCTCCAAGCAACTGTGGGTCCCAGTCGCTCCCATGAGCCTGCTTGAGTATGCTTGTGGCCTTTTTCTTCCAGTTCTATGCTGACAACTGTGATATTTAAGGTTGAATTCTAGGGTTAGGACCTAGTAACTATCCATAAATTCATGAAATTTACAGAAATGAAATGAAACATAGAGACAATCATGGCAATGCAAATTATTGAACAGAGAATTGGCTGAACCCCTACTAGCCATGACAGGAATTTCATCAAACATGTCACAAATATGAATTCTATAGTTTTAAACAATACATCTAAGCATAGGGGATGTATCATACTTATCTGAGAATCACTAAGAAGCATTGTTGCCTTATCACATTAGCTGCATTATCCTCTATTAGGTCATATATTCATTGTTCAATCATTTACAAATCAAAACATGATGAGATCCATACATCATCGTTGTCATAAAACATGCTCATAACCAACATATAAACAAAAAAAATAATAAGAATACAACAACTATAGATGCCACATATGAACTAGTACATTTGCACATAAAATACCAAGGAGAATAAACTCTTATTAATGAATGCAAAAGAAAACTTGGTATGGGACTACCATGTTCTACCCAACCATAGATTGGTTGAGCCAAATCTCTCTTTAGCCAATCACCCTTATGCCATATTCCAAGCATGAATGTGGGCTTAAAACCAAAAGAAGCAACCAAGGCTTCTCGAGGCTAAACCACCTCACCCTCATCAATAGAGCCAGGCTTTACCACAATCCTCATCGGATCACTAGGCCATAAAAAAGCATGGATGCCACTAGATCTCTCCAACTAAGCCGCGAGGAATTTGTCTGTATAAACCTCTCAATTTTAACGTGTATCTCGCGATTACCAGTTAAGGGATTCCTAGGCCTACGAGGTCCCCACCCTCTGGGATTTACCGTGTATCCCAACCTGGGATTCCTAGGCCCAATCAAGGGTACCACCACTGAGCTTTACCATGTATCCCACCATTCACCGGTCAAGGGATTCCTAGGCTCAATCAAGGTGTTCACATCCAGGCTTTACCATATATCCCATCATGGAATTCCTAAGCCTTGTGAATAATCCTGATACCCACTCAGCTTCGAGTTCATTTGACAATCCAACTCAACCAAAACATGAAAACCCCCTCAAACCATGGTTATCCGGAAATGGCAAGGTAAGGTTGAAGAACACTGTCACACCTGAAAAAACACATGCGAATGATAGCAATAGAACCAAGAACACACATGAATAACCATGCATGCCAAATCTAGCAAGGAAACCATACTTGTAAATTGATACCTGCAAGTAAACCAGCTATAGTTGCTTGATCATGCTCTTCTTTCCTTGATATTTGCTTCCTCTTTTCCTTTCTTGATCCAAAGTTGAAATGCTCCAAGAAACCTCTAAGTTTCCAAGAGTGCGTGTGAGAGAGAATAGAGAGACAGCTCCAAAACCAAACTGACCAAAATCCATGAACTGATCCTCATAAGATTTTTTATTAATGTGGCCTCTATTTTCTTCATTTTCCAGTGTTTTTCCTTCATTTTTCTCCTCACATACAACTTGTGACCTTTCACCTTCCTTTTCTCCTAATTTCCATTATTTTCATAAATAAAATGTCAATTAATGTCCCTTTTCATTTCCAAAGCCTTTTCCATTTCCTTTTCCAATTTCCTTAGCCATAATAAATTAAATGAACACCCGCACTATGATGTTTTTGCCCAAAATTCAACTTGGAATAAGTGTCCCATAATTGTGGTTATTATTCTGCCTTTATTACCTTTTATTACATGGAATTTTCGCTAGGGATATTACAAGTATACACTAATGAGTTTATTAGGGACTTCATCCCCAAATTCTAGGAATCATCCCTTGGGTTTCCTTGCAAGGTTTTCCTTCGGGAAAAAACACGTCTCTAAGAAAATTGATGAGGCAAATAGGAGAATAAAAGAGAATTACCTAGCTACAAATAACCTAAAGCAGTGTGCAGGAGCCTACTTCATTAAAATTCTCTAAAAAAATTCGTTAGCATAATATGCAACTAAAGCACACAATACAAAATTTGTCAGGAAAGTGTAAAAGACTCAACAAATAGACTTCCATTTTTTGTGAGCAGTGGTAATTCCAAGATGGCGTAATAAGAGCTCTATCAAACATTAATTTCCAAAGAATAAGTAAATAGTAGTCCAACTCAAGTTGATTTGGGTAGCATAGTGAGGGAGTGTTGTGACTAAATTAGAAAATTTTCAAAGCAATCACATAGTCAACAGAAGATTAAGCAATAGAGCAATTTATCATAAACTAAAGTAAGTAGATCCCCTAGTGATGAGGTGTAGGATTTGTTGTGGCCACAAATCCCCCTCATAATTTTTCACGAAAATCTATGGGGGCCTTTCATTGAATTTGATTAATGTTATTCCTTGCTTGCATTAGGTTTTTGGTTGTTTGTTGTCCTATTACCCTCGATTTTGGAAAATTCCCTTCTTTATTGACCGCTATTGCTGGGTTTTATAGATTTTGATTATTCAGGATTTGATCATGTTTTGGAATATCCTTCATTATGGTTATTGTGAATGTTTTCTTGCTTGTTGAATTGTTAGCGTCTCTTTGCTACCTTTTGCGTTCATGACAACACTACGTGGCACCTTTGGTTGCCACATCACCTCACATTTCATGTTGTGTCTCATTGGTTGTTTGTCTCCTCTTCTTGGTTTGATACCTGCATTGAAAAAGGAGGTGAATCATTGCGTCGAGAGGCGCCATACAGCCCAGTATGGGGTAGATGTCAAGTGTAAATGTTTAACATTTAACATTTAACAAATTTAATATAATTTCAATGTTGGCCTAATATAGGGGTAGTTGTGTAGGAACAAATGTTTAACATTTAACATTTAACATAAACACTTAACATTTATATGTCGGTTCATTTAAGAAATAGTAAAAGTTTAGAAGTAATATAGAACCGAGCATGGTGGAGATGTTGTACCATAAAAATTTAAATTTTGGCTCAATTAATAATAAAATGTTAAAATTAATTAAAATAATAAAATTCAATTTATTAATTTTTAGATAATAATTATTTATTTAAATTAAAAAGATATTAATTAAATAATAACGTTACTTCAATAATTAAAACTAACTAAATTTAGAGTCATTAATTAAAAATATATTAATTGATTAAATAATAATTTTAATAATTTCCTTTCCTCCATCATTAAAGGTCTGCCTCCCTTTTTCCATCCGTTCATTTTCATTTTCCTTCATTTATACCCGATGATGAGATCTCACAATATTCATTGATATATCTTGATGATGAACCACGGAGGATTGGTTCGAAACATCGATTCTAACAAAAAATGGATGCGATAACTCCATAATATTCTACACACAACACAAGTCGCAGAAGCCTCAAATCAACAAAATTCAATTCATTGTCCACGGGGTCTTGGATAGATAGTGATCGGGTGCTCTGTTAAGGCACTCCTTAATGTGAAGTCACTAGTTCAATTCCTCGCCCTGATCGGGGTGATATATTGGACATGTTAAAGATGTAGTTCTGCCAAGCTTACAAAATAAAATTCAATTTGTTATATTATAATTTTTTTTTGTTGGGTTGATAGAAAAATCATCCTATGGCCTTTTGGTAGTAACTAATAAATTGAGATGTGAAGTAATTGATGGTAGATATGTTAGAGATGTGAAGTAATTGAACTAATAAAAACTTGCATAATTTTTGGTGGGTAGTAACCACTTGTAAGTCTATACACTTACAATTTTACTCCTGCGTAAGTGCTCAAGAAAACATAAATAATGGTGGAAGGTAACTCTTGTAAGTATATTGTTTACATCTTATTCATATCCATTTTTTAGGTAAAAACTTGCTTAAATTATGATGGGAAGTAGTTGATGGTAGATATGTTATCTACTTAAGTATAAGTTATTTTCAAATATTTACATCACATAAATGAAAAATTATTGGATGGTACAAATGACAAGACCTCCTTGGTATATATGAGTCTAAGGGGTCACAATATAATCAAATCTTACATAACAATAATAATGTAATGATACAACAACAACAATAGTGGGCTTCTATGGGGCACAAAAATAACAATAAAGAGGCTATACTAGTATTATAGGGACCTAACATGCCCCTCTCCTTCAAAAAAAAGTGTTGTCCTCAATGTTTGAATAGTTCTAGATACTTCTGTCTAAAATTCTTATCTTACCATGTTGAATCTTCAGCGGGTAAGTTCTTCCAGTTAATGAGATACTCTGAAATTGATCAATTCCTTAGCTATCAGATTCTTGTTTCCAAAATTACTTTAGGCTCCAACATGATTTTACCTTCCTTGTCAAGTTCTAGAAAAAAAAATTGAACTAGGAGCTTGTCACTGATAACCTTCTTTAAGCATGGAACATGGAAAACTAGGTGTATTAGGGAATATGCAAGAAACTCCAATTTGTATGTCATAGTTCCAATATTTTGCAACACCTTGTAAGGACCATAGTACCTAGGTGATAATTTATTATCCTTCTTAGCTTACTTACGAGAAATTTGTTTGTATGGTTATAGCCGTAAAAATATCGAGTTGCCTATGTCAAAACTTCTTTCACTGTAATGTTATCATCATGTTATTTCATTCGATTCTGCACCAAAGTGAGGTTATCCTTTAAGAGTTGGAGAACTTGTTGTTGATGCTCGATGTGATCTTCCACTGCTTGAACCTTAGATTTTTATTTTAAAGATGATGTGATGGACGATGTATGATATCTATAAAATTCCATAAATGGGGTCATTTTTGCTACAATATGGAAGGGAGTGTTATACCACCATTTAGCCAGAGGTAACCACTTGACCCATTGTATTTTTTTGTCAGATACAAAACAAAAAATATATCCTTCCAAACATGTGTTCACTATCTCAGTGTGCACGTCAAATTGAGCATGATAATATGAGCTATGAGTTAATTGAGTACCAAGACAAGAAAATAATTTCGTCCAAAAATTTCCAGTGAAAACGAGATCTTTGTCACTTACAATAATCTTTTGGTTTCCATGTAGATTTTGAATTGTTTCCATAAATGCAGTAGCAACTGTAATGGATTTAATTGGATGAGATAATGCACAAAAGTGTGCATACTTAGTAAGTCTATAAACTACCACCATGATAATACTCTTTCCTTTGGACCTGGGTAAACCTGTGATAAAATCCATTGAGACCTCCTCCCAATGGTGACTTGGAATGGATAAAGGTTGTAACATACTCAGGGTCTTAATTGTCTCAACTTTATTGTGTTCGCAACCCAAACATTCTGCTACAAACTTCTAAATATCATATTTAAGGCCATCCCCAAAATAATCCTTCTGGACCTTGTGGTACGTTTTTTAAAATACTAAGTTCCCTCCTAAAGGAGAGGTGTGCAATTCCAAAGAATCTTCTGTTTGAGTTGGGAATTCTTACATAGATATCAGCGACCTTTGTACCATAATGAGTCATTTTTCCAAATAAAGGTATCAGATGTACTGGGATAATGTTGTAACCTTTGAATGAGTGTCCACACATATTCACCATTCTTTCATTCCTCTCAGTTATCTAGTCAAGTTGGATAATAGAAATAACATAGAGCAATGCTGCCACGTCCTCATCCCTTCTTGAGAGTGGATCTGCAACATTTTGTTTTCCTTTTTTGTAGATGATTTCAAAGTCATAACCCAACATCTTAATGACCCATTTTTACTGCTCTTTTGAAGATAATCTTTGTTCCGAAAATTATTTAAGACTATCATGATCTATTTTTATCTTGAAGTGTCTTCCCATTAAGTAAGGGTGGCATTGCTTCAAGGAATGTAGTACTGCCAACATTTCCTTCTTATAAATAGGTTTGTCTAAATACTTTCCCTTGACTAGACAACTTTCAAAATAAATGGTTCTTCCTTCTCGCATTAAAACAACACCAATTCATTTTCTGAGGCATCACATTCCACCGTAACAGTTTGTGTGAAGTCTGGAGTAGCTAAAAACAAAACTTGGCACATTGCCTCTTTTAGGTATTCAAAGGACTTCGTTGCTTCATCTTGTCTTTAGAATTAATTAGAAAATGTTATAAATTAAATTAAAATAAAGTATTTGTAAAATTCTTTTATTTTGAAATAAGTTATAATTCTTGGGCATGTGTTATTGATAATCTATGGTATTGGCCCATGGTGTTGTAACATAATAATTAAAAGCCTCGATCCATAACATAATAATAAAAAGCAAAGATGGCCCATGGTATTGATAAACCATGGTATTATGATTTTCTTCCCTCCTCTCCCTTTCTCCCTACCTCTCTCTATCTTTCTATTTAACCTATTTAGAAGTTAATAATATCCATGGTAAATATTCAT
Source organism: Pinus albicaulis (assembly GCA_034641835.2). NCBI lineage: Eukaryota > Viridiplantae > Streptophyta > Pinopsida > Pinales > Pinaceae > Pinus > Pinus albicaulis. The sequence goes on from CM076570.1 coordinate 1,096,489,572, forward strand.
GATTAAAAATCTTGTTATATTGTAAATATTAAATTTTTATCTGGTTATTAATTAAATTTAAAGATCATTATGCAATCATTATTTTAATTTCTATGGTAAAATGGATGTTAATTTATAATTACTATTTATAAGTTATATATTTTAATGTGATATGCATATTATACTTTCTTTTATCTCACGTGAATTTATTAATAAAAAACAAAGTTTCAATAATTAAAAAATTGAATTTAAAATATATCTCACATGTCACATCTAACCCTCACCCATCTAACCCTCTGGCTCATCTCTGTAAAATATCTATGGATCACATAAGCCAAAATTCAAATAATTATAACATTTTTTCTTTTAGATTTAATTAAAAAATGTTATAAAAATAAATTGAATAAAAATATTTGTAAAACATTTTAATTTTGAAATAAGTTATGGTTCTTGAGCATGTGGTATTGATAAGCCATGGTATTGTAACATAATAGTTAAAATCTTATATCCATAATATAATAATCAAAAGCATAGATGCCCCATGGTATTGATAAACCATGGTATTAGCCCATGTTATTATGATTTTCTTCCCTCCTCTCTGTAAAAAAACCTATTTAGAAGTCAACAATATCCATGGTAAATATTCATAATTAAAAATCTTGTTATATTGTAAATATTAAATTCTTATCCGCTTATTAATTAAATTTAAAGATGGTTATGAAATCATTATGTTAATTTGCACGATAAAATGGATTTTAATTTATAAGTACTATTATATGTTAGATATTTTAGTGTGATATGTATATTATATTTTCTTTTATCTAAAACATTGTTCATAATTTTATTGATAAAAAAGTTACAATATATAATAAAAACAAAAACAAAAAAAAGAAGAATTTAAAATACATATCTCATATCACATATCATATCTAACCCTCACCCATCTAACACTCACATATCACATATCACAGGTCACATCTAAGGCTCACGCTCACACTCACACTCACCCATAATATATATCACATATCACATCTAACCCTCACCCATCACATATCACATCTAACGCTCACGCTCACACTCACTCATAATATATATCACATATCACATCTAACACTCACACTCACTCATAATATATATCACATATTACATCTAAGGCTCACACTCACCCTAATCAAGTCATAATATCACAAAATCCATTCTTTTAATTGATATGTAGATTTAGTAATCAATAACTTTGTGATGTCAAGTTTTAGTGCAATGACTAAGTAGATCAAAATGTATGGCCAAAGAATAGATGAAGCATTATCAACTAAAGTAGAATTTAGTAGAATCCATCTATATAAAGCTTTCCTCTTGGAAAGTTCCGAGTTTATAAATGGCCTGTGGAATGTCAAATATGTTTGTTAATACCCATAATGGAAAAATTTTGCAATGAAAATCTTCAAAATACACATCTAGATAAATTAATTATAACATGATGTAGTAAAACAATAACTATGCATATAAAATATACTAGTACATTCAAATGTCAAGGAGAAATCAACTTAGTAAAAATAAACTTTCTATAGATCAATAAGCAAGGTCCAACAAAAATACGACTAATACAGTATCACAACTTTTGGCACACCATGATACATCACAAAGATACTTGTATAGGCACAATTGGATCATGGAACAACAAGCTTGGATCAACTCAAAAATGTGCAGTGCGATCAACTTTGATGCTAAGATGACCCTGCAAGGAAATGGGTCAACTTGATGCAAATATGAGGGGCAAGACTCCCAAGGATAGAGAGGAGTCATTCCCCAATGGAAGCATGATGCCCTGGCCTTCAACAACGTAGCTTATGTTTTATACCATTTCTAGCAACATGAGCTAGCTAGCTAAGTTGTATTATTAATGAGTGTCGTGTTTGTACTTGATTATTAGGGCTCCATGGAAAATTTGTACTCTGAGATTCCATGAGCTTGTGGTGTCCAAGTGTGATCATTTTCTTTGTATAAAATTCCCTCCATGTATATAGTATGTTTATCTTAATAGCCAATTGAGCATAGCTTGGGTGGTTGGGAGAAATGTTGTTATCCTCCTTACCAAGGTTCAATTCCTACATGTGACATGTTGAACTCATATTGTGTAGATCCTTGTAATGGCTTTGAGCCTTGTTACAAAGCCAACATAGATGTATGTAAACTTTTACATGAACACACAAATTGATTTAAATTTTGTCTAGTAGTGATTAAGAGAGAATGTTGTTTCCTCCTCCACTTGATTTCAAATCAAATCTCACTGTGATATGCTCTTAGTGAATCAATTATTATTAAGATATTGACTTAAAATTTCCAATTTATTCTAAATACCATCCTCAAAATAAAATAAAAAATTGCACAACAATTTTTTTTCATAAAATACATTCTACATTTTCAAATTAAAAAACAAACCTTAAAAAACCTTTCAAATTAAAAAGAAACCTTAAAAATATACATCAATAAAAAAAAATTTGCCAAAAGAATGATGCTATAAAAAGTATAAAAAAGGAAGATGTATCAAGTTGAAATAATGCAAGAAACAAAAGCTAAACGACACTACATCAATTTGCATTAAACAACATCGATGAAAAGCTAGACACAAAAGATAGACTCAAAACTAGATGCCACAAATGACATAAATATACACACAAAAGTGGATACAAAACTAAAAGCAGTTACACGTGGTGAATGTCGTCGTAAACTTTATACTTAAAATAAATGTAGCTGAATACATAAGTAAGATGCAACTAGTAAATGCAAAAGGAGATGCAAACGATGAGACTAATAAATGAAAGGATCTTTGCATTTTATTCTATATTAATTAAGAATATACAAATTTAAATAAATCAGTGTAGATCCATTTTAATTCTGGATCTACTAAGCGCTGAAAGAGATCAAATCTCTTTTTACTTTAAAAGAAGTTTACACTTTAAAAGGTTTGATCATTCTCAATTCTTGGTAGATCCAGAGTTAAGATGGATCTAGGCTAGTTTAATTTCTCCCTTTAAATAGGCTACACTCCATATGAATACCATGGGTTCTCAATACCATCGACCATTTTTATTTTTATTATAATTTATTTTTATCGAATTATTTTTATTTTTTATTTTATTTTGACCAAATTAAATTGTGGGGGGATGATGATTGGCCCGACACGGATTTAGAAAAATGCATTCTCAGAAATTTGAATGTTACTCCTCAGATGCTTGATGCTTCATTAAGGAAACTGCAGCCAATTCTCACTACTATTCCCTCACATTATCTTCCTCCCCCATTATTTTTTATGAAATTAAATTTTGACGGGGCCTCCAAGGGGAATCCTGGTCAAGCAGGTATTGGCGGTATATTTCGTGATTCTTCTAGTCGAATATGTCGAGTTTATTCTTACCCTCTGGGATATCTTACCAATAATGAGGCTGAATTGATGGCCTTAAAGCAGGGTCTCCTTATTGCGCTTCGGGAAGGTTACCAACGACTGCAAGTTGAAGGGGATTCTGCAATGGCAGTGGGTATCCTGAAAAAGCTTCAACAGGGCAATTCGTGGCAAAAAATTAGTAAGAGTTGGCACACTGCGAAGTTGGTGGAAGATATTGGCGGTCTTCTTAGTAACCTTGGTTCAGTGATTTGTTCTCATGTTCGCCGAGAAGGTAACCAAGCAGCGGATTACTTGGCAAACTGGGCTTGTAAGCATATCAACAGACATCTGGATATCAACGGTTCACACCAGGCCTGGCAAGTGGAGCTTTATCCGTTGCAGGTTCTTGTGGATCGGGATCGTTCTCATTCATCCCCGATCGGGGTGAGTATAGGTCAAGGTTGATGGCTTACCACCACGTGTTGGATGCATCGTTGGCCCATTATGATTATGGTCCTTTCGTGGGGGTATTGTGTTGATGCGTTCACCTTGCAATTACTTCGCATGCCCAGACCAGTTGGTTTGTTTACTGCCTTGTCAGGGGCATTCAGTCCTCGTTCTTTGCGGATAATCGCGCATTTACAGGTTGGTTTGTACCTTGCCTTCCACATTCTCTTCTGCATCTCTCTTGGCATATTGCTGCAGGTCTGGACCTCTGTTCCCCGAGCGCGTTTCCTTCGGCGGTGTCTGTGGTATGTAATGGCAATCTTCCTTCTGGCTACTCCTGCCTCACAGTTTCATTCTCTGTTCGATTTACTTCAGTTTCCTTGCATGTATATGGTTTAGCAGTTTCAGAGTTTGAGTTCTACCTCTGTGGTTTTTAATATTGGCCATATGGGGACGGTCGAACCTCATTTCCGTAGCCCCCCAGTTTTGCTATTGGTTTTTTGGGGCCACGATAGCTATCAGTTTGCTTCGAATTTTGTATTTCCAAGGCCCTCTTCTCTGCAAATCATAACCGTTGTAGGCTACTCTGTGGGAAGTTATTCTTTCGTCTCGAAGTATTGGGTCATTTGGTCATCTGCTTCCATTCGCCAATGCATGCAAGGGGTCATTGATTGTGCAAGTTGCAACTGTTCCAATTTCTTTTGGGTTTATTGGGTCGTGGTTCATGCAATTGCTCTTTTAATATGCAAGTGTTCTGTATCATTGCTTCTGCTCGCATGCATTTCTCGGCATTTTCGCCGCCTATCTACTCGTTTACATATGCGTTGGTTGCTGATAGGTTTCCATTGGAGTTCTTTATGGGTTTATATGTCTTCTAATCTGGCACTGTTATCATTGGGTGGAAATTTCTGGCGGTCCCTGTGGATAACCCTGTTCTCAGGGGTTTTGACTCAGCAGTTTTTTTGCGCTTGCTCTGTTTCCTCTTTTCATTTTTCGGTTCATTCTCCACGATGTTGTGGTGTTTCTGTAATAATATTGGTAGTGTTGTTTTATCGTTAGTATCAGTGATCTGCGTCTCTTTATGGCTGGCCTTCAGCTTCCTTTACTGCTGCTTTTCGGAGGATGGTTCATCATAGTGGAAATGTTCTTCTACTATTGACTTATCTGCTCTTTCTTGTCCATATGGCTACAGGCCTCTTAGCGCGATTTGCAAGCGTCAGTATGGTGAAATCGTCTTCCAGGAGGCCCAAGCGTGATTGGCCTACCAAGTCTGGAGATGGAAATAGTCGACCGGGCTGCAAAATGAATACAGAGATTGGAACTAGTCGAAGGGGTCGCAAAACAAAGACAGAGGTTGTACAGGAGTTGGCTCAGGTTTATGAAGCTAGCAATCAGGATACGATTAAATCCACAATTCAAGGATGGGAGGTAGAAACTGACAGTGAGGAGGTAAGTATGGAGGAACAGCTCTCTCATTTGGACTTTTTAACTGATCCAGGCAATACTCGAGGGCGTGTTTCTCTCTTCCAACAATCTGTTAAGACATACTGGAAGATGAAGTGTCTCTTAGCAAAGGCTTTGGCGGCAACTGAGAGGCAGAGTCTTACCTCTTCCATTCTGTTTGAGTTACAACAGCTGAAGATGGATATGCATGCCATCTCCAAGATACAGATTCAGTTGAATGATCAGGTGGGCAAGTTGGAACAGCAAGTGCAGCTCCTTCATCGTAGGCCACAGGTGGTTGGGCAAGCTGAAACTACTTCAGCTGCTGCTTTAGTTAGTTAACTCTCTTCTTGATTATGTAATTTTGGATCCTGTTAGTTACTTTTTTGGTTTTTGCTGTAATTATTTTGGACATACAACAGCCCTTATAGCTGTTAGATTTAGGCTTAGACAATTTCGTTTTTGGTCTGCTTACAACTCGTTGCAGTGGCCAACAGACTTGGTTTCCCTCGGGCAGGTTGAGGTCACTGCGTTGGGTTCTTACTGTATGACTCTCTGCCCTTTATTATGGTAAATGAAAGGTCCTATGAAGCTTACAAAAAAAAAAAAAAATTTGTTTACATTACATTACATTAATCTCTTTTTTTTTAGATTTTAATTTATTTTTATTTTTATGTATTTTGACTTAGTCCAAATGTTAAACATTACATTACAACATCACTACCATACTCTTCTGGAACATACTTTGCCGGAAAGTGCCAACTTGGGACACTCTACAAAAAAGATTTTTCATTGGTCCAGGGTGGTGTTGTCTTTCTAACAAGGCAAAGAAAACTATTGAACACTTATTCATTACATGCTCTTTCTCAAAGAAGGTCTGGGAATATACACTTACACTCTGTAACGTGAATTCCATGTGGAGGGGTGATAATTGTAATGATGCGTGGAAGTCCTGGTGGGAGAGTTGTAAAGATCCAGAACACAGGTATCTTCCTCTGATTATCTCTTGGGGCATCTGGATCTCCAGGAACAAGTGTGTTTTCAAAGATACTCTCTCCTCCCCAGCTATGGTGGCTGGTGAAAGCTCTGCCATATTTTTGGCCTCCTACTTTCCTTCCTCGATGGTTCGTCCTAGACAGGTGATGAACGAAGTCATTCTACCAGATATTCCTTGGGCTTATTTTGATGGGGCCGCTACTTAGGGGCTTTGTGGGGCTGGTTTGGTCATTCATATTAACTCTAATTCTTCTTTCGCAGCCTTGGTGGGTCTTGGCACGGGGACAAACAATTTGGCAGAGCTACAAACTTTAAAACTCCTATTGTGCTGGCTCCTCTACAAGGACATCACCACAGTTCAAACTTTTGGGGACTCATTGAATGTCATTAATTGGTTTAACAACACTCAAAGATGTCAAAATTATTTATTGCATCCTATTCTTGAGATTCTTTCCCTAAATCACTTTTTACATGGATTTATGTTTGCCATATTTACAGGGAACAAAACCAGCAGGCTGACGACTTGTCTAAAATCGGTCTGAGACAAGCTCCGGGCTCGTGGGTGATTGAAGAAAAGGATGGTTTGATGGTCTGTGTGTCGGACACCAGACCATATTGATGGAGGGACACCCCTCATTTTTTGATCGAAAATTATTGCTTTATTCTCCATTGTTCTAGCACTGCTATATTATTCTGGAGCTAATGTATATTTTTGTTTTTGACATGTTCTTACTAAAAACTCAGACTTTTATTTTCTGTATATTTCATGGACTCATGATATAAACTTATTATATATATTTATCTGTGTGATCGATCTCACTTCTTGTTGAGACCGGTCCTCGGATAGCTTACTCCCATTGACTTTCATGTCGGGTGTTTCTCCTATTTGGAGGCTCGTTTTGGTTGGAATGCTTATGGCTGACTTGCTCATACACCATTTATGCAGCCCCTCTGCATCGTTTTGGTCTTTGAGTGCACTTGAGATCTCATCTTCTCTACACACACCTTCAGGTGAGGTCAGGTTGGATTCTTTCTTGCTCCTGTTCTGGGAACAAGACTTATGGAATGCTACGGCATATACAATGTAACTTTTTGTTTTTCTAATAGAAAGTTCGATTTTTTCTTGGGAAAAAAAAACATCGGTACCATGCTGGTTTGAAGAGCGCGTCTCGACGCAAAAAATGAAATGAACACTAAGCATGATGTTATACAACAATTTTATTGTAGCATGTAATAGGAAGGCAATGGAATTCTATTTTACATGGGATATCACCCCATCAAGTCCGTAGACTGAAGTTCTCATTAGAATTTTTCACTGTACATTTTCCTTTGGATTGTGAAATTATCACCTCTTACCTCATAAATCAAGAACGCACACAAGTCCCATAAAGGAGCCCTTACCGTCCACAAAGGTTTGGGTCAGCCTTCTGTGCCTATCATTAGTCCAAACTCAGCTCGCAATATTAATACTAGGCGGGGTGGAGGTGGGGGTCGACCACGGCATTGAGGTAAACATTCAGGGAAAAACTTACATGACGATTTTTCAGGACTACACGATATTCCCATCTTCGATTCTTCCTCTTCTAGGGGCCTTAAAGCATGTTCTCCCCATGGTTTTAAGTCACGATGAGCATTTTTTCATTGAATCTGCATGGGTTGGGGGACATATCTAAGATATTATCCCTGCAGCAGTTGATTTCCACCTCTCACCCTTTTTTTATTCTCATTCAGCAGACTATGGCATCTACATCTCGATCTATCGCTTACTTTCACTCTATATTGACTACTTGGTCTATTGCAGCGGTGGACTCTGTGGGTCTGTCGGGGGTGACACTGTGGGATCCCACTTGAGCTCAGTTCCATGCTCATGGTTTTTTTGTTGGCATTCTGCTCTTTGGGTGTTTTCAAGGCATGGCTACTAAGGTGCATGTTTGGAATATTTATGCTCCATATGACAATAGGTCATTTTTTTGGGATCGAATTCAGAACTCTGGAATTTTGGGGATCAATTCCCTTATCATTGATGGGGATTTTAATATGACATTGGACCGTTCTGAGATGTGGGGTGTGGTCTGTCGGGTCGATCCCCTCTCTTCTAGGCTCGTGCACATGTTTGATTATTACAACCTTATTGATATTGCACCATCACCATTAGTTCCGACTTGGCATAATGGTAGGTGCACGAACCGGTACATTGGGAAATGACTGGACAGGTTTTTGGTTTGCGACAGTCTATGTGAAGTTTTCGGGAATTTTCGCTCCCGGGTGGAAATGGATTTTTTGTCCGACCAATGCACTATCCTACTTGTGTGGCGGATGGAGTCATTTAAAAAGGGCATACCCTTCAAATTTAACCGGACTTGGCTTCAGGATCCATCTTTCCTACACATGGTTACTGAGACGTGGCTTTCTTCCGCCAATCCAGCTGATATTTCTCCAATGAGGCACCTCTCACATAAACTAGCCCTCCTCAAGAGCCGAGTTCGGGTATGGGAATGGGAAAGAAAGACGACGTACTTAATGGAAGTGACTCAGATTCAGGAGGAGATCCAGTCATTGGGGTGCCACCTTTTGTCTCCTTCCCCTCCCTCTCACATTATAGAATGTCTCAAATTATTAGAGTCCCAAAATAAACATATTTTGTTGATTCAGGAGTCCACATGGCGCTTAAAGAGTTGGGCCACTTGGATCTTGGAGAGGGATCGGAACACTAAATTGTTTCACAGCTATGCTAATCAAAGGCGCAACCGGAACGTCATCTGGAAAATCCATCATTCAGATGGGTTTGTGGCCACTTCTGATATAGATATCCATCGGGAGGTTGTTCACTATTTCATGGGGACGTTCAGTGGTCAGGTTGATGTACCATTGGAAGATTTGTTGTGGGGGACTGAGAACTATCTTGTTATGTTTGATGCTCCAGAAAATGAGAGGATCTACCGACATGTTTCCTTTGAGGAACTCCATGTTGCGTTGCATTCTTTCACAAAGGATTGATGTCCTAGCCCGAATAGGTGGATTATCGAACTATTTGTTGCATTTTTTGACATAATGAAGGATGATCTATTGGCAATGGTGGAGGAATCCCGCATCAGTCGTCAGATATTGGGCTCTATTAAATCGACATTCATTGCTCTTATTCCAAAGGTTTCAGACCCGTCCACTTTTTTAGAATTCCAGCCTATTTCACTTTGTAATGCGACCTACAAAATTATCTCGAAGGTGATTGCGGGGCGGATTAAAGGGGTCCTATCTAAACATATCACTACATAACAGTTTGGTTTTCTCCCCAATCAATCTATTCATGATGTGATTGCAATTGTACAGGAATGTGTCCAAACTATTCAGACTAAACGACTAGAGGCACTAGTGATGAAGATTATCTTACAAACCTCAATCTTTTCTACACAAATACCTGAAGGCACGGTCGGTCACTGTATGGTTTAACATGAGGAAATTTGGGACAGTGGGAAGTTACATCATATGGCGTAGTTTTTTGAAGGTGCAAGACATATTTTTCCTCTGTATTCGATGGATGTTCGGAGGTGGTAATAGGATCATTATCGGCAAAGATGAGATATTGGGGATGGCTAAAGATGTGTACCCTGGATCCTTGTTAGTGGTTGCATTACAACAAAAAAGAATTTTCTTATTTGCTCAATTGATACAGGGATGGCAGGGGTCTGTCCCCATCTGGATGGATGCAACTCGGATTGGTTTGTCATGCCAATTGGGTCGTGAATGGACGATTTGCACTCATAGACTATGGGACACTAGGCTTGATCATAACGACGATGGGGTACACTTACCTAGGGTGGCAGATTGCTTGAGAATTCAGTAGATTGCTTGAGAATGCAGTAATTATATCTGAGACATATAACTCCATATCACATATGGATATGGCATATTCTGATATGCCTTGGTTCATACACATATGGAAATCCAAGGTGCCACTTAAGATTATTCTATTCTCATGGTTTTCTTGGAAGAATCGAATTTTCACTTGGGATAATTTGTGCAAGAGGGGCTTCATTGGTCTCGGTTATTACTCACTTTGTTGAGCTGCTCCAGAATTGGTAACACATCTCCTACTTCATTGCACATTTCTTTTAACAATTTGGTCTCGTATGTTGTCTCTATCCAGGATTCCTCCCACCACTTTTCTCTCTGTGGAACATTGCCTCCGTCGGGTATGAAAATTCCTAAATCTGGAATCCTATTGCAGCAACTGGAAAATATTCACCTAATTTTTAATTTTAACTTAACAATTTATCTGCATTTTTCTACGACAAACACTGAATACCTCACACTGCAACCTCTACTACATAAAAATTATGTGTAAACAAGAACTGAGCAAGAAGAAATAAACATACATATGACACCGTTATTTTTGGACAAATGTCCCTGGAAAAACCCAATGCGAGAAAATCGGTGCAGCAACTGAGGGTTTGTATTATTAAGCAGTGGTTCTGAATACAATCTAGGATGCCTTATTGACCATCCATACAGAGAAAATAATTGACAGAGACTTAGTGAGAAAATGGCCTCACACTAACACTAGAGATCCAGCACTGACGCAACCCTAAACTGACAAGCCCCACGTTGCCTCTGCGTAGATCTGCATCACTCTGGCTGGGGACTACGTCACTCCCTTCGGTCGGTCTTTCTACTAGTTGGATGTTGATCTTCTTCCCCTCCGGTCTCACACCCCGACCTCTGGCACTGGATCTGACTGATCCTCAGCAAAATAGCAGATCTCTTTAGAGGCTCAGCACTGCCTTTGCGTTGCCCAACGTAGCCCCTACGCTGCCTCTTTTGCATCCTCTTCTCTGCCTTCTCTGCGATGTATTCCTGGCTCAGAAAAATCTCCAACCAGAACTATCTTTGCCCCTCACTGCGTAGAATCAACTCGATGTGATCTCTTCGGCTACTTTGCGCTTCTCACTTGAGAAATTGATATCTAGACTCTCTCTGATGTCATTTCAAATGCCCATCAAACCTTCTCTTATAACCTTCTCGTTGAGAAATCAACGACCCAAATTAAAACATAATCAAGGGCTAAGATTAACTTGACTTGATCTTCATCTTTTTCTAGAAAATTCACACCCACTTCTATTAATATATTTTAATTATTTTAATTCCCTAAGTTCAGACTTAGGCATCCATTAAAAATAATTAATTTTTTTACTAATATATTCTTCGAGTGGAATTTCCCAAAACGATTTCTGGGTATTTTGGAATACATGTGTCCAAGCCTCCCTACAAATTTTGAGAATTAGAGCACATCTGATACTACCATAAATCAACACTAGGGCTAAGATTAACTTGACTTGATCTTCATCTTTTTCTAGAAGATTCACACCCACTTCTATTAATATACTTTAATTATTTTAAGTCCCTAAGTTCAAACTTAGGCATCCATTAAAAATAATTAATTATTTTAATAAACATCCTCTGGGTGGAATTTCCCAAAACGATTGTTGGATATTCTGGAATACATGTGTCCAAGCCTCCCTGCAAATTTTGAGACTTAGAGCACATCTAATGCTACCATAAATCAACATTCCCTCTTAGCGAAGAATGTGCTCTAGTAATGCAACCTGCTGATGCATCACCCTGATTCTGTAACATCTTATGCGTCGCTGATGTCTAACATCACTGCCCACCAACTACAGCAATGTTGCGTCTGTGTTGTTGTTGACCCTGCATGTTGCTACCAACTGCATTTACACTACAACTTTGCTATTGTTACAGTTGAAAAACATCCAAAATATTGAAGTGTTCAGCATGATGCATTTGATACTGAAGATCTAATTGTTGCTAGTCTTTGCGCTAACCCTTTGAAGTTGTTGCATCACTGCTGACTAAGCGATGTGCCTTCCTACACTGCTACCAACTCTGCCCTGTGCTGCTTAGACTTTAGCGCTCTCTAGCCACTGTGTTGTCACTCCGACACTCCTCTGCACCAACTGACACTGGGCCATCCTGCTACTTCTGTTATGGGCTCCCGTAGCAAGTTATTGATCCGAGAGGTGGACTCCTCAAGGATCTTGCCCAACTGCAGCTCTTTCGAACTACAGTTCTAGATCACCCCAATTCTCCCCTGGAGATATGTGGGCAATCATGGCGAACTCCTCCTCCTCGATCCTTGTAGTTGCAACCTGCATATCATATTTCTCGTCCTTATCCTTCTTCTTGAGAGGACACTGAGTAGCATAGTGACCCATCTCACCACACTAAAAACACTTGATCTTTGAGACGTTCTTTTTATGCCTCTGTTGCCCCGTATATGCAAGGGCTGCATATTCTTCCTCCTCCTTGGACTGCGACCCACTGCTGTTGTTGCCATTAAGTTTGCACTTGATCATATCTCATCTCATCTCTTCTTGCTAAAGAGGGACCCACATCGATTCCCAATCAGGCAACCTTTCTCTGCCCAGGATGCTCTGGACAAAGACTTGTCAATCCTCTTAGACTGAGTTCAGGGCCAATCTAACCATCTCAGTCCCTTAAGGTGTTGATCCGATAGCTGCCAATTGATCTATGGTTTCCTGAAGTTTTGCAAAGAATAGAGCAATGCATTCTCCCTTCTGCATCCTCATAGATCGCATCTTCTCCTGCAAGAACATCTTACGATGCTCGAAAGATCCTTGATACAACGTCTCCAAGGCATCTCACATCTCTTTTGCAGTCCCTTTGACAGCAATGTGACATACAACATGATCGTTCACTCCATCAAGGATCAAACGCTTGGCCTTCGCCATATCCTTCTTGTAGGCTTTCAACGGATCTGCATCCACGGGGACAACTACCACAACATCGATGAAAGCTTTGAGATCAAGCTCATCTAGTAGCCACTTGATCCTTGCCTTCCAGATCACATAGAGGCACCCTCCAACTGATCTTGATCTCTCAGACCATTAGCTGCCATCTCTGCCAACAAAAAAAGTCGAACTGCTCCCTCTCTCCTCTGTGCAACTGCTACATTGGCCTACGCACTCCCTGTTGGAGTATGTAGATCTACTCCTCGCTATTGTTGCTCTGCAACTAAGAAATAGAATTCCTTGGCTCAAAATTCACTGAGGAAGAAATTCCCTCAAAAAGTGTCTTCTTCCTTCCTCTAACGCTTTTTTGCCCCAACAAATGCTGCAGAAAAATTGTGTCCCACAGAAAACTACACTGTGTTGAATCTACTGTTGCGCTACTCCCTCTGTCACTGACAAATCACGAACTGTAAAGTCCTAACTCTCTGTCGACTCACTCAGAGAGAGACTTCCTCGCAAATCTTGCCATTTCTGGATTGCACTGCGCAATCCCTTGGGGATTTTATCTGATGCCTATGCAGTGATTCGATCTCCCTCTTTCTCTTCAACGTTGAGTTCTTTTGGTCTGCTCTCTTGCTTCACCTGCACTTCTCTGAATCCATGTGAAAATTCCTAAATCCAGAATCCTATTGTAGCAACTGGAAAATATTCACCTAATTGTTAATTTTCACTTAACAATTTATTTGTAGTTTTCTACGGCAAACACTAAATAAATCACACTGCAACCTCCACTACATAAAAATTATATGCGTAAACAAGAACTAAGAAAAAAGAAATAAATACACATATGACACTGTTATTTTTGGACAAATGTCCCCGAAAAACACAATGCGGGAAAATCGGTGCAGCAACCGAGGGTTTGTATTATTAAGCAGTGGTTATGAATACAATCTAGGATGTCTTAATGGCCATCCATACAGAGAAAATAATTGAGAGAGACTTAGTGAGAAAATGACCTCACACTAACACTGAAGATCTGACACTGACCCAACCCTGAACTGACAAGCCCCACACTGCCTCTACGCAGATCTGTGTCACTCTGGCTGGGGACTATGTCACTCCCTTCGGTTGGTCTTTCTGTTGGCTAGATGTTGATCTTCTACCCCTCTGGTCTCACACCCCGGCTCTCTGGCACTAGATCTGACTGATCCTCAGCAAAATAGCGGATCTCTTCAGAGGCTCAAAGTTGCCTCTGTGTGGCTTTGCGTTGCCCAGCATAGCCCCTATGTTGCCTCTTTTGTGTCATCTTCTCTACCTTCTCTGCGAAGTATTCCCGACTCAGGAAAATCTCCAACCGAAACTATCTCTGCCACTCATTGGGTAGAATCAACTCGATGTGATCTCTCTGGCTACTCTGCGCTGCTCACCTGAGAAATCGATCTCTAGACTCTCTCTAATGTTATTTTCAAATGCCTATCAAGCCTTCTCTTATAACCTTCTCGTTGAGAAATCAATGGCCCGGATTAAAACATAATCAAGGGCTAAGATTAACTTGACTTGATCTTCGTCTTTTCTAGAAGATTCACACCCAATTCTATTAATATACTTTAATTATTTTATTTCCTAAGTTTAGACTTAGGCATCCATTAAAAATAATTAATTATTTTAATAAAAACATCCTCAGGTGAAATTTCCCAAAAAGATTTCTAGGTATTCTAGAATAGATGTGTCCAAGCCTCCCTACAAATTTTGAGACTTAGAGCACATTTGATGTTACCAAAAATCAACATTGGGGAATATCTCATAGGGGTAACTCCTTACTCGTCCCACTGTATACTTTCTGGGATGTTTGGAAGGCACGCAACCAGTTTATTTTCAATGGGACTCCTATCTGTATGCATTCAATTGTTTCTAAGGCTCTGTCATGGCTTGAATTCTGCATCCCCCGTTGTCCAACCACATTTGACTCATCTTGAAGATTCAGAGCTTCGCAGATTACTCATGTTGGTTACTTTAATGTGGCCTCCCAACGTGGTTTGTGTGGCTGCGGGGTGTGGCTCTGGATCGATGTGTACACTTCCTATAAACTCCATTGCATGGTAGTCGGGGTACCAATTCACGTGCGGCGTTAATTGCCTTATGGGGACTTCTTTGGCATGCCCTCTCTTTGCACATCAACTGTTTACATATTTATGGAGATTCACACACTATCGTGGAGGGCTTCCAAGATATCTCTAATTTTGACCCTCCAAAGCTCTGTGGCTGGTGCAGTCAGACCAGGTTACTGTTACAACAATTCCAGCATTACTCCATCAACCATATATATCGCGAGTCAAATATTGTTGCTGACTCACTATCCAAGCGGGGCATCAACAATCTGGAAGGATATGTGCACATTACAGTTATTGTTGATGGTGTTGTGGTGGTTGAGGACCAAATTGCCATTCCATAATGATTTTTTGTCATGCTAGTTCTATTGGGATCGACATTTGATTTACTGTCCAGTTTACTTTATCTTTGTATGAAGCATCACTGATGAACTTTACATCACATTTTGACTGCTTAATGTTGTTTTCATTTTTAAGGGCATGGTTTTTATATATGTTTGGTATGTACTTAGGAACATGTTGAAAATTACTACATACTTGATCCACGACTGATGTAACTAGGTTTATTTTTAATAAAATGGCAGTTGTTTTTTTCTTCTGCAAAAAAATAAAAAATCCCAGAAACGAAAATGTCTTCTCGTCAGAATGCAAGATAGCACTAAAAATTAGTCTTTAGAAAGAAGATATGTCGTGCAGAACAAAGGACGACTTTTACTCACAAGTTCTACAAGATTCTCACACACGGCACGTAGAAATTCTCCTAAATTACCTTAATTTTCCCTATGTTGAAGCACATAGAGGGTCATGGACTGATCAAATTATGTAGGAAAAGGAGTGTTTAGCTTTGAATGTTTGATTTCTAAGCACACAACGTAGGAGGATTGTAAGACCTATTAAATGCTACTCAAAGATCCCATTAAATGTAGGTGTGTGTAGAGAATTTAAGTATCCAAATGAATCAACTTCACGCATTATAAGAACTATGGAAATTAGCATGTGAAGATGCAGACTAGAATGTAGAACCTAGAGAATTTTCTGGGACACCTAAGCTATAATGTTTTAGGACAAAAAGAAAAATTCAATTTCAGGATGTATAACTCACAAATTACAACTTATATATAATACGTCTGAAATGACGTTATTATAGAACAAATGTCTGCATTAATCTAGGTGCATACACTACACCAACAACTTGAACAATGACAAAATGCCCTTTTCCATAATTCATAAATCTTCCATAACAATTGTCCATGAATGCCTCAACTGATAAGTTGACGGTTTCGTTTATAATAATGAATCATATCCCCAACAAGTACCAGGAAGGTTACAAGGCAAAAGAAACCTGAAAATTTAAATAATGAGAGGAAGCTAAGGAGAATTTTGAGCACATGTTACATACTAATACAGTTACTAACAACGCTACTCCACTGTCCAAATGAGTCAACGAATAAAGAGATTAATGGTTAATCTTGTAAGCATTGACACCTCTAGGTGTTATATAAGTTGAACTTACACAGTGACCGATGCTAATACTGGTACGATTGTATACTTATGTATCATTAGCTTCATCCTAAAACAAAACTATTGGCTTTGCGTGCATTTGTCACTGTGAGTACGAGTGTGAACACCATGTGCCCATCCACCTGCCTTTGCCTCTACGTGTTCACAAATCAAGAGAAATAAACACTACAACAATCTTAAATGATATACTAAATTGATATTGTCAAAGGGGTTTAGCCTAAGTGGTTGAAAGAAAAACTGTTATCCTCCCCACCTGAGTTCAACTCCCATTTGTGATATAGCTCTTCAAGAGGGAATATTGTTAGATATCACAAACGCTATGACATTGTTGACAAGGGCTTGAACCTCTGCAGAATCCAGTTTACCCTGGGTACTGGGTACCATCCTCAGAATGAGGGGAAGGGCTCAATTGGTTTCCCCAAAATGTATATTCCAAGGTATTTAAAAAACAAAAACACACTAAATTGATTTCAAAAGAAATAATACCACCATTCTCAGAACGAGGGGAAGGGCCCAATAGGTGTCCCCAAAATGTATATTCCAAGGGTTTAAAAAAAAGATACACTAAACTAATATTTAAAAAAATAATCCTACGTCCAATAAAGATAACAAAAAAATAACAAATTATTAAAATAAAATTAATATAATCAATGCAAAACAGCTGCAATGGGAAATATTTACCCTGTGCACATGTGGTCGATGAATAAAATGCCAAATTAAATTTTTGTAGGCAAAGAGAGCATCCAACAATTTCAACACCTTGCCAAGAAGGAAGGTAGAGCACCCTAATGATCTCTACAAGGAATCAACATTTCGCAGGACATTCTTTGGACATACCATGATGATATGAAACCCTTCATGCCTTCAAGGTATAATAAATAATCTATCTACGCATTACATGACTAAAGAGCACAAGCCCTGACAATGCTGTGATAGTCAATCTTCTATCTCTCTCTCTATATCTTCATGTTTTGTCTTTGATTTTGTCGCCTTTGTTGACTGTAAGTGTTGTGGTAGGATAGCTTGTTGAGAGGAAAGCTCAGCTATAAAGAGTACAGTTTGCGCCCATCCTGCATACTTGCCAAATCTTTTCACAAAAGCTTCAGAGACATTGCGTGATAACTTTGGGGTGAAGCGCTCACCTGAAAGCTCAGGAGTAATGTATCGTGTAGCAAGCTGACATTATGGGATGGGAAGTAGAGGCACAGCATGATGTTAGGTGCATGTACAGGTATCATTATCTTTATTGAGTAAAAACAACACATTCCAGTTTCAAAATAGACATTTTAACATAAGTAAACATCTCACCTGCCATACATGTGTATCAACGGGAATGGCGTGGTGTTGATCTAGGGAAAAAAGTGCAACACAAGCGGCAACCTTTGGACCTATTCCTGGCAAGGTGCAAAGAGCCTCAATACCCTCTTCAAGCGGTAAATTTCGTAGAGACATGAGCCATTCCTTGCCTCCACCACATTTTGACTTAAGAGACTCCACTGCTCCAACTATATATTTGGCCCTGTGTCACACTACCGGCAGACTATCAATAATTACTAAAGATGTTCTATAAGTGTGAAAGAGAATCACACTGGTCATGAACTGAAAGCAAAATGAAGCACTATTGTAGATTTCTACATGGAATTTCCAGATGAATTAGTCATAATTTAGGAATAAAAACATAAATAGGAACGCTAGGTTACCAGATCGATCCAGGATTTGTGTTTCCACAGATCTGAACCAGATCCATACATCCTGCATACAGTTGGGACCCTAAAACCTATCTTTTGTCTGTAAAATTAGATGCCATCCCCCATTTTAAAACACAACAATCTAAGTTTTTCATAGCAGTCTGCATTACTGAGTTTGTAAAAGTGATTTGATTCTTGAGGCAATATATATTTGGAGATCTGAACTTTTATGTTACTTGTTCATGGGTTTTTTATCCAGATCCAAACTTTTCCAAAGATATATCCCTTTCCATGCAACTTGGTAAGAATGTGAAGAAGAAATTCAGTTCTTGAGTAGATGATAACTAGAAACAAAGTTGCAATTCCATAGTTCCTCTGATGATTCTAAGCAGATTGTTCAGATATTTGGCCATGTTTTTAACTTAATTTAATGTTCCTAAGTGAGGGGGAAAGACATCAAGAAAAAAGAAGAGGACTGCACATAAAGATTAAACAATCATACATTCGATTCTGTTAATGTATTACTGGAAATAAATAAATAAAAATGCCAGATTTCATAGATAAAGATGAAAAATTGCACAAGGTAGTTTACAAAAGAGTTTAGCATACTATTCAACAAATTTCAAATCGCATGTCAGAAAGTAACAAAGCAATAGTCGGTGTTACACCTCATATGGCATGACATTTCAGTTGTAATTTTCATAACAGTGGATGGGTTGATAGCATGATACATCTGAAATTTTGATGGATTGGGAGTGTAAACCTTCATATTATTTGAATGGGTGGTGTTTTGGAGAATCATTTTTCTCCTTGGTGGATTGTCATGATCATGGCTCATCTATTGGTTTTCTTCATATTGCATGCTTTTGATTGATGGATCTTCTTCTTGGTATACACCTCATAGTTGCCTGCAACTGCATATGATTTATCGTCGCATCATGTTGTTCCTTGGAGCATCCTAGTGATTATGGATGGTAGTAGTATTGTATTATTGGAAGGGATGTCCCACATGGTTCCTTTTTCTTGTTCCTTGGAGCACCTTAGTTCTTGGGGTTTATTTCACATATTGATGACACCTTGGCATGGTTGGCATTTCATTTTTGGAAAGTTCATAGCATTCAACCCCTTTCACCTGTTTCCAGCATAATTTATTGGATTATATGGTTTGGCTTGGTTAGAGGCTATTTGCATGAGCGCCCTAGCTTGTTGGGCTTGTGCTCACTTTTGGAGCAGTTTATTTGTAGCCTGTAGGTAGACTGTTTTACTAGAGCACTTACCTTGTTGGCAGACATGTTGATACATCTTCCCATTATTATTATTATTATTATTATTATTGCCTAGGGATGGAGCCCATCCCTTCTTCTTGGAATTTGTTGGGCTGCATCCTGACTTGGCACATGGATCTCTATGGTATGGTGGAGATCAGGGCAGCTTTTAACCTTGGTTTGTTTTCCAACCCATGGCATTGCATTGCTTTATGATTTGTTGGAGGGCATTTACCATTCTTCCTGGTTGACCACATGTGTGGGAAGGTTAACACACTTCTCTAGGACACACCTCTACGGGGTTGGTTGAGCATCATTATGGATTGACCCCTCACTCCTGGGACATAAATGTTTGCACATTATTAGAGTTATAACCACCTTGGAGTATATTTTATTATTGTTTGAGGATTTGAATGATCAAACACCTTCAAGATGAGTTGGCTACATATTGGAGAAGATATATTTCTATTTTGAGAAAGTTGAGTGGACTTAGGAGGTTTCAAGCCCTAATCTAGCTTTATGGAGCCTTTATTACAAACTTCTTCATGCATTTCATGGGACATCCACTTTATGGAGGCCACTAGCTATTTTCAGGAGGCTTTACTTGGTCCACCCCATTGAGGAGTACACCCTTGAAGAGTATTTTATTGCTTTATTGAATGACACACATGTAGGAGAATATTTTATTATTTCATTGAGCCTTTACATAGTCAACTAACCACTTAGGGAGGTACCCCACCCTTATTGAGCTTATCTTGTTCGAGGTTGCTAAATCGCATAACCAACCATATTGTAGTTTATCTTTCTGGAAGTTGTAACATGAGTTGGTTATGTGAGTGAACATTATAATATTGTTTTCCTTGGAGATAAGGATTTGTCTAGCACATTTTATTAATTCTTCATGAAGAAGAAAGTGAAACTCAATAATTCATTGCTACTTTTAATAAGGGAATTGTTGATGAGGTTTGAAATGCAAACTTTTATTGTATTACTTGGAGGACTAATGGACCTACAAATACAATTACTTATTTATTGTAAAATGGAGCTCACTCTATTTAAATAGTAGCTCTCTCCATCTATAACCTATATTGAAACTGTGATAAGTTTTCCTCTTGGGCTTCATTGTATATCTCTTGGGAAGGCTTAATGGAAAGAGGAGGTACTGTTGTATCATGTGTGAGGCTTAAAGTTTTCATGCTTTTAAATGCTGTTGATTTATTAGAAATGGAAAGAACTTGTTGTGAAGGCCTTGTAATAGAACATTCTCCATTTCGATAGGTGTAATATGAGAAGGTTATCCCTCTTATTTCCTTTTTTCCTGTATTTCTGAATATATTACTCGTTAATCTATCAAATAAGTTGTTATGGGAATTAATATGTCATTGTAGAACAGCACCTTCATAAATTTGTTCAAGAGTGACAACAATAGGGCTCTCCAAGACTTATCTCTGTATTTGTTTTCAGCGTCATTAAGGCTGATTGTGGCATGCTGTTAGCAGCCCTTTGATCCTTAATCATTCACAAAACTGCCCCCTTTAAATTGGTATTTATTGACTCCATTTACCCAAGATTTAATAGGCACGAGTCCCTAATTCATTTGTTTACTACAATGCATTTGTTTTGCTAAAGCTAAGTCTTCATAATCACCTGCAGCCTGGTTGTCGTAGCTTTAGTAATCCAACCTTAGGGAATCCCTCCTGTTGTAGAAGAGCCAACCTAAGTGAGGGAAATAGCCACTGTGGTGACAGCGGATGACCTTTCCAAGTTGCCCATCAGGTTTCATATTTACGATTTGGACTCTTTCATATCAAGTGTGAACTTAGGTAGTAAGAGGCCGAAAGTTGGATCATTCATAAACTCCAAACTTTCCGTAATAATTCCAGGATAGACAGTATGCCATATTCAAGGAAGCGTGAAGCACATTAAACAATAACGAAGCCCCTAATATGGATGATAGATTCCCAAATTGCTATTGCAAGGCTCCTCAAAACAGTGCCTTGAGTCAGATGCATAAATGTAAAACTTGGTGACAATGTGGTTATTGGCCGCAAAGTTGCATGCTGTGATGTTGCAAGTTACAAAGTTGAAGTTGACAAAGTTGCACTAACGGCTATAAAAGAAGTGTATAATGCATCTGTCAGCTAAGAGAATAGTAAAGAGAAGTTCATACAAAATCTAAATCTAATAACAGGGAAGCAAATATAGCAAAAGGGGTAAGACCAAAGTAGATAAATTGAGTTGTAGGTATGAAAGTTACATTTACAGCTGTAAAGGGTGTGAATAATGCATCTCTCAACAAAGAGAACAATAAAGAGTAGTTCCCACAAAATTTAAATCTAATAACATTGAATCATAACTAGCAAAAGGGATAGACCAAAGGAGATGAGCCTGTTAAAGCCCTACCCTAACCTCCCTACTTCAGGGTACTTAGGAGTTAGTCCTTTAATGTATGATGCCATCTTCTTTGAGTAGGGATCATCAGGTAGCTATTGGGTAGTTAGTGTATAAGGGTACTCATTAATAATGGGACCACGAGTAGTTAGGATTTAGCTAGTGATAAACTATTTATATAACAAGAAAGCCATGTAATGTTTTGCCAAGTATTGTTAGTATATTGGATATCTACTCAAATGGAGGTTGCCCTCCAAAGGGGCCCATGAACATTGCTCTCTTTCTGGAGTTATCAATAGAAGTGTTCATATTCTGCAAGTTTAATATCATTGTTTCTCCTATTTATTTTTCTGCAGTTTATATTACTTGGATATTGCATATAATTTATTGTTTTCACCAAAGCAAACTACAAGTGATATTGAAGCTCTTTCCTATGCCAACACAAACCCAAATGTTCGAGAATTTTTTCTAAGGTGTTGCAATGTATCTAAACAAAACAATCGCTCATTCAGCAGGTAAAACTACGGCTAGGAAGCAAACATGTAAGCAATACAAGTGGATGTCACGTGGTTGAACACCCTTGTACACATATATTTGTGCCTAGCGAGTAGTACCACATTAGACAAAGTTTGTATACACATTTGATATTCCACTAGGCACACCTGAAACCATCCTTACATAAACCTATCAATGGATTTGTTGCTATAGCACACCTAGAACAACACCTGAGGAGATCTCTCTCACTTACCAAGGAATCAGGTAGTATGACAAAGAGTACAATCTAGCCTCCATAGTTATCACTGTTAAGATTCAACCAAGTACTATTGTTGGAAACCCTCAAGTATATTATGCTATAGCACTAGACACTCTTTTGCTCTTAAGCCCTACAAACTCTAGCCTTTGCAATACGAGTACTAAAAAAATACTTGGAATGTCAAGAATTTGATAATTTCATCACCCACAGTAATATTTAGGCAGCAGTAATTATAAGTCAAGTGGACCAAATAGTACCATTGTGGGAAACCTATCTCCAAAGACTCCTTAAGCAACACTAATCACATTGGTATAGCTCTTTGGTAACTCTTTTAATGGACAAGACCCAACTATTATGGTATAATTTCTTGATCACATTGGTATAATTCCTTGGCAAACCATCTGGTTGACCTAACTGCCCCATGGCATCCACTAGAAGCATGACATTGGAGAATAGGATCACCCAACTAGAAAACCCAAACGCCCATATCCAAATCCAGGCTACTAAGATAAAATTCCTAGAAAGCCTAAGTTTCTCCTATTGTCAACATGCAACAATAACTTTTTCAGCATCTAGCCATCAACCTACCCAATGCGACCACCAAATGGAAGGAGCCACAAGTGAAGCTGGCAAGTGGTGAATCACCCATAGTGTTAGAAAATCAGAAAGGCAGAAAGATTTTCTTGTTCTTGATAATTTAAATTTACTTGTTATGTTTCTGTATTCTTATTAGTTTCTTATTATCTTCTTTTCTCTTAGTTCATCAAGCAATTACCAAAGCAATAGCACATAGATCAAGGACACTAGATATAGGCGGACAGCCAGGGCAAAAACTCACTCTAGTTGGTAAGCCTGTTTTGAAGGCCGAGTGGGCTAGGAAAGCACCTCTGCCCTAGCCGCAGCTTCTCCTAGTACAGCACAGATGAATGGAGGTGCTTCTATCATATGTGTGGGCTGTTTGATGTTGCTGGACTTTTGTAGCATACGTTGAGGAGAAGCCTCATACCCTAGAGTAAGTCTGGGCTCCAGATCTACAACTGTTACATGATCACAGACTTGACTGCTCAGTACAAATCTGTTTTGGGTTCATTACTATCACTAAAGAAGGCCGCACTAATTGGAGTCTGGACTAGGACTGGGGTCCTTTTGAAGTCTTCCTTGCAGCTGCTTTGTCTGCTATTGATCTCTGATTAGGGCAAAATTTGACTGCCAATGTTTGAAGGCAGAATGGAAGACTTGTCTGAGCTGATATATTGTCATCACTTGTATTTTCTCCCTCTGCTGAACATTTGATAATAATAATAAGAATAACTGATCAAGGGTTTTCGCATCTTGGGGTTTTTCCCTGGCTTGAGCCATATCCTTGTGTTCTCTTGTCTTGGTTTGTCTTCTGGATCTATTGTTTATGTTCTTTCTTCAGTTACTATCAATTATGATTCATGCAATTGGTAATGGAAATGATAAGGTCTGGTACATGGGCTAAATATTGAAGTAACTGGCCTAAGCAAAGAACATGTTAACTAAAAATTACACAAGGTCTGGCAATGGAGCTAGAGATGTCAGGGGCAACCTAAAACATTTCTACAAATGCAGAATCAACTTTCAGTAAACATATTTTGATTTTACTAAATTCTTCTTTTACATGGATACACTCTGAGAGAAACATGATAAAAGACAAAACGAAACAAGAACAGATGAAACAAGTTTGGTGTGCCAAATTGCGATCACAAGTTCAGTCCACATCACATGTCACACTGAATACAGGCCTCATGCAAATGAGGGGAGATTACATCTGGATATGGGACAGTTGGGTATCAACCATCCAGAGACCTCAGTTTACAATAGTTTCTTATTTTTCCAACATAAAACGAAAGTCGCTTTCTGTTATAATGATGATGCTTGAAGGCCTTGAAGTATACTCATCGAGAGAGCTCAGCTTACCATGGTTTCTTCTTTCTCCACAATAAAATGAGAAGTCACTTAATGTTATAGTGATGATGTTTGACGACCTGAAACTCATTCCACTAGGCCACAAAACAAAAAGCTGCTAAATGTTAAAAAATGACACTCAAATTAGTGAGAGGGAGACCTAAGTACAAAATGCTGGTAGTTAGCCTACATCAGTGCCATGGGCAGGAAATCTTGGAGATCAGCAAGGGTGGGGTGTGAATACAGGCAGATGTGTAGTTACAGGGTGGAGTACCAAACCACAGTGTGGGAAATCCTGTACCCCACAAATGATGAATTGTTATCTGCAGTACTGCTGAGACTTAAGTTTGAACTATGACTCTGACTTCAATACTAATTTTGATTTTTTTTGGTTATCATACGGTTTATTGTAAGATCAATTTGTTTTGATATGTTGACCCTGCTGACCAGTGGTTTAGGATTTTGGGCATGAAGTTGTCATTTGTCCATTTTGCAGAGTTTCCAAGTGCCCCCTAAATCGCTAATCATTCTAGATAAAGCGATTTAGGTTATGTAAATTGATGATTTTCCCAAGTAATCAGAGCATCATTTTCGAGAATTGAAAGACAAAGCATGCCAACAAGGCATTGCTTTATTGGCAAGGTTCCCGTGAGAAGCCCAACAAGAGATTGGTTCGTTGGCAAGGCAGGACCAATCCTGTGTGTCGGGACATTTTTAGTTCGAGAGTTGATTAAAACTTTACCGGGATAATGAGGACTTTACTGTATGGTTGGCTGGGTGGGCTAATGCAGAAGCCCATGTTACAAAAAGACCAGAACAACAAACGGGAGCATAATAAGAAACAGGGCTATAGAATTTCGGGGGATAAGAAACATGAACTCACACCCCCTCCTAGAATATATTAAGCATATAAAATGTATCAGTAATGTAATAATGGGAATGGAAACAGAACAATAAACAAATCTCCTGGTTAGGTTTCTGGTAACATAGCCAGAACCAACCCTTTCTTAAAAGGTTTCACCAGTAGCTTGCTGGTTGGCTCTCTGGCTAGCTGGATTGACGCAGGACCAACTCTTCATTAGAAGGTTTGACCATGACCTGTTGTTGAACTGTCCAGCAAGGTTCCATTTTTGTTATGACCTGCCCTTGCTCTTATGGCATCAGCCTTCAAAGGGATGCTGTCTATTACTTGCAGCGTAGCCCCCGGAACTCTTTTCTTTTAATGCAATTTCGAAGGAGGAAAAAACAAATAAATAACTAGAAAGGATAGAACCAAACCTGTAACCGAATCCTGCTTTCCGAAGCTGCCCTTCATCGAACGAAGACAACTCTTCCAATGAAGGAAAAGCATGAAACTCAATCCCCTCAACAGTTCCCAAACAAGGTCCAAATCCGGACAAAAACTGCACCATCTGTGTAATCCTCTGAATATTATTATTGGAAGAACAAATAAACTGAAAAAGGCACTCGAGAGGATCCTGTCTGAGCAAACGAGCACCACCCATGTAAGGAGCCAATGCTGCAAACCTGGAATCTGCTTCCGCAAAGCCCTTCCACATGTCTGTCAATGAAATACTGAGATTCAAATAATCCCTCAGGGCTGCTTCGGCTTCCTGAGAGAACCCACTTGGGTTATGAATGAAATACTCAACTTCTTCTTCATCATCATCAGTAACAACTTGTCTGAGTGTGAACAAATAAGTTCCCACTACCCCTGTGTACTCTGATGGACCGGTTTTCTTCCATCTGAAGGTCTGCCCTGTGGGGAATGTGATGTCTAACTTCAACTCCATCATTCCCACTCCAAGGCTTCTCCAGCAACAATCTGCAATATCACCAGTATTATATGAAGCTTCGACCAGGGTATTGAATGGTTTTTGCCACAACCATGGGGATTTGCAGATAGTGAGTTCATTCTGAAAATCATGGAGGAGAGACCGTTTGGTGTTCACACTTTTGGAGGGCTTAATGGATCTCTTTTTAGTGATGGTTTTGAAGATTTTGTGATGATGGGGAGGAATTGTTGATGTTGGTGAGGGTGGTGTTGACATCGGTGGTTTGAGTGGAATCAGAGAACCTGTGTTCCTGACTGTGTCATTCAAACCCATACTACCTCTTCTCTTCATGTTTGAAGAGTTGAGGATGAACCAGATCTTTCTGTATGGCGGTAGGTTAACGAACGGTACACCGCCTATTTCAGTTCTCCACTGCCCAGGAGCTCCATGGAACTCCACCTTTTTATGTTTGATTCTGAGTGCCAGGGCAAATCATGTAACGGGTATCTCAATCCAAAGCTATATATGTGCTACTGCTATCTTCCAAATCATTCAACCTTTTTGGGTTCATGGTTTATTTTAAAGCTGGGAATGAGGTATTTTGGTAACTTCTTTATTGTACTTTTTGGACGATCTCCCGTGGAAGTGTAGGTGATTTCAGGAATGCTGCAAATAGCAAATATTGGTATAAATTGTGATTTACATCGTTCAAATTATTTTTTTATTTTTAGCTATTTCAAATGTAAATAATATTTTTCAAATGGGGTATTAAAATTTGAGTAAATTATATATGCTTTATGGATGAAATGGATATAAAGAAATATAAGAATATTTTTAATTTTAATTAATTTAATTTTTTATAAAATTGTTAATTAAAGTTATTTTAGGTTATTAGGTAAAATGGTTGTTATCTTTATTATCTAGATTTAAATATTGGTTAGGGATATAATGAGCTATAATACCTTGAAAAATATTGTGGTAAGGCGTAATACTCTCTTCCCACATCTACAACTCACTGGCCAATTGGGGTAAACATGTGACAAGAGGCTACTAATATGAGATTTAACTTTCTAGATGACTTTAAGGAAGTGGAACTGACAGAAACATGACAAACAGACCTTACACAGCATCATTGACATCCCCATGAGGTAACCCAACCTTCCAGGACCATGTTCCCTGAGGTGGAACTGATTTTTAACCCATTTGAGGCTTAGTCGCAGGCATGTAAGGGCAAGGGAGCGGTTAGACCTATAGTTGCGAGCATGCCTTGGCAAGGCCACGGTTTGGGCCCCAAAAGGTCAATTATGTGCCTGCGGCTCCGAGATTTGTGCCACATTTTAACCCCTGAGCCGAGGTCACTACCCAAAACTTCCTGGAACTTTAGGAGAGGGTAAATAACATTGTAACAAAGACACGGAAGCAATCACATCATCAAGAACGCATCTGACCCTACCCAACCATGACAAGAATTTCGTCAAACGTGTCACAAACATTGCATCTACAGGAGTAAACAGCAGATCTAAACATAGGGGTCTAATACTTATCTGAGAATCGCTAAGAAGCATTGCTCCCTTACATCATAAGCTGCAACACAATCTATTTGACCATAGATACATTGTATATTCATTTCCAGGCAAAAACACAGATAGAGCATACATCATCACTGATAAAATACATGATTATAACCGGCATAATAACAACAGAAATGCCATGGATATAACATCAATGAAATCCACATAACAACCAATACATTTGCATACCAAATACCAAAGGAATGAGCACTTCATTTATGAATGTAAAACCCAACTGGAGATGGGACTTCCACGTTCCACCCGACCATAGATTGGTTGAGCCAATTCTCACCTCAGTCAATCACCCCCATGCCATATTCTAAGCATGAATGTGGGACTTTATTAAACACATCATTCAACACCAAACCATGGTTCTAGAGACCAAACCATCCCAACCCCAAACCAGTGATTCCATCTCACGGTCGGACATCACTAACCATCACGGATTGATCTCTATCCAAGTTGTTCCAGGGCTCCAGAGTGTTTGTTTCGGCTAGGGCTTCTAGGACTAGTAACTCAACCCCAATTGTTACAGGGCTTCTAAAGCGTTTGTCCAACCAAGGCTTCCAGGACTAGTAACTCAACCCACCTAGGGCTTCCAGAGCATTTGTCCAACCAAGGCTTTCAAGACTAATAACTCAACCCACAGTTGTATGTTGGGCTTCCAAAGCGTTTGTCCAACCAAGGCTTCTAGGAACTAATAAGTCAACCCATAGCAAAAGGAATCATTTGAACCAACCATAAAACAATCAATGGAAATAAACCCACAACACCATGGCTAACCAGGAAAACGAAAGGCTAAGAAAATCCACATGCATGCCAAAACTAGTGAGGAAAACATACATGCAACTCGGTACCTGCACTTAGAACCTGCTGTAGAAGTTGATCCCGATGTACTTTTGCATTTTCCTGCTCTTCCTTTGCCTTCTTGCTCTAACACACCAAGTATGCCACACTCTCCAAGAGTGCTCCAATAAAACTCTAAGTATCCAAGAGTATGAGAGAGAGTGAGAATAATGAGAGAGCTCCAAAAATGCATTGAAAAAAGCTTACCAAATGATCCTCGGAAGCCTTTTTATTAACGAGGCCTCTATTTTCTTCATTTTCCTTCATTTTCCTCTTCACACGCAACCTTTGAACTTTCACATTCATTTTCTCCTAATTTCCATTATTTTCATAAATAAAATGTTAATTAATGCCTCATGTCTTTCTAAAGCCTTTTCCTTTGCCTTTGCCAAATTCCTTTAGCCATAATAAATTGAATGAACACCCGCTAGGATGTTTTGCCCACCATTCAGCAGGGAATACATGTCTTGTCAACCGTGGTCTTATATATTTTTTACATGGATATTTACCAGCGTTGTTACAGAACCATCCCCCTTGGTAGAACACTGTGCTTTGTGTTCAATGACACCTACAAACCAAAAAACTGCTAAAAACAAAACATATTTCCTGTGGAACTTTATAACATGGCCTGTTGCAGTAATTACAATGACCACTGCTGAAACATGACAAACATACCATTTACTAGAGCTTTATAACATAGCTCATTATGGTATTTACAATAACAACCACATATACTCATACACATTCGCTTCAACCAACGAATAACCATATTATCTATGGAGCTTTATAAACCAACTCGATACAGTATTTACAATAATATACACATGCACATTTGCTCAACTAGTAAAAAAAGGATATGATTATGATATCAGCAACAAGGGAATCCAGAGGCTCACACCTCCACCCTCAAAGTAATACAAGGATTCACCTCCTTCCCAGGAAGTCCAGAATCCATTGCCAAATTCAAAGCTACATCCAATTTCCAGTGCTACATTCATGCACCACTTGTCTTCTCGGTGAATAGTGATCGGCTCGTTGTTCCAGGGCACACTCCCAATGTGCATCTGATTCCATCTAGCAATGCCAATGACCAAAAAAAATCCATCCTTGGCCATCCATTCTCTGCTACACAATCCCTCGGGCAATCCGGTCACCCCCTTCCATGCAGTCACTCGCCTTCCAAGTTCCACTGGCACCCCCATCTCGGGCAGTCCATCCCATGGCAAGGCTTCCTCGCATCAGAAGGTCAAACCACCAAAGCATATACCTACCTCAAAACCATCATACAAGTCATAACATGTTCATCACAATCAATGGACATTATTGGGTACCAGTGTCCCACAATGGCCCTGCTCTTGAAGTGCTTTACTAGCATATTGTTGCATGTTTCAATTCCTTTTGTTGTTGTTTTTAATTATTGTTGTCAGTTTCAATCACCCAACCGAGCATCTCCATGCTTCCTGTACCAAGCACATAACTGCCATTAGATTCAAAATAAATTGAAATAAATTCACATCATACCTCATTGGTAGCTCGTCAATAAGGTACACTTGCAATTCATTTTACTTCCTGTCACAACACTGTCAAACCAGTTGTTTGATCAAATCATCATGTATAAACACATCACATCTAGTTAGCTCAAAATGAAACCATTATAAATTAAAATCATGAATCACATGAAATCACCATTAACCATAACCGTAAATCATATGTAACTATCATAAGTTAAAATCGTATATCACATGCATAATAGAACTAAAATAAAATATTGATACTTATCCTTCATCGGTCCTTACTTCTACCTTTGTTCTTTTCCATACGCACATCGGATCGATTGCAACACTTAGCAAGCCCCCATTGCTTCTCTTCAACCATGTATACATACACATAGGCTACAACACACTATGTACATACACATATGACGTTCAACACGATACAATACATACACTCACACTAGCATACAACAAATACACCTACACCGGTGTACAATACAACACAATACATACGCCTACACCGACATACAACACATATGCCTACACCAACATACAACACATACACCTACACCCGATGTACAATAAAACAAAACACATGCACCTACATCAGGTGTACAACACAACACAATACATATACATATACAAAGTACAACACAATGAACACACATCTCATGATACCGCGACAACACCATGCAAATACATAATACTGCATTCTGCAACACAGCATGTATGACATGCACACAATACCACATGTATATCAGTACCATATGCACAATATTTACACAGTACCACCTGTACACAACACTACTTGTATAATGTGTGCACAACATCACATGTACATGGCACCATCTACACAACGTGTACACAATGCCAAATGTACATCGCACCACCTGTACAATGTGTACACGATACTACCTATACACAGCACCACATGCACGATATGTACTCAACACCATACGTACACAACACTACATGCACGACATGTACGCGGCACCACCTACAGACAACACCACTTGTACATGTACATATCACCACATGCATACAACACCATAAGCACAATCATGCACCCAACACCAAATGTACATAGCACCACATGTACATCACGCACACAACACCATATGTGCATAGCACTGCATATTCAACGTACACATAGCACCATACATACACAACACCGCATATCGAACACGATCACAACACCATATGCACACAACACCGCACATCCAACGTGCACACAATACGATATGTACACAACACCGCATATCTCACATGTACATAACACCATCTATACCTAGCACTGCATATGCAATATACACACAACACCATATATACAACATGCATACAACATCATATGTACACAATACTACATATGAAATATTACACATCACCATAAGTACAATCATTGAATATACAACATGCACAACATATACACAACAGTAGTATTGCACATCCATAGACTGCAAATTGACCCGATAGAGAAACTTGCTTCTAATGTCTTTCCACTATCCATGCTTATCCTAGCATGTTGCATATCACACAACTTTCACTTTGTTGATGTACTCTTCAACATTACCTGTCCATAACATAAACATATACATAGTACAAGTAAATAATATCAATTCATGTCCACATGGTACTAACCTCATAGATTCGTCAGAATTACTCTTTCCACTTGATTCCTCATAGCGAGAAACCTCTTCATGCCATTCACCTACATAAGCAATCATTCCTACACAAGAATGATCCTTGAAAACCCTGTCATACAATGACATAAATACATAGATACATACATATATATAATCATTAGCATAAAACAAGCATTATCTTACCATACAATGACATACATACACACATATATACATATAAACAGTAGCATTAAACAATCATGATCCATGATGACCCTGTCAGACACGACATACATACATACATACATACATGTATACATATATAAACATCAACAAAAAGCAATCATGATCTCATCAGATAGCGGCATACATACATGCATATATACATATATAAACATTATCATAATCATGATCACAACACAATTTCTAGATATCATAAGGTCTAGGTTAAGAGAACTTCATTTATTCGTGCACAACGTTGAGAACAATAGTTCCCAACATAGCCAAGGCATCTAATGTCTCAGATCCATTCACTTTACCTTTCTAGTTATCTTTCTCATGTATATACTATCACCGTCCATTTACCACAATGGACCCAACCATTCCAACCAACTGTCATATTCTTACCTTTCGCTGCACTTACTCATGCATTGAGCTTCATCTAAGTCTTACATTATCTATTGGGTTTCATCCAACTCTGCCCGAGCCCCATTACTTTCCTCTTTCCCCAACAAATTCCCAAGACTCTCAAAACATAAAAGGTAAGAACAAGAATAAGAAACCACAAGAAGAAAACCATGAAAAGCAATAGCAATACGACATCACAACAAAAGTTATATGACCATACACTAGACATAAATAAAGTCACAAATCAAGCTCGACAAACCACAAAAGACCAAAAGCACAAGACTGGCAGCAAACACCATGACTTAATCCCCATGGTTCCCAATGCCTCCAAGTGAAAGCTCAACTTGAGCCTTCTTTACGATTTCATGGCAATCTCTTTGCCATGCAATCCCCTGCATCATATTGTCATAAACACATAATTTTCAATGCATAAATAAACATAACAACAAGCTAGGTATCTTACCTTGTTGTGCCAAGCACACTGGCCTGTAACTGAACACACATGTTAGCCATATGTACCAAACATCAAGACAACATATCTATCAATCCAAAACAAACTTCTACCAAGATTAAAAACCATGTCATAATCAATAATCAACTCACATTTATCGGTCAAAATACATAAGCTACAACTATCACCTACTTGCATGCAAGTACATATCAACTGTCTTAACGCATATGTGTTAATACAATTGTCTTAAAACAAGATCATTACTTCATGCAATCTTAAAAAAATGAGATTAATCAATAATTCAAAAATAAATAGACGACATAATAGACACAACCATTCAAACACCAATTAGATGACCTAATCAAACAATCAAGTACAAGGTATACGACATAAGCAAGCTCATACTTCAATGTATCTTAGGGGAGGTTATCTTCTCTTCACACTCAATCTAGATTAGCACGATATAAATTCACAACATATCAACCCAATCATAAATAAGGTCATAATATCCATAACGGTAATTAACTAACATGTTCACATCATAAGTTCATAAGCATTTGTCATTCATGCATACAATCACATATGCATAGCCAGTCTAGACATAATACAACACACTATCATAACTAGGTCGACTCATACCTGAATGTTATAACCATAACCAACTGCATAGGCCAATCCAAATTAGCATGATACACATAGCATCAAAATCTTAATGTAGTAACCCTAATCATCAAGTCATTAGCATGTAACAACAATAAGTTATATATCATGCTCATCAGCAACATGTAATTTATCTAACATAAAACAATAAGAGAAATGCATACCACCACAGGTTGCTATCATTCATGACTATCCGATACATGTACATATAACTACACTAATCAACTAGCACCTACCATGCATGACTAACCCATGTATGTACATATAGCTAAACTGATTAACTAGCATCTATCATGTATGTAACCATAACAACACTAAAATGACAAACACACACACATATATATAAGCAACCCTAATGCACATAACAATCCATGAATCACATACCTACATGCCAAGCATACAACTTATATGATGATTTGCTCTTGCCTTGAGGTCCAATGCTGCAACTTCACTTTGATGGTATGTATCTCCTGCTCTGTCTTAGCCAACACATTAGCACCATAACATACCAATATCATCACGATGACCTAATTGCATACAATGACCTTATGCACAACAATCTTCACCAAACCAATGCAAAATTGACCATATGCACCCAGTTGACATGTGTAACCAATCATGAATGACCAATGTATGTCCCACATATAGCATCACATAAGAAATCATACACAAACAACACACAAGCATGACCAATATGTGACCTTTCATAAACAAGAAATGAATGTACAACATGTAAGCAAGCGTGCATGAACAATACATAATCAAGAACCACATATAACTAGTCATACACCCATGTCAACAACCGTCAACACTTCCATGGCGACACCACCATGGCCAATGAAACACGAATGAAACAAGAACATATAGACCAAAAGCATATTACACACACATGCAACCAACATAACCACATGATCAACACACAACCCATCCAGTCCGAGATTTGAACC
Organism: Pinus albicaulis; assembly: GCA_034641835.2. Classification (NCBI taxonomy): domain Eukaryota; kingdom Viridiplantae; phylum Streptophyta; class Pinopsida; order Pinales; family Pinaceae; genus Pinus; species Pinus albicaulis. Next base: position 1,096,524,231 of record CM076570.1, read on the forward strand.
ATGCTCTAATACCACTTTGTAACACACTCTTCCCACATCTACCCAAGTAACCAGCCAACCGTGGTAAACATGTGATGAGAGGCTACTAATATGAGATTGAACCTCCTAGATGACTTTGAGGAAGCAGAACCAATGGAAACATGACAAACATACCTTACACAACATCATTGACATCCCCATGAGGTAACCAATTTGAGGCTTAGCCATGGGCATGTAAGGGGAAGGGAGCGGTTATAGACCTATAGCCGCAAGCATGCCTTGGAAAGGTCGCGGTCAGGGCCCCAAAAGGTCAATTATGTGCTTGCAGCTCCGGGATTTGTGTCACATTTTTAGCCCCTAAGCCTAGGTCACTACTCAGAACTTCCTGAAACTTTAGGAGAGGATAAATAACACTATAAAAAATACATGGAAGCAATCACATCATCAGTAACTCATCTGACCCCACCCAGCCATGACAAGAATTTCGTCAAACATGTCACAAACATTGCATCTACATGAGTAAACAACATATTTAAACATAGGGGTCTAATACTTATCTGAGAATCGATAAGAAGCATTTCTCCTTTACATCAAAAGCTACAACACATTATATTTGACCATAGATACATTGTATATTCATTTCCAGGTAAAAACACAGATAGAGCCATACATCATCACCGATAAAATGCATGCTTATATCCAGCATAATAAAAACAGTAATACCATGGATATAACATCAATGAAATCCACATAATAACCAGTACATTTGCATACAAAATACCAAAGGAATGAGCTCTTCATTTATGAGTGTAAAACCCAACCGGAGATGGGACTTCCACGTTCCACCCGACCATAGATTGGCTGAGCCAATTCTCACTTCAGCTAATCACCCGTGTGCCATATTCCAAGCATGAATGTGGGACTTTATCAAACACAACATTCAACACCAAACCAGGGCTCCAGAGACCAAACCATCTCAACCCCAAACAAGTGATTCCACCTCACGGTTAGACATCACTAACCATTACAAATTAATCTCTATCCAAGCTATTCCAGTGCTTCAGAGTGTGTGTTTTGACCAAGGCTTCTAGGACTAGTAACTTAACTCTAATTGTTACAAGGTTTCCAGAGTGTTTTTCCAACTAGGGTTTATAGGACTAGTAACTCAACCCACCTAGGGCCTTCAGAACGTTTGTCCAACAAAGGTTCTAGGACCAGTAACTCAACACATAGTTGTTTATCGGGCTTCCAGAGCATTTTTCCAACCAAGGCTTCTAGGAACTAATAACGCAACCCACAACTAAAACAATCATGAGAACCAACCAGAAAACAATCAATGGAAATAAACCCACAACACCATAGCTATCTAGGAAATGGCAAGGCTAGGAAAATCCACATGCATACACCATGCATGCCAAAACTAGTGAGGAAAATAAACATGCAACTCGGTACCTGAACTCAGAAAATGTTTTATATTTTGATCCCGATGTACTCCTACGCTTTCCTGCTCTTCCTTTTCCTTCTTGCTCCAAATCACCAAGTATGCCACACTTTCCAAGAGTGCTCTAAGAAAAATCTAAGTATCCAAGAGTATGAGAGAGAGTGAGAATAATGAAAGAGCTCCAAAAATGCACTGACAAAAGCTTACCAATTGATCCTCAAAAAACATTTTTATTAATAAGGCCTCTATTTTCTTCATTTTCCTCCTCACATGCAACATATGACCTTTCACCTTCTTTTTCTCTTAATTTCCATTATTTTCATAAAAAAATGCTAATTAATGCCTCATGCCTTTCTAAATCCTTTGACTTTTCCTTTCCAATTTCTCTTAGCCATAATAAACCGAATGAACCCCCACTAGGATGTTTTTCCCACCATTCAGCATGAAATACGTGTCCCATCAACCGTGGTCTTATATATTTTTACATGGATTTTTACGAGGGCTATTACAAATGGTTGCGTGCTTTAAAGTATATCTAGCAACCTTCTCACTCTACCCCTTAAACTAACAAAAAAATATTACTTTAATACTTTCTATTTATTATTTATATTATTTTTCTAAATGGTTAATGAAATTAATAATGGCATATAAATTCTTTATTTTTAAAAGACAAAAATAAAATTAAAATTATTTACTATGGAATTACTAAAAGTGTTATGTGACAGCCCTTGGGCATAGAATAAATGGTGATGGGGTATATTGTTAAGTCACTATGTGATGTGAAGGTCACCAATTTGAAACTCTGTGGGCGAAAATCCATTCATGTTAAGGGTTGGCGTGACCTAGGCCAAATGTGATCCCCGGGTAATTCTGACGGCTTAGATGCCCCTGGGTCGTGGTTTCTTAAGACACATGTCAAGCTTGATGTAATATCTAATGAACTCACACCACTTGAAAAACAAAAACAAAACCAAAATGTTATGTGACAACTTTCACATCATTATTGACTTTTGTTTATTAATTTTTTATTTTTTTTCTAATTGGTTAAAGAAATTAACAATGGAACATAAATTCCTTTTTTCAAAAGACAAAAAATAAAATTTAAAGTATTTAATGTGAAATTACTAAAAGTGTTATGTGACAACTTTCACATTATTATTGGCTTTTGTTTATTTTATCTTATTTTTGGGTAAATTTGTATAAGTTTTTAAACAAGAATGTACATGGAAATGTGAATGGTTTAGGTTAGTCTCTCACTAGAAAAATCGCACTATAACTAAAAGTTCACTCTCTGTAGAGATGCATATGATAACACAGTATTAAAAAAACCCAAAGATGATCATGCATACACTAAAAAGTAGGTTGTGTTGAGCCCCGAGGATTGGCCCAATAGGTTGAGTCCCCATCAATAAAGTATCTTTGCTACTGAGAAGTCACATGTTCAATTCTCTCGCCACTCTCAGGTCCAGGCTCTATGATTGAACCAACGAGAAGTGATCCCTTCAAGTGGATCTGCCTGGTACAAATATTACATGTATGTAGCAATCATTGATCTCTAGGGTCCATGAACCACACATAAAAAAATATCCCCAAGGGTTTTCTCAATTGGTTGAGTCCTCATTGTTAAAGCTCCTTTGTTATTGAGAGGTTACAAGTTCAATTCTCTCGACACTCTCAGGATCAAGCTTAGTGCTTGAGTCAGTAGGAAGTGATCCCTTTGGGTGGATCTCCCTAGTACAAATATTATGTGGATGTAGCGGTCACCAATCTCCGAAGTCCGTGAACCACATACAAAAAGAAAAAAAACACTAAAAATCACGCCTGATTGATCTTGAGAATAAATAGTAATACCAAAAAACAATATAAGCCTAAGCATATCAAAAGACTAAGTAGAGGGATTGGAATCTATAGCTACGATCTACATGGGGTCCTGGTTGTTGTCACCGGTGGAATGTAGAGGTGTTGCTCTATACGATATAGTCTCTAATCCATGTCCTTCATGTAATGATGCAAGCTCCATATAATCAAGGAATTGGCTTTTGTTTATTAAAAAAATGTCATATTCAAATGGTGTTTTGAAATTGATGTAAGTTTGGAATGTGATTTTCGCCGAAAGATTTTATACACAATTTTATGGATCATAGAAGCCAAATCCCTAACATTGATGTAAGTAATTTTACATTTATTTTTTAGTTGTAACAGTCCTGGGTTAAAAGTTAATAAAGGAAATATAAGACCATGTTTAAGGGACACTTATTCCAAGCCTAATGTTGGGAAAAATATCCTAGTGGGCATAACTTGTTGTGTTTTATGGCTAAGGGGAAATTGGCAAAGGCAATGGCTAAGGCTTTGGAAAGGAAAAAGAATATTTTTGGCATTTATTTATGAAAATAAAGGAAGTTAAGAGAAAAGGAAGGTGAAAGGTCACAGGTTGCATGTGAGGATGAAAATAAAGGAAAATAATGGAAAATTGAAGAAATTAGAGGCATCATTAATAAAAAGACCTCAGAGCATTAGTTGGTAGTTTTTTGTCAGTTCAATTTTGGAATTAGTCTCAGAGAGGAGAAGAACACCAAGAGGGGAGAGAAATAAAGCAAGAAAAGGAAGGAAAGGAAAGCAAAGTAAAACAAGGATCAAGCAAGGAAAAGTTGAATCAAGCAACTTCAACGAGAATACTTGCAGGTAGCAGGTTGCATGTATGATTTCCTAGATGGTTTTGACATGCATGGTATGTGCATGTTGGTATTTGGTTCTTTTGTTGTCATTAGCATGGGTTTTGTTGGGTTGGAGAGTGGATTTTAGCCTAGCCTTACCATTTCTGGATAGCCATGGTGTGATGGGTTTGTTCTCGGTTTGAGCTTTGGATTGCTGGAAGATTTTGGATCTGGGTGCGGTGGTCTCAAGAAAATTCCCAAAGGCCTAGGAATCCCTTGACCGGTAATGGCGGGATACACGGTAAATCCTGAGGGTGGAGACAGAAAAATTCCTTAAGATATTGGAGAATAAATTATGAGGCATCCAAGCTCAGTTCAATTTTGTGATCTCGAAACCAATTTAGGTGAGATCATGGTATGGTGAGGGTGGAGGTGGTTTAACCTATGAATTCACTTGGTTGTGTTTGGATTGGTTTATCCCGTGAGATCCCAAATTCATGCTTGGAATATGGCATGGGGGTGATTGGCTGAAAGAAAGAATTGGTTCAGCCAGGCTATGGTCGAGTGGTACGTGGAAGTCTCGAACCTGGTTGGATTTTGCCTATGTCTAATAAGAGCCAAGTTTCTCTCGCTTTTGATAAGGAAATTCACTTGTTATTATGTGGCTTTAATGGTTGTTCTCTCATTGTTATTTATTTGGTTATATGTTGGTTATAAGCATGGCTATATGATATAACTCATTCATGGCTCTATTCATGTTTTTACTTGTAACTCAATGAATAATGAATGCAAGACCTAATTGATGTTATGTCAGCTAATGTGAGAAGGCAGTGACCCTTCTTATTAAACCTTAGATAAGTTTCCAGTCCCTCATGTTCAAACTTGCATTCATGACCTGTAGGTTGCATATGTACCACATGTTTAACAAAATTTCAGTCTGGGTTGGGGAAGGTCAGGTCAAGTCCTAGTTTCAGTTTTTTGTTTACAAGCATTGTCTTTGTGTTTGTTATGAGTTCTGAAAGTCTCATATAGTTTTGGGCATAGGCTAAGCCCCAGCCCTAGAAAATAGCCTTAAATCTCATAGTCATTGGCATAGCACTGGTAGAAAAAGGTTACAGTTGCACTCAAGGAGGCCTATGGGAGCGACTAGAGACTCATAGCCACTTGGATGCCTTGGGAAGGGAGCAATTGGGGCTCTAAGTCAGGGAAAAAGAAAGTTATCTCAGGGGTTGGACACCTAGTTGGGTTGCTCCTGGGGTTCCTTTGGCACTTGAGGAAAGTCAGTAAGGTCTTAGGTTGTCGACTCCATTTCCTTAAGGTCATATAGGAGGTTGAGTCTGATCATAGTGACCCTCAACTCATGTTTACCATGGGCAAGGCGGTGAAAGTGGGTAAATGTGGGAGGAGACATGTTACATGGTGGTATCAAAGCCAAGTTTCACTCTCTTTGAGTCGTATCTGATACCACATGGTGGTATCAGAGCAGGTTACACTCTCTTTGGGTAAGTTTGATGTTGTCAAGGTTATGGTTAGCATGCATGGAGTAATGGTATACAGTTGGTATGGTCATGCATGATGTTGTTATGTTGTTATGTTGATTACATGGTATGCTTATGATTTATACATGTACATGCTAATGTGGACTGATCTTGTAGATGAGATAAGCCTCCCTTGAACATCATTGAGGTATTGATTTGATGTTGGTATTTTATTTTTCATCTGACATGGTACACTTGTAAGAAGAAGAGAATCCAAGATGACAAGAAAAATTGTAGACTACAATTCCCATGACCCTTCCTGTAGATCAGTTGGGCAGCAAGGAGAAAAGTATTCTCCCAGTATAACAGATACATTGAGGAGCTTGAGGGCAGAGATCAAAAGTTAGAAATCAGAAAATGACAAGTTGGTTGAGGCCCAGGAAAGACTTGCAATGGCTCAAGAGAAGCAGGTAGAGGTTAATGTTGATCAACGGTTGTCATTGATGTCAACCCAAGCAGCACCAAGGGATAATCCAATATTGCATGGGAATTTTGACCTACCAAATTAATATATTCTGGGTCAATAATGATTTTGATGGTTTCTACTTGTCGATATGTTTCCGTTGATATATGGCACGCCATGTAATTCTTCACGGTTTGAGAGATATTCATGTTTGAAGTTTGTACCCCAGTTAGTGGGCTAAAACCCCATGGGGTTGGGGCATGGGTCATTGAAAAGTCATAATTAATATTTTCTAAGCTCCTAAAATCCCTCCCACGTTCACTTGTTGAAGCCCCTCTCAACCTAAGCATTTATATAAATTGTGATCTTCATTTCCTCCTTAGGCAAGGGATTTCGCCATCTGAAACAGGTCATCGTGGCATTTTCACTCTAATTTTTTTTTCTACGAAGGTTCAGAAGCTAAAATTTTTATGAGGCGAAGCGAAAATCCTGAGGAAGTTTTTGTAAAAATTTCAGATCAAGGTGCGCAATATTTTTGGAGATATTATCTGTGGAAGTCAGGGTTTTTGCAGGCTCCTGAAATTCATCTCAAAGAAGTGACCTTGGTAAATTCGTCATAACTCTCTCTCTGAGTATTGGATTGGAATTCCGTAAAAATTGGAAGATATTGCACAGTCTTTCATTTTCGTTCTATCAATTTCAGAGCCAAATGAAGAAACAATGACACGTGGCACACCGTACAAGTGTGCTCTGCTGAAATAGTCCATAATTAGGGAATTGTGAAAGATTAGGTATAACTCTCTCTTGAAGAATCAAAATTGGGTAAAACCTATGGCATTGGAAAGAAGACTCAGAGGAATACTACAGGACTGAAAATCAGATATTGAGGATCTGAAATAACAGAGATACACCATATTCAATATCGAGCTCCTAGAAGACAAGAAAAAGCTAGATCATGTGTTGTCAAGGGTTGCAAAGGACTAGACTTTCTATGGCAGCAAATCAAAGCAAGGTGCCGAAGAGGGTAGCATGACAAGAGCAGCAACCAAGGTGCATAACAGCAGCAAGAAGTTCATCATATGAAGTCTTCAAGTGGGCAGCACTGCATACAATCATTGTAAAGGTATCAATGTACTTAGTCATTGTAAATACATTATTGTACAAATTGTACTAGTGTCTATCTGCCAAGGGTTGAAGAGGCAGTGTTGGGAGGTCTAGGATCATCATTAGGTGGTTGTGTCAAATTTGGGGTTATGGTTTAGTATATCTTCTTCTTCTACATCATTCTATATCATTGTAAACTGGACCATTTTCCCTGGTACGGGAGTCCAATATTCTTTTATTCTTCTATAGGGTGGTAGGGTGGTGCTAGGGTGAGTTGTAGCTCATTGGGTGTTGGGGCATCCGTTTAGTTGACTTCTGGAGGATCTCGGGAGTTGGAGCATCCATCCAGTGGGAGCTGGAGAAGAATGCTTTTCTAGATTCTAGAAAGTTGGAGCTTTATTTTCAATTGGAGTTGAATATTAAAGAATTATTAGAAAAGCATTAGGTGGTTTTTGTCCCGGAGTGGGTTTCCACCTTAAAAACTGTGTGCATTTGTGTTCCTCTTGTTTGCTGCTATCATTGTACAAAAACTGATAATAATTGAAGATTAACTAATGCTCTAATTGAAAGGAATACTGATTCACCCCCCCTCTCAGTATTTCCAACAATTGGTTTCAAAGCTTGGTTCCTTCAATAGCAGTTTAACAGCTGGAAGGAGGTCATGGAGCATACCAAGAATGGTGTACCTCTGTTCAATGAAAATAATTATGCACTATGGAAAGGAAGAATGGAGGTCTATCTCTTGGCGCAAGGTTACGAAGTATGGGACACTGTTCAAAATGGATTTACATCAACCGCGGATGAACAAGGTAAGAAGAATTTGGTAAATGATGCAAAAGCAAAGAATATTATTATCGATGGACTTATTGAATCTGCTTATCATAAGGTGTTGGGTTGTAAAACTGCCAAAAATGTATGGGACAAGCTTGAGAATATATATGCAGGTGACTCAAATGTCAAAGAAGAAAAGCTTCAAATCTATAGAGCAAAATTTGAGCAACTTAGAATGAAAGAAGTTTACAACATTGCTGCATACTTCCAATACGTTGATGAAATAACCAATACTCTGGAAGGATTGGGAGAGCCAATTGACGAGAAGACTATTATACGGAAGATTCTTAGAACGTTACCAGGGAGATTCAACCCAAAGGTATCGGTCTTAGAATACAGTGCAAATCTGGACAAACTCAACAAAGAGGAATTACATGGAGTTCTCATAGCATATGAAATGATACTTGATGAAGAAGAGGGTACTTCACATCTAGAAACTGCGTTCGTTGCATCTAAGAAAACCAATAAGGATAAACAACCTTCAATTGAAAAGACATGCACCTGCAAGTGTGAAGAAAAGGGAGATGATGAAGAAGGTCTTTCATATGAAGAATATGCTTACTTCACGAGAAAACTACAAATTGGTAAGGGACAATTCAAAGGTAAACTTCCATTGATATGTTTCAGCTGTAATGAGGTTGGGCATTTTGCAGCAAAATGTCCAAACAAAAGTAATGGCAACTCAAAGAGAAAGAAAGGCTTTAAGAAATTCAACAAGCAAGGATCCAAAATGAACTTTCTCTCTAAAGAAGATAGCTCATCATCCGATGAAGACAATGATAGTGAAGAAGAAGCCAATGAGAGAGTATTGTTTATGGCCAAGCACAATAAACCCAAGCATAATAAACAAGAGGTATCAAACAACGAAGAAGAAGGATGGACCATAGAAGAATTTTATGAGGAAGAAATCAAGCTTATAAAAGATCTCAAGGCGGAGAAGATCCGTTCCAATACTCTTGAAGAACAAGTTCAAGGTCTCAAAATTGAAGTTGAAGAACACAAATGCATTGAAGAGTCACTTCAAAATAAGTTGGAAGAAAGAAACCAAGAAAGGGAAGAATTAGAAGGCAAAGTATTCTCGCTGTGTGAGGGAGTGAAGAAAGGAAAAACTATCCAAAACTATGCCAACAACTCAAGGGCATTGGAAGAACTCATCAATAATCAACGATCTTACAACGACAAAACTGGCATCGGTTACAAAGAAGAAGAAGCAGGACCTTCTACAACAAAATACAATGAACCTATGAGATCTGACATGCATGTAGACTTCATTGGACAAGATTCGCAAGAATAGCCTTGGAAGACAATTCCTCGACGAAAATTTCCATCCAGGTACCAACATATTTTTTATGGCTATTGTTATTCATGTGGAAAATTTGGTCATAAAGCTATAGAATGTCGCACGTACCCTAGGAACGAACACAATTCCAGGAGATCTGTCAAATATGAACCTCCCAGGGCTCAGCGAAACATCAATAGATTTGAACATTTAAGAAATAATATTGAATGTTACAAATGTCGAAACTTTGGACACATAGCCAAAGACTGCAGACTTGAAAATTCTCCAGAAGAATCTTCGAAGCCACAAAACGAACGAACATGGAAGAAGAAGAAGAATGATAATTGTGCTCTCGCTTTCAAGGCTCAAAAGAACAAAGATGTGTGGTATGTTGACAACGGTTGCTCAACACATATGAATGGAGATAGAAGGAAATTTGTATCTCTGAAAGAGAAGAAGGATGGAACCATATCCTTTGGAAATGATGGATCTTCAAATGTTATAGGATCAGGTACTGTCACTGTTGGAAGCAAAGATGCTCTAGCCAAGAATGTTCTATTGGTTGAAAACATGAATCATAATATGCTCAGTGTTGGAAAAATGTGTGATCAAGGACACACAATACTATTCAACTCCACAAAATGTGAAATCAGAAAAGGCGTGTATGGTGAAATTGTGGCTACAGCAAGTTGAGCTCCAAACGACATATATGTTATGGATGAAGCCACTAAAGCATGTCTAATAGCTAAAGAGGATGATACAATAATTGGTAGCAATGATGATCGACTAAGTAAGAAGTTTGCTACAAAGGTGCAATGTGATTTCGAGATGTTTTTACTTGGTGAGCTGACATACTTCTTAGGGCTTCAAATATCTCAGCAAGAGAAAGGAATATTTATATGTCAAGCCAAGTACATCAAGGAAATGCTCAAGAAATTTAAAATGGAAGATTGAAAACCTATCCTTACTCCAATGGTAACAGGTTGCAAATTGAGCATAGACGACTCATCTAAGGATGTGGATCAAAGGTTGTATAGATCTATGATTAGTAGTCTTCTATATGTAACAACCTCCTGACCAGATGTTATGCAAGCAGTTGGACAAGTAGCAAGATTCCAAGCAGCACCAAAAGAATCACATATTAAATATTCACCAACATTGGAATATCTTCGCCAGAAGCTTGGGATTCTCCCAAGTTCTCATTAGATTTTCCTTTTTCAAAATATAAAGGGGGAGTGGAAGTAGATTACAGGTCTGCAGGATGGTTGTATGTCAAGGGGAGTGAAAGTGTGTACAGGTCCGTAGGATGGTTGTGTTTAAGGGGGAGTTACCCTTTTCCATTGATGTCAAAAGGGGAGAGAATGTTGTAGGAAGAGGTGTCATGATCGCAGGGGGAGTACTTGTGTTGCCATCAATGCCAAAGGGGGAGATTGTTGATCAGCGGTTGTCATTGATGTCAACCCAAGAAGCACCAGGGGCTAACCCAATATTGCATGGGAATTTTGACCTACCAAATTAATATAGTCCGGGTCAATAATTCTTTTGATGGTTTCTACCTGTCGAGATGTTTCCGTTGATATATGGCATGCCATGTAATTCTTCACGGTTTGAGAGATATTCATGTTTGAAGTTTGTACCCCCAGTTAGTGGGCTAAAACCCCATGGTGTTGGGGCATGGGTCATTGAAAAGTCATAATTAATATTTTTTGAGCTCCTAAAATCCCTCCCACGTTCACTTGTTGAAGCCCCTCTCAACCTAAGCATTTATATAAATTGTGAGCTTCATTTCCTCCTTAGGCAAGGGATTTCACCATTTGAAACAGGTCATCGTGGAATTTGCTCTCTAAATTTTTTTCTATGAAGGTTCAGAAGCTGAAATTTTTATGACGCGAAACCGAAATCCTGAGGAAGCTGCTGTAAAAATTTTAGATCACGGTGCGCAACTTTTTTGGAGATATGATATGTGGAAGTTAGGGTTTTTACAGGCTCTTGAAATTCATCTCAAAGAAGTGACCTTGGTAAATTCGTCATAACTCTCTCTGAGTATCAGATTGGAATTCCGTAAAAAATGGTAGATAGTGCACAGTCTTTAATTTTTGCTCTATCAATTTCAGAGCCAAATGAAGAAACAGTGACACGTGGCACGGCGTACAAGTGCGCTCTGTTGAAATAATCCATAATTAGGGCATTGTGAGAGATTGAGTATAACTCTCTCTTAAAGAATCCAAATTGGATTAGACCCGTGGCATTGGAAATAAAACTAAGAGGACTACTACAAGATTGAAAATCAGATATTGAGGATTTGAAATAACAGAGATACACCAGATTCAATATCGAGCTCCTAGAAGGCAAGAAAAAGCTAGATCATGTGTTGTCAAGGGTTGCAATGGACCAGAATTTCTATGGCAGCAAAGCAAAGCAAGGTGCAACAGAGGGTAGCATGACAAGAGCAGCAACCAAGGTGCATAACAGCAGTAAGAAGTTCATCATATGAAGTCTTCAAGTGGGCGGCACTGCATACAATCATTGTAAAGGTATCATTGTACTTAGTCATTGTAAATACATTATTGTACAAATTGTACTAGTATCTATCTACCAAGGGTTGAAGAGGCAGTGTTGGGAGGTCTAGGATCATCATTAGGTGGTTGTGTCAAAGTTGGGTTTATGGTCTAGTATATCTTCTTCTTCTACATCATTCTATATCATTGTAAAGTGGACCATTTTCCCTGGTACGGGAGTCCATTCTTCTTTTATTCTTTTATAGGGTGGTAGGGTGGTGCTAGGGTGAGTTGTAGCTCATTGGGTGTTGGGGCATCCGTTCAGTTGACTATTGAAGAATCTCGGGCATTGGAGTGTCCATCCAGTGGGAGCTGGAGAAGAATGCTTTTCTAGATATTAGGAAGTTGGAGCTTTATTTTCGATTGGAGTTGAATATTAAAGAATTATTAGAAAAGCATTAGGTGGTTTTTGTCCCGGAGTGGGTTTCCACCTTAAAAACTGTGTGCATTTGTGTTCCTCTTGTTTGCTGTTATCATTGTACAAACACTGATAATAATTGAAGATTAACTAATGCTCTAATTGAAAGGAATACTGATTCACCCCCCCCCCCCCCCCTCCCTCTCAGTATTTCCAACAGTTAATGCGACGATTCTTCAGAGCTTGTCAGAGTTGCAAAAATAGGGACAGTTGAGGATCAGTCAAGAAAAATAAGAGAGAAATAATGGAGCCTATGGTAGCATATCTTGGTCTAGATACAAATGGGATAGAGGGGACACAGTTATAGGTGTCATATCACTGGATACACCTAACAGGATGACTAGTATGCATAAGCATCATTCTAGTTCCTCATCCAGGAGACATCATCATAGTCATCATCCTCATAGGAGGAGGGAGCATTTACCTGAGGAGTTCAAGAAAGTGAAACCTCCTACATTTGATGGAGAGATGAAGAAGTCAGAAGATGCAAAGGCATAGTTGCTTGGGATGAAGAACTTCTTCAGATTGCATAACTAATCAAAAACATGAAAGCCAAGATAGCCACCTCCAGTCTTAAAGGGAAAGAAAATATCTGGTGGGAAGATGTGAAGAATGTCAAGCGAATTCATGAAGAAGAATTGATTTGGGATTATTTTTAGAGGATCTTCAAGAAGAAGTACCTATAGAATAGGTACTACGATGATAGAGCTAAAAGAGTTTTATGAGATATAGATGGGTTCTATGACAAATTATGAGTATACTAGCAAGTTCTTGGAATTATTGAGATATGTGCCATATCTCAACGAGGAGAAGGCTAAGATTCAAAGATTCATCAATGGATTTCCAACAACATATAGAGATCGGATTGAGTTTGATGAGCCTAGATCGTTAGAGGAATCCATTTGAAAGTTGAAGCATTATTATGAGCAGTTAAAGCACAAAGCTGAGCTTAAACGTGACTTGAAAGGAATTGAGAAAGTTAAAGGGAAGTGGCCACCAAAGCAGGGAAGACCTCAAGATGAAGGTGAGAAATAAAATGTGGTTCCTTACAAGAAGTTCAATACAGTTGAGAAGGGACATGGGTCACATCCTGGAGAGAAGAAAACTAGAGGTGATAATAGAGTATTGTTGCAGTGTTGGATATGTGGCAAAGATCATCATAAGAAGGATTGTCCATTGTACCATGGAGGTAGGCCTCGGATCTACAGTGCTCAGGAGGTGCAGATAGTTGGGGATGTTGGTGATAGTATTCGTCGTATTTATGTAGCTGTGGACAATAGGCAAGCGGATCACCAGGCATCTATTATTGAGATGGACGGTAATCTTTGTGATCAAGTTATTTCTATTTTGATTGATCCTGGATCTAATCATAGTTATGTTAATCCTAAATCAGTGGATAAGTGTGGCTTGTGAAAATAAGTGCATGTAGAGTCTTGGTTGGTGCAGTTGGCTACAATTACTAAGAAGAGAGTTCATCACTGGGTAAGAGCTTGTGCATTTGAGTTGAATGGTATGCCTACAACAACACATGTGAATGTACTGTCATTGGGATCATATAGTATGATTTTGGGTATGGACTGGTTGTATCTTCACATGACCAAGGTATATTGCTATGACAAGGCTATTGAGTGCTTAGATGGGGGAAAGAGAATATTATAGGGAAAGAAGAAGCCTACATCAATGAGGATGGTGACATCTATGCAGGCTAAGCGCAGTTGTAGGAAGGGGTGTGTGATGTTTGTAGTTCATATTTCCAATAACAAGGGAAAATATGTTGAGGATGCAGAAATATTCAAGAGGTATCCAGTCTTGCAGCAGTTAGGATGTGTTTCCAACAGATATTCCATAGTTTCCTCCTCACAGGGGAGTAGATTTTTCTATTGATTTGGTACCAAGGGCAGCACCAACATCAAAGGCACCTTACAAAATGAGGGCACTGGGGTTGGTAGAGTTGAAGTTGCAGTTGAAGGAAATGTATGGAAAAGGATACATTAGGCCAAGTGTATCACCATGGGGTGCACCAGTATTGTTCGTGAAGAAGAAGGATGGTACTCTCAGGTTTTGCATTGATTACGGGTAGCTGAACAAGGTGATGATCAAGACTAGGTACCCATTGTTAAGAATTGATGACCTGTTTGATCATTTTAAGGGAGCAACAATGTTCTCAAAGATTTATTTGAGATAAGGATATCAATAGGTATGAATCAAAGAAGAGGACACATTATGAGCTTGTTGTAATTCCATTAAGTTTGGCTAATGCTCCAACTACTTTTATGTGCTTGATGAATAGTGTGTTGCGTCCTTATCTAGACAAGTTTGTTATTTTATTCATTGATGACATCTTGGTATATTCTAAGAATGAGGAAGAACATGTTCAAAATTTAGCAATAGTGTTGAGATTTCTAAGAGAGCATTAGTTGTATGCCAAGTTTAGAAAGTGCAATTTCTTTCAGACATAGGTACACTACTTGGGACATGTGTTTCCAAGGCAGGCATAGTAGTAGATCCAAAAAATATAAAAGTACTCATGGAATGGGAAGCTCCTAGAAATGTGGATAAGTCAGATCATTCATGGGACTAGCAAGTTACTACAGGAGGTTCATCAGGAACTTCTCACGCATTGCTTATCCTATTACATCATTGCAAAGGAAAGGTAAGAAGTTTGAATGGACAAAGGAGTGTGCAACCAGTTTTGAGCAGTTGAAGCAATTGTTGCCAAATGCTCCAGTATTAAAGATTGCAGATATGGATAAAGAATTTGTAGTGTGTACATATGCTTGCAAGGGAGGGCTTGGTTGAGTCCTTATGTCGGAAGGACATGAGATATGCTATGAATCCATGAAACTAAATGAGCACGAATAGAATTATCCAACACACAATCTTGAGTTGGTAGCGATCATACATGCATTGAAGATGTAGAGACATTATCTTCTTAGAAGGAGGTTTTTGTTGACGCATTCACAGTGGGTTGAGATATTTGTTTGACCAACCGAATATGAATGTCAGGCAACCTAGATGGTTAAATACCCTTAGTGAGTTTTAATTTGGGATCGATACATTAAGGGAAATGAAAAAAGGGTTGCAAATGCTCTCAGCAGGAAAGTGCCATTGAACCATGTTGCAACAATGAGCTCATATGGGACAAATTTACAAGATCAAATCTTATAGGCAGGACAACAGGATGATAGGTACATGGAGCTTATGCCTAGTTTACAACAAGGTACAAGTGATCAGGATGTGGACTATCATCTCACGGTAGATGGCTTGGTGAGATTTAGGGACATGATCTATGTGTCTGGTGACAATGAACTTAAGAATCTTATCTTGAGGGAGTTTCATGCCAAACCATATTCAGGTCACCCAAAATATTAGAAGATGTTAAAAATAGTGAAGAGGTTCTACTATTGGCTGAATCTAAAGAAAGACGTGGCATATTTTGTTGTTAGATGTTTAGATTGTCAGCAGGTCAAAGTAGATGTAAGCATCCAAGTGGGTTGCTTCAGCCTATTACAATTCCAAAGTGGAAGTGGGAGGTCATTTCCATGTACTTCCTTACAGTTTTTCCGAGGACATTGAGGCATCATGATTTTATCATGGTTGTGGACAATGGGTTGAGCAAGGTAGCTCATTTCATTCCAGTGAAGACTACTTAATCAATTAGTGAGGAAACACAGGTCTTCATCAAGGATATCATGAGATTTGATCATGTTTCGAAGAATATTGTGTTAGACAAGGATGCCAAGTTGACTTCCAAGTTTTGGAAGGAGCTATTTGCGGGATTGGTGACAAAGTTGGCCTTCAACACAACGTATCATCCACAAACATATGGATTGACAGAGAGGGTCAACATAATACTAAAGGATATTCCAAGTATGTATGCCATGCATCAACAGAGGAGATGGGAGGAGTACCTTCCATTGGTCTAGTTCGCCTACAATAATGGTTATAAGGAGTCACTGAGAATGAGAGCATTTTGAGGCACTCTATGGGCAGAGTCGTAACACTCCCATCAGTTGGAGTGATCTAATGAACATGATACTTACTAGACTAGAAATGTTGGCAGATAAGGAACAAGAATGCAAGTTATAAATAAGAATCTAAAGCCAACACAGGACAAGCAGAAAAGTCATGCAGACCAACATAGGGTATTTAAGGAGTTTCAAGTTGGGAAGCATGTGTATTTTTGAATCAAGCCCAAGAAGAGCTCCTTGAGGATTGGATCATGTGCCAAGTTGGCACCACGATATTGCGGGCCATTTTAGATCCTTTAGAGGATTGGACTAGTGGCCTATAGACTTGCACTGCCTCCGACAGTGAAAGTCCATGATATTTTTAATGTTTCATCTCTTAAATATATGTAAAGGATGTCGATCGTGTTATTGATTGGTATATATTGCAGGTGGATCAAGAAGGATAATTTCAGTCGGAACCTCAGTGCATATTGTAGTGGAAACATCTCATGCTCCAAGAACAGAGCAATCGAGCAAGTTAAAGTGCAGTGGAAGCACTTTGGGCTCGACGAAGCTACATGGGAGATGGCTAATCAGATGTGGGCTATGTATCTTTCAATATTTTCCAGTGAAGGGAAATGAGTTTTGATATTTGCACATATGTATGTATGGTTTCTATTGTAAATACCATAAATATTTGTGTTATAAAGCTCCAATAAGCGGTATGGTTGTCATATTTGGCATGATGGTTTTGCTCAAATATGTTATTGTAAATACTGCAATGATCTATGTTATAAAGCTCCAGAGGCAGTATGTTTTTGGATTTCAGTGGTTTTGCTGGTTGTAGGTGTCACAAAACACCGAGGACGGTGTTCCCCTAAGGGGGAGGGGTTTGTAACAGCCTCGAGTTAAAAGTTCATGTAATAAAAGTTAGTCAAGGAAAAATAAGACCATGACTAAGGGACACTTATTCCAAGATGATTGTTGGGAAAAATATCGTCTTGGACATCACTTGTTGTGTTTTATTGCTAAGGATAAATTGGAAAAGGCAATGGCTAAGGCTTTGGAAATGCAAAAGAGTATTTTTGGCATTTATTTATGAAAATAGAAGAAATTAGGAGAAAAGGAAGGTGAAAGGCTACATGTTGCATGTGAGGAGGAAAATGAAGGAAAATAATAAAAAATGATTAGAGGTATCATTAATAAAAATACCTTAGAGCATCAGTTGGTATCTTTTTGCCAATTCAGTTTGGAATTAGTCTTAGAGAGGGGAAGAGCACCATGAGGGGAGAGAAAGCAAGCAAGCAAACAAAGGAATGAAAGGAAGGAAAGTCAATGAAAGCAAAGGAAAGAAAGGATCAAACAAGGAAAAGTTGGATCAAGTAGCTTCAGCAGGAATACTTGCAGGTAATAGGTTGCATGTATGATTTCCTAGCTAGTTTTGACATGCATGGTATGTGCATGTTGGTATTTGGTTCTGTTTTTTCATCGGCATGGGTTTTTTCGGGTTAGATAGTGGATTTTAGCCTAGCCTTTCCATTTCTAAATATCCATGGTGTGATGGGGTTGTTGTCAGTTTGATCTTTGGATTGCGGGAATATTTTGGATCCGGGTGAGGTGGTCTCAGGAAAATTCCCAAACGCCTAGGAATCCCTTGGCTGGTAATAGAGGGATACACGGTGAATTCTGAGGGTGGAGACGAAAAAATTCCTCAAGGTATTGGAGAAGAAATTCTAAGGCATCGAAGCTCGGCTCGGTTTTGCGATCTCAACACCAGTTTAGGTGAGATCATGGTATGGTGAGGGTGGAGGTGGTTTAACCTCTGGATTCCCTTGGTTGTGTTTGGATTGGTTTATCCCATGAGATCCCACATTCATGCTTGGAATATGGCATGGGTGTGATTGGCTGTAAGAAATAATTGGTTCAGCCAATATATGGTCGGGTGGTACATGGAAGTCCCGAACCTGGTTGGATTTTGCCTATGTCTAATAAGAGCTAAGTTTCTCTTGCTTTTGATAAGGAATTGTACTTGTTATTATGTGGCTTTAATGGTTGTTCTCTCATTGTTATTTATCTGGTTATATGTTGTTTATAAGTTTGGTTATATGACATATCTCATTCATGGTTCTATTCATGTTTTTACTTGTAACTGAACAAATAATGAATGCAAGACATAATTGATGTTATGACAGTTAATGTGAGAAGGTAGTGACCCTTTTTGTTAAGCCTCAAATAATTTTTTAGTCCCCTATATTCATACTTGCATTCATGACTTGTAGGTTGCATATGTACCAAGTGTTTGATGGAATGTTAGTCCCGGTTGTGGAAGGTCAAGTCAAGTCATAGTTTCAGTTTTTGGTTTACAAGCATTGTCTTCATGTTTGTTATGAGTTCTGAAAGTTTCATAGATTTCTGGGTAGAGCCTAAGCCCCAACCCTAGAAAATAGCCTTAAATATCGTAGTTGTTGGCATAGAACTGGTAGAAAAAGGCTACATGGGCACTAAGATAGGCCTATAGGAGCGAATAGAGACTCATAGTTGCTTGGAGGCCTTGGAAAGGGAGATATTGGGCCTCTAAGTCTGGGAAAAAGAATTTTATCTCAGGGGTTGGACACCTGGAGGGGTTGGGTTTCTCCTGAGGATCTTATGGCACCTCAGGGAAGTCAATAAGGTTTTAGGTTGTCTATTCCATTTCCTTAAGGTCATATAGGAGGTTGAGCCTTATCATAGTGACCCTCAACTCATGTTTACCTCGAGCAAGCTGGTGAAAGTGGGTAATGTGGGAGGAGATGCATTACATTAGTAAATTTTGAAGATATATATATATATATATTAATGAGGTCGGTTGCATTATATTGATTCCAAAAAAAGGAGGCATAAGCCTTTATAAATGGATTTTTTTTCAGAGATATGATCTGATCTCCAAGAGTATTATTTTCCTTCTTTTACATACAACTGATGGTTGCTTGATTTTCCTACCTCATTTATCTTATAGACTCTAACAAACTGATTATGGAGAAACGAAAATTTATATTTCATAGTTGATAGCTAAAGTTTAGAAGTTGATATTAGAACTTGCTGGAGGGAAATGTCCTGAGGTTGAGATTAGAAGTTATTTGCCAAATAATCGTTCATTTTTCCTTCTGTTGAGAAATACTATTTTGTTCATTTGAAATTTCTCTCTGATTAAGCATTTCCCCTCTAACAATTCGAGCATAACTTTAGAATGTTTTGTTTAAATAGAGAATGTTTCCATAGATAGGAGCGAACCAATCCATCCAACGCTTGAGAAAATACTTGGCCAGAGCTTGTGCTTCTGTGACAATGTGAAAAAGGGGACAAGAGAGGAAGTATTGATGAGCTACGAGGGAGAAAATAGGAGCATATAAATCTCTTTTAGAAAGGGAAGGAAGATGGGGGACAAGAAAAAGTGTTAAGGGAAGTGCATGGGATCGAGAGGAGGGGCATAACACGTCAAAGAGAAAGACACTGCCAAAGAAGAAAAGTAGGATGGGAGCCACATGAATCCAGTATAACTAGATGCTAATGATATTTAGGGAAACATGTAGAATAAAAAGGGAATTTGAGGGGAGAGGCATAAAACTTTGGAAGAAGAGGATTTAGACAACATAAAGTGCATAAATTCAAGGGATGTGTTTGACTATGAAGTTTCTATTGATTCTTGATTCTCCTTTTTGTCTGAGACACACATTATTTTCCATCTCATTATCTCGCCCATTTTCTCCCTTAAAACATGATAATAAGAGATATCACCTTGATTCCTTGTATTATTTTGAATTCTAGATTTTTTTTTTCTAAGGCCCACATTGGAGGGGATCGTCTTTTTAATCATTTTCTGAATAAGGGTTGCATAATCACCAATTATTATTGGATTTGTGATTTTGAGCTCCCTTAAAATTTGAACTCCTAGAAGAAGGCCATATGCTTGAGGTTTGTTGTTTGATTCTTGACCCAAACCCCACTCGTAGGAAGAGATTTCAATTCTATTGCAGTCAATGATGATACCCCCAACCCCTGCACGACCAGGATTGGATTTTGAGGCCCCATCAAAAAACAAGCATGGCCTCATTTAGGTGTCAATCTAGTCTTTGAATTCCTGAATTTTAAAGCAAATCTCCCATCTAACATTGTTGATATTTGTTTTTTGTATAGGGGGATATAGAGGAATTTTGTCTATTGTGAAGCCCAACCACTGTTTCTCTTCAATTTGCAGAGAGTTAAGATCCATTTTGTTGTTACCTTTTGAAAGAATAGATTCAGTCATCAAACTCTAAGTTTTAGCCATGATATTCCTACTGTTAGGCTTTTTATTTTAAAAGATGAGTTTGTTATTTGCAAGCCATAATTTCCAACATTAAAATGTTGGAAGGTTTGTCGAGAAGCACTTAAGCAAGCATTTTTTTTCTAAAGTATGAGGATAGTGGGATTTCTAGTTTATGATAAATTCTGAAATGTTGGGGCTGGGATTTATGTGAGTGAGAAGAGGATTGGTTATCTCACACAAATAATTTCTTGAGAAAGAGAAAAATAGGTAGATATGATTGATTGTTTCTTCAACTATAGAACAAAAAGGGAAAATAGAGGGTCCATGAATGCCTCTTCTTCTGAGGTTGTCTGTGGCGAGGATCTTACTTTCAACATTGTCCACATTAAAATGTTGGAAGGTTTGTCCAGAAGCACTTCAACAACCATTTTTTTTTTTTAAGTATGAGGATAGTGGGATTTCTAGTTTATGATAAATTCTGAAATGTTGGGGCTGGGATTTATGTGAGTGAGAAGAGGATTGGTTATCTCACACAAATAATTTCTTGAGAAAGAGAAAAATAGGTAGATATGATTGATTGTTTCTTCAACTATAGAACAAAAAGGGAAAATAGAGGGTCCATGAATGCATCTTCTTCTAAGGTTGTCTGTGGCGAGGATCTTACCTTTCAACATTGTCCACATGAAGATTTTAATTTTTGGAGGAGATTTAGCTTTCCAGACCAATCTCCAAAGGGTCCAGGAGGGAGATTGCTGATTATCTTCTTACATCTTAGCATATCCAGTTTTGAATGTATATTATCTTCTTCATGGGTTCCATTTGAAGCCAAATTTATATTCAAAACGGATAGGAGCTGATCCTTTAAGTAAACTCAACAAAAGATTTTTTTGATGAAGAAGGTAGAGGGGGACAACAGGAATCTTATAGCCTTCCCAAGAGTTGTCTTGTCGATTCCATGAGGAGATTTTACCCAGTGTTGTGATGCCCAAGTTTTGTAGCCACCGAATAATGTTTTTGATTTTTGGAAAGGAAGACAGTGATGGATTGCACATAATACTGTCATTCCAAATATTAATATCTTGGCCTCCTCCAGGGACACTAGATGTGTTATATTTGATTAAGGAAATATATTTTTTTTGCAGAGTTTCCAGATATGAGAATAAGGACTATTAGGTATTTGAGCAGAGAGGAGATGGTGACGAGGAGCATTAATGTATTTGTATTCCAGAACCTGCTTCCACCAAGAGGCTTTGCCAGAGATGAGCCTCCAAATTATTTTTGCACCTAAATAAATATTCATAAGATTGGGATGCCTTGTTGTTATTCCTCCTTTTTTATAGGCTAAAGTGGCTTGATTCCAATTTATGAGACTCAACTTTTTTTGTCTCATTTTTCCCTCTATGCCAAAGGAAATTTGTAGTTATTATCTCAAATTTTTTTTGAACCTTGGATGGAGCTTGGAGAATACAAAATTGATATAATGGGAGAGAAAGAAGAACATACTTTATCAAGATGGATCTCCCGACTAAGTTGATCCATTGCATGCCCCATTGCTTTATTTTTCTCTTCAATTTGTCTAATGCAACTTCCCAATTCTTAGCTTTAAATGAACCATTTGATATTGACATTCCCAAATATTTAAAGTGTTTCCAATTCAACTTGAGAGGAAAGCCAAATATCCGTGAGATACTCCGAAGGACCCTAATGGAAGCATTCCAACCATAGATACAACTCTTGAGCTTGTTGATGGAGCCTCCTAACATTTCCATAAATTGATCCATTTTTTTGTTAAATATTCTAGCTAATATGCAGGATGCTCCTCCCATGAGAAGAGTATTGTCATAAAATTGTGAATGGTTCATATTTTTTGTTCCTCTGCTGAATTTAATCCCTATTATAATACCCTTTTGTCAACAATTTTCTAAATTTCTACTGAAAGACTCTACCATCAGAATGAATAGAAAATGTGAAATTGGGCAGCCTTTCCTAATCCCTCTGGTGCTTTGAAAAAAATTACCAAGTCTCCCATTGATTAGAGGCGTGATCCAAGGTGTGTGGATGCAAGATTTTATAAGATTGATGAATTCATTTGAAAATATGAATTTGTGGAGGACATCCAGAAGGAACGAGTGTGTGACCCTGTCAAAGGTGTTAGCCATCTCTAATTTCAAAATAAATTCTTGCTCTTTCTATTTTGGCTTGAGTGGATAGCTTCTTGGACAAGGAGGATGTTGTCAATAATTTATCTATTAGGGATAAATCCACCGTGATTTTCAAAAATTAGTTGGGGAATAAGGAGTTTGAGGTGGTTGACCATTACTTTGTTGATTATTTTGTTAGATGAGTTGCATAGTGATATGGGACTAAAATGGTCAAAGGAGGTAGGTCTTGATTCTTTGGGAATAAGAGCAAGATAAGTTGAATTGGTATTTCCTTCCAATTTTTTTTTCTTTGAACCCAATGAATAATTTTTAGAAGGCATTTCTTAATGATATCCCAAAAATACCGAAAGAAAGAGATGGAGAAGTCATCCAGGCCAGGTGCTTTGTTTGGATGGAGGCTCCAGATTGCTTGAATTAGTTTTTCTTCATCAATTGATTTTGTAAGGGTTACATTTTCACTTTCAGTCACTAAATTTGGAATGTGCCTTAGAAAGCTCTCGTAGCTATTGGGTTCTTCCTCCATTGATAGGATTATTTTGAAGTGTTGAAAGGCCTCTTTCTTAATTTCTTTTTGATCTTTAACTTATGTATTTCCATGCACTTTTATTGTGTCAATGTGGTTCCTAGTTCTTCTTGATTTTGTTTGATTAAAGAAGAATACCGTGTTCTTATCACCTGCCTTAATCCATAGGCTTCTTGACTTTATCCTCCAACTTTCCTCTTCCCTATGATTGGATTGGTAAATTTCCCAATAGAGCTCCTTTTCCTTGGTTTTCATTTCTCTTGTTTCTTCTCCATTGTCCATAATTTTTTGAATTTTCTCCAGCTCAGATTGCGGTTCCTTTTTCTTTTGTGTGGGCTTTGTATGGTGAATTCTAGCCCATATTTTGAGAGTTGATCTCATTAATTTCAACTTGGATTCCCAAACATACAAGGGAGATCCATTGATGCAAGTTTTTCAAAAATATTCCACTAATTTCCTAGCATCTTCAAAAGCAAACCAAAATGGATTATATTGGAAAGGAAGAGGCCCCATTTTCGAGGGAGAGACAAAAGTGAGGGAGATGGGATTGTGATTTGATGCAACGAAGGAGAGAATTGATAAACCCCGGATGGAATGAACCCCCGGCTACTTGCTGGGAGAATCCGGGGGCTGGATGGCTAGATGGCTTCTTTAGCTTGTTGCATGCTTCGCATGATGGCGGCCCGGTGGTCGAGAGTTCGGCTGGCTCACCCTCACCCCGTTGGTCGAGCCATGCTTACGCACGATGGCGACCTTAACAGTCGAGTGTGCATTTTTGAGGAGACAAGGACAGATTCTGGAATGAGGCTGAGATTGACAAGAAATTTGTGCAAATGTTCCTTCATATTTCTTGACCCAATTCTACGATTTCTCCAAGTAAAGGTTATATTTTTAGGTACTACATCCATCAAGTTTTGAATCTCACTTATATTTTCAAGCCTTTCTCTGATTGGATTAGTCGAAAAGGAGCCCCCTCATTTTTCCTTTCCCTTTAGAATCATAATGAGGTCCCTTGCAACTATTATGTTTCGATTCTCTTCCACTTCGAGGTGTCTTCCAGAGACTGCCAACATGCCTCCTTATCTCTATAGTGAGTGGGAGAATAAATGTTGAAGATTACTATAATTTTCTCATTGATTTTGTTTCTTATTTCTATTATGATCGAGTGCTGTTCCTTTTTTGAATTGCAGAATTTGGATTTGATTCCACATAATGCTTATTCCGCTTTACGAACCTCTGGAGCTTATTGTTATTCCTTCAAAGTTTTTATTTTTGTGAATGATTAAATTAGTTTCTTCTTCATGTAGTTTTGTCTCCTGAAGTAGTAAAACTTAAGGATATCCAGTCTTCCTTATGTCCTTCAATGCATTTATTTTGGAAAAGTGACTAAGTCCTCTACTATTCCAAGAGATCAACTTCATTATTTATTTTACGATGGGTAGGATGTACCCTTAACTTCGATTGATTTTCCTTGGTTATCTTTCATTCATGTTCCTCTGTCTATATATGTTTCCATAAGTTTTTATGTTCCCAATGCCATGTCCTTTTGAGCCTCTTCATTCTGAATCTCCTTGTTTGATTTTCTTCCAATTTTTTGGGAATCTCGAGGAGTGTTGAAGTTTCTTTTGCTTTGTTTCTGGTGAAGATTATACTAATGGAGGGAGCATGGGGACTAAGAGGGGAAAATGGGACAAAGGGGAGGAGAGAGGGGAGGAAGAAGGGGAGGGGAAGGGGATGAAGGAGAGGGTAACTCCCCATCCTCAAGAGGGCCTAAAGCAAAGAAAGGGTTGGAGGAGGAGAAGAAAGGAGGACCAGAGTGAAGAGAGAGGGGTAGGGGAGAAGAGGGATCTTTAGGAGGAGAGGGGCCATGGATAGATGATGGTACATTGTTTGATGATTTGTTTCCTGTTTTATTTCATTTGGTTGTTTCCCATTGTGGTTCCCGAGTTTCTGTAGATTTTTCAACCATTTTTTTTCGGGTATCTATTTGCAAAATGACCGTATTCATGACATACCTTGAATTTGAAGGGAATTTGTTCGTAATCCAGCCATTGAATATGATTCTAATTGTTGAATTTTAACTTCACTTCTTCCATTAATCCCTTTCCCAAGTCAATTTTGATGCATATTCTTGCGCAAGCATGTAAGTTTTCCCTTGGATCGCCTCTGTCTATGCTTATAGCCTTAACTGATTCTTCTCCCCAACAATGAAGAGGAAGATGGGGAAGGTGTACCTACACTGGAACAACATTAGGAACGTCGAGCTCAGGATCAAAGTCAGGGGTCCATCTATTCAGGTATAGCCCCCTTGTATCCATGAAGTACGACCCATTTCTAAAAATCAGGTCTCAATCTTCTTTAGATTCTAAGTAAAATGTGAAGAATCCCCTGCCACAAAAATGAATGGAGATTTTCCCTTGGGTATTATCGGCCCAGTTTCTTTCAACCCATTTTTGGACTATCTTTGGTGATGGCCAAAGGCCAGTGAATTGACCAACTAGTCCACAAGGAGAGAGAAAATTTGCGAGGAAGGGTTGTTGACAACCCCGTTTTAGGGATTTCATCGAGTTTATTTAAAAACTCATAAATCTAATAAAATTTTATTAGTGTAGAATTTTTTATTTTAAATATAATTTTATCAAATCTATTGTGATGAACTGTGTAGTGGAATATCCACGACAATTTACAGATCATACAAAACATCCATACCTCTCTTAGTCTTCTAAAACATCCATCCATATTTCTAAAAGTTTTTTTAGGGATTTAGAGGAAATTTTGAAACCACCCTGAAAGGTATTTTGAGGGGGTGGGTAGAGTGGGGTTTAAATGACTGCTCCTAAATATATTTTTCACGGTATTTTTTTGACAACCCCCCCCTAAAATTCATGAGAATTTAACTTTTGGAAACGATTTTTTAACACATCAATCATATTGTATGATCTAGATTTATGTAGGAATGAAATGCAATACACATATAAACAGAAACATAGAGCTACAACATAAACGAAATTTTTAATTCATTAATAAGAAAGTATTGAAAATTGTTACATGTAGAATGGAAATAAACTAGTTCAAGTGATGGTATCTTATCTCTAAGAAGATATGTGGTGGCTACTTGCGTTCTGAAATGTGTTATAATGAGGCTAAGGGGCCTTTTTATCATTAAGAAACAATGGGAAACCCTAAAAATCCAAAAACCTAACCCTAGGAGTTGAAGCGCCAAAAGATTTTGGGCCCTGTTGAGATTCAACAAGATGATGAGCTTAGTGAAAAGAGTCGCCTTCACTAAGTGGGCCCGCAGGCTATTTTTGGCGCAAGTCTATTTTTAGACATGGTGATCATATTTCAGAAGTTGCAGGATGCTATTTGTGGATGGTTGGTCAAGTTGGAAAAATAGATGAAATTCTATTTTTTAGAATATTAGGCGAAGTCTATTTATAGATCGTCGATCTAAAAATAGATGCATGTCGATTATTATTAGCTCTTAATAATAATCAGACTCTAAACAACAACTTATTCTCTTGGAGCACTTTGTTTCAGTGCACAGATCTAGCAAATTAGTGGACTGAGGGAATTACGCAATTCCCAAGGGCAACTGGAGGTTCATGCATGGAGGACTCAGTTAGAACTCAAGTGGAAAAGTTATGACAAAGTTGGAAGAGTAGTTTATGGAGTTGTATTCAGTTTAACTCAGTTAGACTCAGTTGAGCTAGTTGTATCTAGTCTAACTGAATGATACACTAGTAAGAGTGGAGTGAATTAATTAGTTAATTAATTCACGAATAATAACTCATTAATCAACTAAACAATACAACAGTTAACTACAGTGCATGGCAGTTCCAGTGGAGACCCAGTGGAGAGATAGGTGAAAGGGCAAGATGGACTATCTGTTGTGACTATAGTGATGCATTGATTGCATCACACACACATTGGAGTTTCCAATGAGGATTGCGCAGTCAAGGCAAGAGTAATTGGAATTCATTCAGAGCTATTCTTTAGCAGGGATTGCGTAGTGGATGCAGGCTAGCAGGGGGCAGAGATCGATGCATGGATTTGCAGATTTTTCCTGATTAGTGTGTGACGATTGTATTGTACTGAGAGCTTGATGTACTAAGCTTTGTATGAGGATTGTTACATGATCTCCTCGATCCATAATATATGATAGTTTGGGTTTTCAGCTTCAGGCTTTCCCGTTAAACAACTGTGTTATGTGCGATTGTTTTTATTTATGCTTCACATGTGTGTGTAATTAATTTTCAATAAAATATTAACAGTGGAATGTTCTGTATTTTGTAAGAAGTTAAATATTGTGAGATCAGGGGAATATAGGACATATGTATGCTTAATGTATATAATTTCTACATGGTATCAGAGCATTGTTAATTCTTGAATATTTCAATTGTGAAGAATTGGTGAGTTTGTGCTGGTGGACAATTCGAATTTGCTACAAAAGATTCTTGGTGCAGAAGTTGAGTATACATTGAAATGGCTTTCAATGGGTTGCGATTGGAGTATGTCCTTGATGGGAGCTCGAATTACATAGCCTGGAAGGACAGGATGGAGGCGGTGCTGGAGGATAATGGACTGAAGGAGTTCATTGATAGCAATGTTCCTAAGCCGGGATCTAGCGATGCTACATTACTTGACGCATGGAAAAATAAGACAACAAAGACGAGAAGAATTATGTTGGAAGGTGTGAAGGACCATATTGTGTCCAGCCTTCATGAGAAAGCAACTCCATTCTTAATGTGGAAGGTTTTGACAGATTTTTTCTAAAGTAGAAGTGACCAGAGGATGGAGGCGGTGCTGGAGGATAATGGACTGAAGGAGTTCATTGATAGCAATGTTCCTAAGCCGGGATCTAGCGATGCTACATTACTTGACGCATGGAAAAAGAAGACAACAAAGACGAGAAGAATTATGTTGGAAGGTGTGAAGGACCATATTGTGTCCAGCCTTCATGAGAAAGCAACTCCATTCTTAATGTGGAAGGCTTTGACAGATTTTTTCTAAAGTAGAAGTGACCAGAGGAAGTTGGCGCTTAAAGACAAGCTCAGAAAAATAAAAATGGAGAAGGGCGACAGTATTCCAAAATACCTCACGAAGTTTGTCCACTGTAAGGATGAACTAGGAGTGTGGGGTATACTGTTGATGATGAAGACTTGGTAAGCTTGGATCTCCTTGGGCTTCCGAAGAGTTGGCATAGCTACGAAGTCTCTGTCAATGGACGGGAGAAACTGTCTGGATGGGAGCGAATTTGGTCAGATCTTGTGTAGGAGGAGATAAGGCGGGGTACCAGGGATGGCTCTTCATCGAACAATGAAGATGAAGAGAATTACGCTTTGGCTACCAAAGCAAGGAAAGTTAAAGGGAAGAAATTTCCTTAGAAATCCGAAGCTAAAGGCAAGAAGCAGGATTTGTCCAAAGTGAAGTGTTTTCACTGTCATGAACATGGGAATTTCGCCACTAACTATCCACAAAAGAAGAAGAACAAGAAGGTTGCTGGAGCTGCAGCTGGAGAGGCCTTAGCCTCACAATTTGAACTTGATTTCTCTTTGATCGCATGCTTGGTTTCAAGCTGTATGGGATTGGTTTGGTATCTTGATAGTGGTGCGTCTTTCCAAATGACAGGAGACAAGGAGTTGTTTAGTGACTTGGAGGAGAAGGACCTCCAGATGCATATAGAGATGGGTGACGATGGTTGGTACAATGCGACTGGCATTGGGACCATTAACTTTGAGAGGGAGTCCGGTAATCCATTCTTGTTGAAGAATGTTATGCATGTTCCAGGTCTGAAGAAGAACTTGGTCTCGGTCACAATGTTGGAAGACAAAGGTTATGATGTTGTTTTCAGTGAGGGAAAAGTATTCCTTCGACATAAAACAATGGGTCAAACCAAGAAGATATGGGTTCAAATTAAGAAGCTCTACAAGATGGAGGTAGATGGTTGCGCTGCAATGGTGGGCAAAGGAGAAGAAGTGGTAAGCCAGGATGAGGGCAAATTATGGCACAGGAGATTGGGCCATCTTCACCATGGTGCTTTGAAGATTTTGCAGCAGATTTCTACTAGACTTCCCAAGGGTACTCTTGCGCAGTCAGATCAGTGCAAGGGATGTACTATGGGTAAGTTTGTGAAGACCACCTTTCATGAGAAGGAGAACCGTGCTTCGGTGATCCTGGAGAGAATTCACATAGACGTGTGTGGACCTTTCTCGGTTGCTTCAACAACAAAACACATGTATTATGTTATATTTTTTGATGACTATTCTCGTAGATGCTGGATCTTCTTCATGCAGAAGAAGAGTGAAACGTTCTCAAAGTTCTGTGAGTTCAAAGCATTGGTGGAGAAGGAGTCGGGGAAGAAAGTGAAAGCTCTACGGAGCGATAATGGTGGTGAATACATCTCAGGCGAATTCAAAGACTTCTGTAGCAAAGAAGGAATTCGAAGAGAACTCATAGCGCCTCATAACCCACAGCAGAATGGGGTCGCTGAGAGGATAAACATAACGATCGTGGGTGTTGCACGAACGATGCTGCATGACCAGGGCCTACTGATGCACTTGTGGGAGGAAGCATGCAACACTGTGGTTTATGTGCAAAAATGTTGTCCTCATAGAGTACTTGGCATGACTACACCTGAATAAGCTTTTACTGGTAAGAAGCCTGATATATCTCATTTGAAGATTTTTGGCTCATCTGTTTACATTCATGTGACAAAGGATGCCAGGAAGAAGCTGGAGCTGACTACAGAAGTTGGGATATTTGTGGGGTACACAGAAACACCCCATAATTATCATGTGTATTTTCCAGATAGTCGGATGACTGTGGTGCGACGGGATATAAAATTCAATGAGGTGAAAGCCATGAATTTTTTGCTTGAGAGGGAGCTACAATTGCATGCGAAGGAGGAACTTCTTGTTCCCAAATATGAGCCTCTAGATGTGGATCAACCACAGGAGGAGATTCATGGAGTGGAGGAGTCCACTCATGCAAAACCAAACATCAGACAAGGCAGAAAGCGTACCATAGAAGCTGAGAGACTGAAACTTGATGCGGCACAGAATGTAGGAGTCCCTACATCACAACGCAGACAGAGACAGTCACCTGATCGATTTACTGGACACATGGCTCTTATGAGAAAGTGTATCATGACAAAGCCATCTTCTTTTGAAGAAGCAGTGCAGGAGCCCACATGGGTAGATGCCATGGTGGAGGAGTATGACTCCATTGTCAGAAACAATGCTTGGGAGATTGTTCCAAGGCCGGTGGGAAAATCAGTTGTAGGATCAAGATGGATCTACAAGGTAAAGCAAGCTGCTGATGGGAGCGTCGAGAAGTATAAGGCAATATTTGTTGCCCGGGGCTTCTCACAGATTGAGGGGATTGACTATGAAGAAACCTTTGCACCTATCGCACGGTATTCTTCCATACGGACCATCCTTGCTCTCTCAGCACAGATGGGTTGGCACATTCATCAGATGGATGTGAAGACTGCATTCCTTAATGGGATCATTGAGGAAGAGGTGTACATTGAGCAGCCTGAAGGATTTGAGATCTTCAGCAGCGAGTCACATGTGTGTAGGCTCAAAAGAGCACTGTATGGGCTGAAACAAGCACCACCTTGTAATATCCCCAAAGGGAAATAACCAGTAATAAACAGAAATATGCCAGACAGATATAGAAAATATAATGCTGAACCAGATCATAGAACAATTACACATAGAATGCCAGAAAAATGAGCCATTTTATTAATCTAAAAGTACATAGAGAGGAGTACAAGAAAATCAGAATGAGGGCACCTATCCTTGCTCAAGGCAAGTGAAGAATCCTCTCAGAAAATAGGAAATGGCTACTACAGAAACTGCATCCCAGCTGCTGGAAGAAACTGCTGTAAACTGCTGCTGCTGGAGTGAACTGAAGCTAGGGGCTGATCCCCTTGCCGGAATGAGCTAAAAATCTACAGATCACCTATACTCGCTGCTCCGGACAAAACCCAGAAACCGTGAAGCAAATGGACCACCTCCGAAAATCGCCCCCAGAAACCCTCCTCCTACAAAAACGCTGTGCCTTCAGGAACAGCTCTGAAGCTCAAGAAATATGCTGGCAAAAGGGCTGGATCTACCCACAAATCCTCCAGATGAGATGACCAACTCCTCAAGGCTGAAAACACTGAAAAATGCTGCTAGAACCCCACATAAAGACCCTACTCATCAGATCTGCGTCCTCCCTGACTGGATCTGCGTCCTCTCTGCCCAGATCTGCTGGATCTGAGTCATACAAGGCTGGATCTGCTACTATCTCTCCAGATCTGCGTCCCACAAGGCTAGATCTGCTGCTAGTTCTTCAGATCTATGCTAGATCTGCCAATATCTCCTCGGATCTGCAACCTCAAAGGCTGGATCTGATGTTATCTCTTCAGATCTAGGCTGGATCTGCCAATATCTCCTCAGATCTGCAATCTCCCAAGCTGGATCTAGTGCTACCCCTCCAGATCTGCAACCTACAGAACCAGATCTGCAAATATCTGCTCAGATCTACAATCTCCAAGGCTGGATCTATCACTGTGCCTTCGGATCTGCGTCCTTCCTCTTCCTACTGGAACAGCGTCCTCACTCCAAACTGATCTGCGTCCTTCCTGCTGCTGAAACTGCGTTTTTCCTGCTAGATCTGCGCAGCCACTAGAGGGCTTCTTCCTCTCCGACTCTCCACCTGAAACTGCTACTGAAACTGAAAGATAGAACTTAGAAATTAACCTTACTAGGGCGGGCACTCGAAGTCCCCCGAAGCTAAGGGTGAAACCAGAAATAACCTTACCAGGGCAGGCACTCGAAGTCCCCCGAGGCTAAGGGTGAGATCTCCGACCGGAGACACTCGTGCACTAAACAGTGCTGCAGACCGACTAAACAACCGGCGTGCTGAAGCAGACAAAAGTCTAGCTCTCAATATCAATATCAAAATATGCATTATCCAAATGAGGTGAGAACCTCTCCTTTTATAATGCCAAACTCCCTCCAAAACTTAACTCTCCTTTGACCTGCACAGTTTACTTTGGGTTAGCCTGATGCCTCCCCCATCATACTCATGTGGACCCCCAAGGCCCCCTCTCTTAAGTTACAACGTCAATCTACTAGGAAAAGAACACTTTATTATAAAGTGAGGTGACTAAAGTGAGGTGACCCTTCTTATTTCTCACTTTATTTATTATGTCTAGCTAAAGCGGCAAAATAAAGCAAAAATGAAATATTCCAATTAGCAAGGCTAATTGGGAATATTACAGTCTCCCCCGGCAAAACGTTGCTTGTCCTCAAGCAACTGAAGTGATGGATGCTGTAAAGTCTGCTCGCTCTCCCAGGTGGCATCCTCATCCGGCAAAAATTGCTTGTTCTCAAGCAATGCTTGAACAAGCCTACTCTCTAGCTGATGCTCCCCGCCAATACAAGGCCCAACCACTGCAAAAGCTCGGCCCCATTGGGCGGGGCGGCATCCCGAGTGTTGAGGTGGGGTCTTAAGGCCTGCTGGAGCATCTTGGGACGCATTTCGAGGACCCTCACGCGGTCCCCGATTACACGGACCTCGGCGTGTCGGAGCCCCTTACCGGACCCTCAACGAGGAGGCACGCCTAAACGAGGGGATAATGCGGCCCACCCGCTCACGCGATCTCGACCTCGAGACCTCGGCTACCCCGGCCTACAAGGCCAACCACTACACCCAACTCGAACTATTGGTGAGGGCGACATCCGAGGGTGTTAAGGTGGGGTCTTCGAAACCTTATAGGAGCATCTCGGGACGGGGACCCTCGCGCAGTCCCCCAATTACGCAGACCCCGGCAGCGTGTCAAGGCCCACCGGACCCTCAACAGGGAGGCTGCCCTAAACAGGGATATTACACACCTGCTTGGTACACTTAGATCGACAACTATTTCACTGGTCTTGGCTTCACCAAGAGTGAGGCGGATGCAAACCTGTACCAGATTGTGGTGGAGGGTAAGCTTTTAATCATTGTTCTTTATGTTGATGATTTAATACTAACGGGTGATGAGCAGTTGATACACTCAAGCAAGGAAGATCTTGCAAAGGAGTTTGAGATGAAGCATTTGGGCCTCCCTCATTATTTCCTTGGATTGGAAATATGGCAGTGGGAAGGTGAACTATTTGTGTCCCAAGGCAAGTATGCCTGGGAGATACTGGAGAGGTTTCACATGCAAGGATGTAAGCCTATTGACACTCCTCTTCCAGGAAATTGGAAGAAAGAGGATGCTACATTGGCAGAGGTAGTGGATTCCACTGTTTATCGACAATTGGTGGGTTTGCTCATGTATTTAGTTAATACAAGACCGGACATATGCTATGCGGTGAACCAACTTTCACAAGCGATGGTTAAGCCTACCAAGCTCTTTTGGAATTCATGCAAGCATGTCCTGAGATATGTTAGGGGCAAATCTGAGTATGGTTTATGGTATAGACAGACAAATGAGGTGAAGTTGCATGGCTTCATGGATGCAGAATGGGCAGGAAGCCCAACAGATAGAAAGAGCACATCAGGAGGGATTTTCAGTATCAGATCTATGGCAGTTTCTTGGTACAATAGGAAACAAAGATCCGTGGCACTCAGTTCAGTGGAAGTAGAATACATGACATCAAGTCAAGCTGCATGTGAGGCTATCTGGATGAGGAAGATCCTGGTCGGTTTGTTCGGTTCACATTTAGATCCCACAGTGATAGATTGTGATAATCAGAGTTGCATTAAACTCTCGGTTAATCCTGTATTTCATGATAGATATAAACATATTGATATCTGGTATCATCATATCAGAGATTGTGTGTAGCGGAAGATCATGTTGCTTCAGTACATTCCTACGGAGGATCAGGATGCAGATATTCTGACGAAGGCACTCACCAGGAGCAAATTCGAATACCATAGAAGCAGGATCGGGGTGAAATATAATCCCTATCTTGTTGAGAGGGAGTGTTGAGATTCAACAAGATGATGAGCTTCGTGAAAAGAGTCGCCTTCACTAAGTGGACCCACAGGCTATTTTTGGCGCAAGTCTATTGTTAGACTATGTCTATTTTTAGACATGGTGATCATATTTCAGAAGTTGCAGGATGCTATTTGTGGATGGTTGGTCAAGTTGGAAAAATAGATGAAATTATGTTTTTATAATATTGGGCGAAGTCTATTTATAGATTGTCGATCTAAAAATAAATGCATGTCGATTATTATTAGCTCTTAATAATAATCAGACTCTAAAAAACAACTTATTCTCTTGGAGCACTTTGTTTCAGTGCACAGATCTAGCAAATCAGTGGACTGAGGGAATTACGCAATTCCCAAGGGAAACTGGAGGTTCGTGCATGGAGGACTTAGTTAGAACTCAAGTGGCAAAGTTATGATAGAGTTGGAAGAGTAGTTTATGGAGTTGTATTCAGTTTAACTCAGTTAGACTCAATTGAGCTAGTTGTATCTAGTCTAACTGAGTGATACACTAGTGAGAGTAGAGTGAATTAATTAGTTAATTAATTCACAAATAATAACTCATTAATCAACTAAACAATACAACAGTTAACTACAGTGCATAGCAGTTCCAGTGGAGACCCAGTGGAGAGATAGGTGAAAGGGCAAGATGGACTATCTGTTGTGACTATAGTGATGCCTTGCTTGCATCAAACACACATTGGAGTTTCCAATGAGGATTGTGCAGTCAAGGCAAGAGTATTTTGAATTCATTCAGAGCTATTCTTTAGCAGGGATTTCGTAGTGGAGGCAAGCTAGTAGGGGGTAGAGATCGGTGCATGGATTTGCAGATTTTTCCTGATTAGTGTGTGACGATTGTATTTTACTAAGAGCTTGATGTACCAAGCTTTGTATGAGGATTGTTACATGATCTCCATGATACATAATATATGATAGTTGGGTTTTTCAGCTTTAGGCTTTCCCTTTAAACAACTGTGTTATGTGCGATTGTTTTTATTTATGCTTCACATGTGTGTGCAATTAATTTTCCACAAAATATTAACAGTGGAATGATTCTGTATTTTGCAAGAAGTTAAATATTGTGAGATCAAGGGAATCTAGGACATGTGCATGCTTAATGTATATAATTTCTACAGGCCCTGT
This sequence comes from Pinus albicaulis, assembly GCA_034641835.2. Classification (NCBI taxonomy): domain Eukaryota; kingdom Viridiplantae; phylum Streptophyta; class Pinopsida; order Pinales; family Pinaceae; genus Pinus; species Pinus albicaulis. The sequence continues at coordinate 1,096,559,473 of CM076570.1, forward strand.
TGTGGTTAGTTGGAGCGTCAACCACCCGAGGTTGTAACTTTGGCATACGATCTTTGTTTAACTGTCATAACACCTTTTTTCGAAGATGATGCAGGAGCATCGCATGACATGAATTTCACCGACCTGTGTGGTAAAATTATATTTTAGCAGAGAGTGTTGGATCTCTTGAATTTACTTTTATTTATTTATTGTAATAAATTGCCTTTATTTCATTTATTGTAATAGTTAGAGCATTTCTAAATTAGGAGGAATAAGATAAGACTGTTAGAATGAAATGCATCGAACCTTGGAATAAGGATTTATTTGTTAGTTTATTAAAAATAGTGAATGCATTTAGTATAAAGGAAGGATAGAGTGAGAGACAGAGAGAGCGCAGATTGAATATAATCAAGTCGAAAAGGGCAAATAACTTTGTGTTTTTAATTTCTGAGTAATTTATTTGAAGTTTGGATGTGCAAGTTATTGTTCCTGTGCGTATGCATTCATCTAAAACCTGCTAAGGATCACTTATGACAAGAGTTAAATTTCGGGTATTAATCCTTCCATGTATTTATAATTTATTGTCTTCGCCTCAGAGATCTGAATTAAACCTGTTTAATGGCATAGCCGTGTGATATTTCAATTTCCAAGACTTAAAAGAAATTAGGCAAAATTTCGTGTTTTTATCACAAACCTATGTGTTGTGATTTGGCCGAAAACCAAGTTTTTATGTTTGCATCGCAAATCCCCAAACTTAAGTCATATATCACATCGCAAATGTTAAAAATTGCTAAATATCGCATCACATCGATGTAATATTTCACCACATCACTATTGGCGATTTATATGTTTATTGTTAAGTTATTGCAACTTATATGTTGTAAGAAGTGATACCTGATATACGATAAGGTATTCATGGTGATTTGCGAAATCGAAAAATCGCAAACATTGTAATATATGTATTGCACGATCAACGAAGTTTGTTAATTTGTGCGACATGTGATAAAGGTAAATCCACGAAGTGCCGACGAGTGTAAATTTGCGAAGAGCCAAAGTGAGATAAGTTAAGATTCACGATATGTGAAATATTATGTTTGCCGAATTGCAAAATCGGTAATGTTGCAGTATTTTCTGGAAAATGTGATATAGTTAAAAATGGCCTAATTGAGAGCTAATTGTGGTTTAAAGATTTTAAATTGACTTTGCATAGGAAAAATGCACCTGTACATCAGAATATTTCCAAGAAGTGGTGAAAAAAATACCAACAAATTTTTCCTGCACATTTTCGATCTCTTTGTTTTCCCAAAAAATATCTTTTAGGCCCTCAAAATGACTTCGAAATTTTAGGACCTGAAAACTACCAAAAATAGTAAGTTGTGTTACAATTAAGGAAACTTAAAGAAAAAACGGTGGGGGTCCAAGTGGAATACGCCAGTGGCCACTAAAATCCACTTGGATCAGTCCTCCCCCCTTAAGAAGCAATGGTCCCCATTATGTTGAGTGCATCTATGAGATGGAGAAACTTCTGCTGAACATGTTCCCACTTGCCTTGGTGCAGGAGTTGGCCAACTTTGACAACTTGATACAGTTGGATCTTCTGTTGGCAATTGGTTTTGATCTGTGTGTACATAATCTGATCAGTTGTGGCATGTTCCATGTATTCTAGGTTGAGATATGTTGGTGTTAGCTATTCTGCAATGTCTGATGTGTCCAACAATGGTGGAAAGTATGGCCAAAGGAAATTCCCATTGAACATTGGATGCTGGCCAAGGAACGGGGGAATGTTGAACTTGAAAGTATTGTTACCCATAGCCTTGGTGATGGCATAAGCCTCGTATCCGAGTGGTTTGATCTTCTGATAGGCTTTGAGAAGGCGTTCTGTAATAGCCTTGGTGAAAATTCCATGTAATAATAGTTAATAATGGAAAAATAATAATCATGGTAAAGGGACACTTATTCCAAGTTGAATGTTGGGAAAAACATCCTTGTGTGGGCGTTAATTTGGTTTATTATGGCTAAGGAAATTGGAAAAGGAAATGACAAAGGCTTTGGAAAGGAAAAATGGAAATTTTGGCAAGTTATTGATGAAAATAATGGAAGTTAGGAGAAAAGGAAGGTGAAAGGTCACATGTTTCATGTGAGAAGGAAAATGAAGGAAAAATAATAGAAAATGAAGAAAATATAGGCCTCATTACTAAAAAGGATTCAAAGGATCAAAATGTACCTTTTGTCAGTGTAACCTTTTGTTAGTTCAGTTTCAGAGCTCTCTCTAATTTCTCTCTCTCAAACTCTTGGACACTTTGAGTTTTCTTGGAGCACTTTAGCATTGGATCAAGAAAATCAAATAAGGTGAGAGGAATCGAAGATCAAGTAATGAAGAGAAGGATCAAGCGACTACAACAAGATTATTTGCAGGTATGGAGTTGCATGTATGATTTCCTTGCTAGTTTTGGCATGCATGGTTATGCATGTGTGTTCTTGGTTCTCTTGCTGTCATGGGCATGGGTTTTGCCTTGTGTGATAGTGTTCTTAAAGCTAGCCTTTCCATTTCCGGATAACCATGGTGTGACAGGGTTCTCATGTTTTGGTTGAGCTGGATTATCGGATAGATTTAAAACTGAGTGAGGTGGTCTCTGAAAGAAAGAAAACATGGCTTAGCGATCCATGAACCAGAATGTGGATTGGCGTAAAACCTTGGCCTAGTAACCCCTTAACCAGACTACGGGTTGCAGTAAAGCCAGATATTGTGTGCTTCGGTGGGCCTAAGAATCCTCGACCGGTGAATGGCGAGATATATGGTAAACACTAGAGGTGGGTGCCCTCAATATGGCCTAAGTATTTGCATTAGTACCTTCTTTCCATTGTTATTTATCATTTCTAAAAGTATCATAGATATATGGGCAGTGGCTTGAGTCCTGGACCTTAAAAGGTGGCACAAAATTTGGGTTCGCTGGCACAAAACTAGTTGAAAATTTTGATAGTCGTTGGCTTTCCTTGCTGTGGGAGAGACTAAAGGCCTAACGTCACATGCATGACTTGTCAAGGGAGTGACTGGGGGGTTAGATCAGTGAAAATTTAAGTTGCCTCAGGGGTTGGTAACCTGGAAGGGTTGGTTGGCTCCTGGAGGTCCTGTAGCATGTGTGGAAGGTCAGTTTGGCTTAGTTTCGTCGGTTCCACTTCAACCTTAATTGTACATGGGGAGTTGAATGACTTAATAGTAGCCTCTCTTCACATATTTACCCCAGTGGACCAGTTAGCTTGGGTAAATGTGGGAGGAGCGAGTTACAAATTGGTATCAGAGCGGGTTTTGTTCTCTTTAGGTGGTGTTTGGTTTGCATTATCTTTGTGTGATATTTGATACCATAGGAGTGGTATCGAAGCATGGTTCACCCCTTGGACTGGATGGGTAGTGTGTTGGTCATGCATACATGTCGGTCACATATGTGTTACTTATACTTGTGGTATATGTGCTTGTTGCATATGCATGGTGTTGGTCATGGTTGCATTTGTGTCGCCAAGTGAAATTTTATGGCATTGTTGTTGGATGTGGCATCATGAGTGTATGTCGGTTAAGCATTGCTTATGCATGACAATGTATAAATTTTGTTAAGCATACATTGACATGGTGATAGTTGTCGTGCATGAGGTCATGGTATGTGGTTGGTATGGTCATGCATGGATGACTGGACTATGGTTAGAATGATATCTATATGCTATTATGATTATGTTTATACATGTATTACGCTAATATGTCTGATATTGCAGATGAGATATCATCCCCGAACTATACTAAGGTGCGTTGGTTTGTTTATGATTTGGTTTAGTTGACACGATATACTTGCAGGGAGAAGATCAAAGATGACTAGCAATATGGTAGACTACAGTTCACGAGAATTTCCCTATAGGTCAGATGAGAAACATGGTGATGAATACTCCCCTCACATAAAAGACACTTTGAGCAGCTTGAAGGAAAAAATAATAATTTGCAAGGTAGATAATGACAGAATCATGCAGGCACAGTAGAAACAAGTAGAGGTTAATGAGGTAATTCTTCAAAGTTTGTCTAAATTTCAAAGACAAAGACCAATTCGGATCAACCATGGGAAGGAGGATAGGACTAATGGGGCATATGGCAGTAGATCTCATGGTGGGCATAATTCGGATATAGATGACATGATCAGAGATGGAAGGCTATTGGATACTCCAGATAGTAGAGGTGATGGACACAAGTACTATTCTAGTTCTAGTTCTGACAGGCATTATGATCGTCAACATTATCATCCTTACAGGAGGAGTGAAAAGGGATATTTGTTGGATTAGTTCAAGAAAGCTAAGCCACCTACTTTTGATGTAGATTTGAAGAATCCAAAGAACACGGAGGCTTGGTTACTTGGGATGAAGATTTTTTTTGAGTTGCATGAGTACACAGAGAATATGAAGGCCATAATAGCAATCTTTAGCCTCAAAGGGAAAGCAGACAATGGGCTAGAGACATCAGGACATAATATTTGAATTGGAAAGAATTCAAGATACTTTTTAGGAATAATTATTTATTGGAGAGGTACTATGATAGTAAGGCCACATAATTATATGAGCTTAAAATGGGATCAATGACACATGAGGAGTATACAACCAAGTTACTAGATTTGTTGAGGTATGTACTATATCTTAAGGATGAAAAGGCTAAAGTTAAGAGTGGGAAGGTGTGAAGAAGGTTAGAGACATGAGGACATAACAGTTGAATTGGCATGAATTCAAGATACTTTTCATGAAGAATTATTTGTTATAGAGGTACTACGACAGTAAGAATTATATGAGCTTAAAATGGGATCAATGGCACATGAGGAGTATACAACCAAGTTCCTAGAGTTGTTGGGGTATGTACCATATCTTAAGGATGAAAATGATAAAGTTCAGTGACTTGTGAGTGGATTTCCATTAGCATTTAGAGATCAAATTGAGTATGATGAGCCTCAGTCACTTGAGGAGGTCAATGGGAAACTGAAAAATTGTTGTGAGAAATAAAAGCGCAAGACAAAATATCAACAAGGCTGGAAAGGGAAAGATAAAGGTAAAGGTAAATGACAGCCAAAAATAATGAGGCCTTAGAATGTAGAAGAGAAAGAGAATATTGCACCATACAATAAGTTCAACGTAGCTAGGCAGGGACATGGGTCACGACTTGGAGGGTAGCAGAATAGAGGTGATGGTACAAGATGGTTGGAGTGTTGGACATGTGGTAAGGAACATATTAAAAGGGATTTTCTGTAGATTAGGGTGGTAGGCCTCAGATCTATAGTGCACAAGAAGCACAGACTGTTGGGGATGTTGGGAAGAGAATTCCTCATATCTATGTAGTGCTGGATAATAGGCAGGTAAATCACCAGGAATCTATCATTGAGATGGAAGATAAGATTTGTGATCAAGTTGTTTCTATTTTGATTGACCCTAGATCTAATTATATTTATGTTAACCCTGAATTTGTGGATAAGTGTGGTTTGCATAAAGAAGTGCATGGAGAATTTTGGTTAGTGTAGTTGGCTACAGGTACAAAGAAGAGAGTTCATCATTTGGTAAGAGCTTATGCATTTGAACTGATTGGTATGCCTACATCAACACATTTGAATGTATTGTCCTCGATCATATAATATGATTCTGGGTATGGATTGGATATATATTCATAAGACTAAGGTAGATTGTTACGACAAATCGATTGAGTGTTTGGATGACAATGGAGAAAAAAAATCTTACAAGGTAAGAAGAAAGCCACATTAGTAGGATGATGACAACTATGTAAGAAAAGTGTAGTCACAGGAAAGGGTGTGTGTTATTTGCAGTGCATATTTCTAGTGATAAAGGAAAGGATGATGAGGATGCATTGGTATTGAGAAGGTACCCGATCTTACAACAATTTCATGATGTGTTTCTTGTGGATATATCAGAGTTTCCAACTCACAAAGAAGTGGAATTTTCCATTGAATTGGTACTAGGGGAAACACCAACATCAAAGGCACCGTACAAGATGAGCACTCCAAAGTTAGTAGAGTTAAAGTTTTAGTTGAAGGAAATGCTTGAAAAGGGATACATTAGGCCACATGTATCACCGTGGGGTGCACCAATGTTATTTGTGAAGCAGAAGGATAGTACTCTTGGGCTTTGCATTGATTACAACCAGTTGAACAAGGTGATCATCAAGAACAAGTATTTGTTACCGAGGATTAATGACTTATTCGATCAACTAAAGGGAGCAACAATGTTCTCGAAGATTGACTTGAGATCCAGATATCATCAGGTACGCATTAAGGAAGAGGAAATTTACAAGACCATTTTTCGAACCAGGTACATGCATTATGAGTTTGTTGTAGTTCCATTCGTTTTGACTAATGCTCCAACTACCTTTATGTGCTTGATGAATAGTGTGTTTCATCCTTATCTAGACAAGTCTGTTATTGTATTCATTGATGACATATTGATATATTCTAAGAATGAGGAAGAACATGTTGAGAATTTAACAACAATATTGAGATTGCTAAGAGAGCACTGGTTGTATGCCGAGCTTAGCAAATGTCATGTCTTTCAGACCGAGCTACATTACTTGGGGCATGTTGTCTCCAAGGAAGACATAATAGTGGATCCGGAAAAGATAAGGGCTATCATGGAGTGGGAAACTCCTAGAAATGTGGATGAGGTAAGATCATTCACGGGACTAGTAGGTTACTATAGGAGTTTCATCAGGAACTTCTCTTAGATTCCATATCCTATTACATCAAAGCAGAGGAAAGGTAAGAAATTTGAGTGGACAGAGGAATTTGTAGTGAGTTTTGAACAGTTGAAGCAGTTGTTGACAAATGCTCCAATTTTAACCATTGCAGATCTAGACAAATATTTTTTGGTGTGTACAAATTCTTGCAAGAGAGGACTTGGTGGAGTCCTTATGCAAGAAGGACAGGTAGTATGCTATGAGTCACGAAAACTGAATGAACACGAGAAAAATTATTCGACACATGATCTTGAGTTGGCAGTAATAATTCATGCATTGAAGATGTGGAGGCACTATATTCTTGGCAGGAGGTTTATATTAATGAGTAATCACAGTGGATTGAGACACTTGTTTGATTAGCCAAATCTGAATGCTAGGAAAGCTAGATGGTTGGCCACAATTGGTGAGTTTGAATTTGAGATTAGGTACATCAAGGGTAAAGAGAACAAGGTTGCATATGCTCTTACCATGCAAATACAAGTGAATCATATAAAAACTATGAGTTCTTATGGGACAAACTTACAGGTTCAAATATTATAGGCAGGACAATACAATAATAGGTACATGGAGCTTAGGTAAATGTTACAACATGGTACAAGTGATCAGGATATGGACTATAATCTCACAACAGATGGTTTGATCAGATTTAAGGACACGATATATGTGTCAGACAATATTGAAATCAAGAAGAATATATTGCAAGAGTTTCATGTGAAATCATATTCAAGTCACCCATGATACCATAAGACATTGACAATAGTTAAGAATTTTTACCATTGGTCGAATCTGAAGAAGGATGTGGTAGAGTTTGTGGCTATATGTTTGGATTGTGTTGAAGCCTCAAAATTCACTGCAACAACATGGGGAATGACCATCCGGTCCGGACCTTAAAGCAATTCCTTTTCCATTTGGAATGGTGGCTCCGACTGGTTTAACTAGGTCCAATTACCTTTTCTCAATATCCAATGGCTTAAAATATGAATTTTGTTTACCAATGGGAAAGAGACATCAGATGATTTATCTTGCTGATTGGGCAAGAAAGTGATCTTTAAGCTAATTTTGGGTTAAGCCAGACCACAATTAAAGTTTGCCTCTATGGGAAGAGGACTTATAATAATGTAGAATTAAATCTAAATGCAAAATTATTCTAAAATGAAAACAAAAGAAATTTATCCTATTCCTATCTCAATTAGGTAGATATAGACTTAACCTAACAGAGAGCAAGATATTTTAAATGATTGAGATTTAAATATGTCTGGCTTATAATGAATATCAAATTAACAAAATAGTTCAATTAACTAACATTATGAATACCAAAACACATTCTATTTAAAGACCTTTTAACTAAGATAATAAACCAACAACATTAGAGAAATAGTTCACAAAAATGATATTGCTTATTAAATCAATAATTTGAATAATTAAACAATAATATGCGGAAACAGTTCATAACATAAAATTGTTTATTTAATTAATATTAAAAGACATATTTTTGAGTAAATAGTTACTCAAAAATCAGAATTCAAACCATAAGAGTAGAGATTAATGACAACATGTAATTGAAGAAAATTACTCATAACGACAAAAGTGCATAAATATGAATAAAATGAAACATTCCTGCTATCATAAAATGAAACCAGTATTTAAAACAATAGTATTATAAATACCAATTTATTGAAACAATTTCTCTTACTCTGGTCTCCAACAGTCCTTTACAAAGCTTGAATTTCTGCTTTTAAAACAAGCGCTATAGAAATACAAACTCTGTTCTCCATACATAGTTCAGAATGAAAAAGGAAAAATCCTTAATAACCCCATATATGAGTTTTCTCTACTCTACCTTACACCTCTAAATCCTCTAGACAACAGTGCCATCAAGAATTCTAGAATTGAAGAGAAGAGGAGCCCCCAATACATTCTACAATATGATATTTATAATATTTACAAAAGAATTCTCAATAAGAAAGTTTGTTGAAGAGTGGTTATGTTCAATCAATTTCCATTGGCTCAAAATCATATGCTTCAATTGCTAGAGCCTTCTCATTGATTGAGATCTTCTTTTCCTCATTTCTTCAACTGTTTTCGTGCAAAAAAAATAAATCAAAACAAAATTAAAATATAAAAATAAAATCAAATTGCAAAATCTGGAATTAAAATAAATCCAATCAAAACTTAATTAAATAAATAATTGAAAAGGAAATCTAAGCTTTCTATTGATTCCCGCGATCATATAATTGGTCAAGGATATCATTGACGAATGGATTTGCACTCACAAGAAGTTGTGGGCAAATGAAAATGCAGAAAATAAAACTCAGAAAATTGATTTTGTTAAAAATTCAGAGTTTGATATTCTGCTGAATTTTAGACCCAAAAAATGATCAAATCTACAAATGAAACTACTTCAAGAATAATCTCCATGATTTTATCTATCCAATGAGCCGTCTTGGACTTCATTTGGCCAAGTAAAACTTCATTTATGAGCTTCTAATGTTGGTATATTAAATATTGCCAAAAATCTGGAATTTCTGTTGCTTAGGCTAAAAATCAACAATTTTTAATTTAAATTCTAATTCTAAATTAGATTACAATTATCTATTAATTAATACTAATTATGTTATTAGTCTGGATTTATTATACACAAAAATTAATTAATAAAAATAAATGATTTAAAATTTATTTAAAAAATAAATATATTATATTAATATTATAATTTAATTATATTAAAATCATAATAAAATATTATAGTTATAATATAATAATTATAATAAAAATATAATATTAATTATATTTTAAAAATTTAAAAATCTTGAAACAAAACCATGCATGAGGTGTTATGGAAGGAGGAGTATTAATGAAGGTGAGGAGTGATAAAGAGGGTGAGGTGGAGGTACAGGAGTCATAAGGAGTTAACAAACTTTATATTAAAATTTTAACTCGCTCTATAAAAAAAAACCCAAACAACAAATCACATATCTCATATTGTAAAATTAGAGTTAAAACTCATTGCAATTTTGAATATGTACCGATTTATTATTTGTGCGATATCTCGATATGGAGCGGAGTGAATCGAGAGGTATAAGGAGTTTCCAAAACTTTATATTAAATTTTTTTAACTCCTCACATGAAAACCAAAAATAGAAATCGCATCGGAGTTTGACGAATTTCAAATGGATGTGTTTGAAGTGTTTTAACAAGTTTTTTGATATGTGATATGCGATATCACAATATCGCATCACAAGTTTTTGCGACATCGTTTTTTGTTTGATTTAAAAGCATTGCGATATGCAGTGTGCAATTTATCATATCGTATTTCGGTGTTAAAACTTATCGCAATTTTTAAATATGCAAAGTTATAATTTTTTGCGATGAGACATATTGTGATGCGAAAAATTGAGAGAGCGGCAAGGAAAATGATTTGGGAGGTGAAGTGGGGGCCACGTGGGATTAACCATCCTACAAATTGGACTTCAACTATTTTGCAATTTTGGGCTTTTGGGTTTGAAAATTTGTTTTAAAATAACAACTTGGAGTAAATTACCAATTTCCCGAAACGTATTTTCGTCTATTGTACAATTTAGATGGGTAATTTTGTCAGACTGTTAGTGAAAAATGAAAAATTAATAAAAAATAATATTTACAATGAAGATTATTTTAATTGCAAAAATTGAAATAAAATACACTTTATACATTTTTTTAACCCAAGCGAGAAAATGATCAAACTTCAAAGGAGTGCCATTTACAAACCAGTTGACCAAATGGAGCGAAACAAGTATCGTTGGAAAGCTTGTGAAAAAATCAAATTTAGTGAAAAATCGAAATAGAATTCCGAGGAAGATGAAAAAATGATAAAAATGTAGGATAATTAACTTAATGAAAATCCTAAAAGGTGTTTAGCCAAAAATTTTGTAGAAAGGGTCCCCATTATTTGAAGTACATAAGTAAAAAATGGAGGATTGTGTTTTACCACAACAATGGCGACATGTGGGAGAAGAACCAATTAAATTTGATTAAAAATAATGAACTTAAATTTACACAAAGGTTTTAAAAAAAATGGAAATCACTAAATCATCCAACTGTAAAACATTTCCATAGGTCCCACATAAATAGATTAAAAAATATGAATTTGTAAAGGTAAGTACTTAAAACGAACTCGAGTAAAAGTGATGAATCCAAATTTGGGAAAAAATTGTTTTAAAACTATCTCATATGAAAAATAGAAGAAGGTAGAGATAGGAGTTTTTTGATAAAGCATATAACCATTTTATGGTTGTCTTTGAGATCGCTTTGCTGCCAGTGAGCCTGAATAGTACCCCACCAAAGTTGTCTTTTATGCCATATAATCCTAGTCCTGCTACCAGTGAGTGTCCATAGCCCCGACGTGTTTACTTGTATTTCCCATGCTTCCTCTTTTTATCACCATTTTGATAAGTGCATTTGCAAGACTTTTATTTATGATGTATTTGAGTGAAAGAGGTGAGATGGAAAATAGAGATTTATGTTTAATGGACACAATACTTCATAATGTTTACTCCAAATTCTTTCCCTAAAACTATCAATCAGAGGCTTTTATGTGGAGGGGTTGGAGGGATTCATTGTATAAAACTCAAATCAGTTATTTCCTTGAAAAAGTAAACTCAAATACTTATAAAGGATGTGTGTTCCTTCATGAACATATTTAAAAAAAGATGGTTTTATGGTTCCATAAAGACATGCCTTTAATGATAAATGAAATTCACTTAAATGGATAGAGTTAAATATTTCCCAAGTATGTCAACAATTGTAAGGTAAGAAGAAACCCTTTTACATAAGTCATGGAAAAGTCACAAAAATCAAATCAAGACTGAAAGCAAAAGGAAAATAATTCCTAAACTAAAGTAAGAAAAGAAATCAGCGAATGAAAAAATAAAAATGAAGAAAGCAAAAACTAAAAGAAAAACAAAATTAGAAAGATAAACTCCAACAAAACCGTTTATATAAATTTATCAACAAAGGATTATAAAAGAAAATAAGCATTTGTACGTTCATTCCTATGTTGAGATTTATTTTTGTTATCTTGCAGATTTATACACAATGAGGCTCTCAAAATGTAAAGGGTGAATAGCAGTGATAATAGATAATATGTTGAATGAGAAGTCTCCTTTTGTTGCAAATTTTCTTCTTCAAGTCAAAACCTACATAAAAGCATCTTAGCCATTTTCTAATAAAAATAATGTGTTTAAAGATATAGACTAGAGGTCTAGAAACTCCCCAATTTAGCTGATCTGATGAGGACCATTACTGTTTCTTTCAGAATATCAAAGATTAAAAGAAAATGTACTTCGAAAATGGGTCTGGTAGAGGTGTGAAAGATTCATGAAGACTTGAAAAAACAGAGTTCGAGATCAGCAAAACCAAAACTGAAACTAAGAGTAAAGAAATGAAAATAAATTAAAGTGGGCATATAAAACTTACCATTGGAGAATTGCGTTTAATCTTACTCGAGAAAGATGATTTTCTCCAATACAACTTAATTTATTTCTTAATTTAGAATTGGAAACATGGAAAAGTTGAAGTGATTGAAATCTCATTGACCCAAAATCATTATTTATTGAATCTAAACTAAAACAAGCAGTAGACTAAAAGAAATCAATGTTTTATGTTCAAGGAATCAAAAATAAATCGCTTCCATAAGAAATGAGGGTGAAGATATGCTTCTTTATGAATTGAAATGATGAATGTTATTGTTGCTTCTTCCATATTGAATTTATATTAGCCCTAAAGTATTGAATTTGATTCAAAATCCCAAATAATGTAACAAGATATGAAGATGATTTGAATCTTTATATGATAAATATGGAGCGAAATTCAAAATAAAAGAGATTTAAAAATATGAATTAATCATCGTATAGGTCAGTGCCTTGCCCAGTGTTTTGTATTGTGAGATTATTTTCCATTCATAACTTTAAAAGTTGTGACTTCCACCTTTGCCGATATGGGATTGAGCGTTTTCTGTAATAATTAAAAGATGATGGTGGAAAGTTGAATATCGAAGTTTATCGCATCAAAAGATATTTAAGACAAAGCTTCGTTTGAGTTTAGCGATGCGATATAATTATTGTGATGGCAATGTCGCGATATGAGCATGTGCGATGGGAAACTGCGATGGAACGAATGCGATATCAGAGAATAGTCATATTGGAAGATTGAAGTTGTTCAATAAAATGAAACACCGATATTAGTTTATCGATAGAGGAAATGCAATAAATGACGCGACACATTGGTGGGACTAGTTTATGATTTTATAAGATATCGACGGTCGAAAGATTTGAGCACGACATGTAACAATATTCATATGCCGATGTGCGATGAAGCACAAACCCAATCATTTTCTTATATGGAATTAATTTTATATTGGATCTGGGACATCAGACCCTTTAAATATATATTTCCCCTATCAAAATTGCGATTTATCAATGGACACGATGTCTTTTAGAAATGAGTTTAAATGTCATATCGGGTTCGGGCTTATGTGGCCATCACAATTTGTGGCAAAATCATTTTGTTGGAAAATGAGCGAGAAGGAATATCGGAAGACTTGCATCGGAGGATTATTACCGGGAAATGGTAAGAGTTTACTCCAATTAAATATTGTGATAAATAATATTGCGATATAGATGATGCAATATCGGATGGAAAGTTTCATCAGAGATCGGAGGGAATGGGCATAACGAGGGATCAAAGATATTTGGAGTATGCTCATTTCAGAATCTCCGATATGCGAATCGCAATATATAATGTGGCATATGTGGGGTCGATGATTTTTTAAAGTATTCAATTAAAGAAGAAAACAACTCAGTTAACTTTGCTTTAAAATAAATAACCCTTTAATAATTTAATTAATTGTCGGAATATCCGATCGAAAAGTAATTTTATCAAAACTTTCTTATGAAGAGAGTTGTGAAATATAATGATCTGATATGATTCTTCTAAGATTTTTTTAAAACTTTATTAGGATTTCAATGAATAAAAATAAAATTAGATAATCTTCAAATTTAGACGAAATAATAAATACTTCCTTGAACATGTTGCGGATTTGAAAGATCTGGCTGCTTGCTTATCTCAGATCTACATAATCAAGTCAATGAAGACCTACAAACAAAACAAAATAGAAATAAGAAATAACATTTGAAAAGTAAAATAAACAATAGATGGTGGTGAACATGTAAACACATGCTTGGAAGAAAATTTACTGTAATTTTACCTCATGAAGCTTCAAGTTCTTCCAAACTTTCTCAGAATTTGCGTAAGTTCAACATCAACTACTTATTTAATCGAAAATTCTAAGTAATGAACTTTTTCAAATTGCATCCTCCTCAAATTTATATCGGAGGAAAACAATGGTAAAAATGAGCTCTTTTTCATAAATATTTAAGAGTAAAAAATTGTCAATTTGTAGCGAATCCTTGGAATTTCCTCTTGTAGGATCAATGCGATTAATTTTTTGCATAACAAGAAAATTACGGGCTTCAAAAATATGTAAGATCTGATAATTCAAGAGCTTCATAAAATGATTTAAGCTTATTTTCTATAATTGAAATGGGATGCCCAAAATAAATTGGATTCATTACTTGGTTTATTGAAAATTTGGAATAATGAAATAAATGCAAACATAAAATATAATTAATCTATTTATATTTCTAACTCAATGAAGGAAACATGACTAGGTATAGTCATACTTCCAATGTAACCATGTAAGCATTTTAATTCCTGCATGTATGTACATGTCAAACATTAGTAACAAAAATGCAAATATAATTAAACTATGAAAACTAAATTTGAAAGCATAATGTATATTTATTGTTAGCAACTTATTTACAATCACCTTTTTTTGAAATTTCCTTTCCAATTGAATTTCAATTGGATCATAGAAATCTGGATGGGTTTCCATTAATGATTGGGAAATATTCAAAAGAGAAGATGACATACCAGATCGTAGAAACGATCTTTAAGAAACAATGGCATGTATGATTTTGTTAGCATTATGTTCTAGTGTTAAATTATTAACAATATTCTATGAAGGAAAACTTTCCAAATGTCTTTCAAATGAATCAATGAAAAATAGATGGAAGTATAATAGATCCAACGAAAGATTATTAATTGAATTAGATTGCGGGTCATACTGTGAAAATACACTCTATTGTTGGCACTTCTTTCGAGAAGTAAGAAGTAATTGATGTAGGTTTTAACCCTGGATAGAAATTATTTGCAAACAAATCTTAAAAACAGAAAATAAACAATAGCGAGAGCATAAAACATAAAATAGATATATACCGAGATTTTCCCCTGGATCCTAAATCGGGACGACCAACTTGATTTTTCATTATATTCCTTTTAGTGTTACAACACATATATATACATGCCGAAGCATACATAAACCCCAATCCATTAACCCTAGATTAGAACATAACCGTAGTTCCCTTGACCAGATCTACAAAATACTAGGGGCCAAAAACCATTATGCCCCAATACCATGTGCAAACCCATGCACAAAACCATGGGCCGGTTCGCTCACTGGAAAATAAGGTCCAATTTTTTTTTCCTGAGGTGCTGCCCCGGACCTCGACAGGGGGGGCTGCCGCCCCCCCTGTGACCCCCCTGCTGTGCCTTACGCAATGTACAGAGGGGGCTATCGCCCCCCTGCGTGTGACTAGTCATGGAAAGAATATAACACAAACCCAACAATTGATAAGGAATGAACATCAATTGAAATTGAAAGTTTAATAATTCTTGATGTTCATATTATAATTTGAAACTTCATTTATCCATTGAGGCAATGCATCAATTGAGTGTTCAAAACTGAGTTGCTCTATATGCCAACATAAAGTGTCTAAAAATATAAGATTAAAAACTGAAAATAAATCTAAAGTTAAGAATAAATGATGGAATAATAACAAAATTGAATAATAGTTTACACTAGTGCTACAAGTATTGTTACAACACAATTGAGACCGACTTAAAGAAATTTCCTCTTCCCAAGAATTTGGTAGAATAATTTAATTAGGATGATTGAGAATACCAACTTGTGAATTCGAGAGGGGGTTATGACCCTGAATGAGAATGTGAGCTTCATAATCATATAAATCATAGATTGGAATGGTTTCTTGAATGCTGAAATCATGAGTATGATTAATTTTTTAAAAATGGGAACTATTTGAAATAATTTTTGAATTAGATTGTTCTTCATTTTCACATGTGATTCGACTTTGATCATGAGGATTCAATTGTAAAGAAGACAAATCAATATCCTCAATGTCAAAGTAGTTATCATAAATGACCTCAAGACATTCATTATAATTATCTTCGATCTCATTCAATGTATCATTACAAGAAGGAATATTGAGCTCATGTTCATTAATTCCAGAAGAATGACCAATAATTGATTATCTATCTTGATAAAAACTAATCAACAATTTATTTAGATCAACCCCTCTATATTCTGGAATATCTTTAATGTGGGGAGATGATAAATTTCTATTATAAAAATTATGAGGATAAAGGGAAAAATATGAATTCGAAACAATGCATTTAAAAACATCTCTTTTATAGGACTCTTGTGCATTTTCTTCATTACAAATTTCAATTTTAAGATCTTTTACTTGGCTAATTATGCTTTCTTGAAGAATGTTGCGTTGCTGTCTTGTACATCATAAAAGACAGTTTCTCATCATAAAATAATTCAAAAATTTGTACATCATATTATGTATTATTGGAAGCTTTAATCGTTGCTTATACTTGTTAGATTATGCTCTGATTTTATGATTCTAATTCACACTGATTTTCAGATTTCAAAGCGGTGTCTTCTTTAGGATTGCTGCTAATATCTTCTTGCAGTTGATTAGTGAAATTTTCCAAGCTTTGTGATTGAGATTCATTGACATGTGAAGGTGCACCTTGATCTTTATCAATACTGTAAGAATTGCGCACTAATTGATGGAATTGATCATACAAAATAGAGACCACTTCATCATCATTTGTTTGTACCTCCACATTGGAATTGTCAATTATGTCAATGAAATTAGGAGATTGATCAAAGTTTGAAATAATTTCACATGGATTATAAATGGAAGGAAGATAGAAAATATGTTCAAACCAATCTAATAATTCTTCTTTCAAAGGTTTATCTTTAATTTAAATTATAAACAATTTAAACGAAACCTGATGGTAAAGTCAATTAAAGACTCACCTTCAAACCTTCGTAAATCTTCAAAATCGTCACATACTAGTTCGTAGATATATCCATAAAATTTACAAAGGAAGATTGTAATAAATTGTTCCCAAGTGTGGATTGAGGCAACTGGGAGTGATTGACACTAGCTTCTGGCTTTTTCCAAGAATGTAAGAGTAAAAATCCAAAATAAAATACCTTCATCAATTCCTTGGAAAATAGAATTGAAAATTTTTGAATTAAAATCGAAAGACATGATTAAATGCATAAGTATTTCTCTTACTGTTAAACTTTACCTGAGACAAGAGTCTTACTATTTATGGTGGAGTATTGGAAGATGCACGTCCATAAATACAACTCAAAATTGGAAGTTTTAGAGGACCCATTGTAATAAAAATAAAATGTTAGAATGCAAAGACTCCAAATGAAAAAAAGTCTCAGGTCCTCCTTTTAGCGCCAATGTGTTGAAGCCTCGAAATTCACTGCAACAACATGGGGGATGACCATCCAGTCCTAACCTTAAAGCAATTCCTTTTTCGTTTGGAATGGTGGCTCCGACTGGTTTAATTATGTCCAATTACCTTTTATCAATCTCCAATGGATTAAAATATGAATTTTGTCTACCAATGGGAAAGAGACATCAAATAATTTCTCTTGCTGATTGGGCAAGAAAGTGATATTTAAGCTAATTTGGGGTTCAGCCAGACCACAATTAAAGTTTTGCCTCTATGGGAAGAGTACTTCTAGTAATGTAGAATTAAATCTAAATGCAAACTTATTCTAAAATGTAAACAAAAGGAAATTTATCCTAATCCTATCTCAATTAAGCAGATATAGACCTAACCCAATTGAGAGTAAGATATTTTAAATGATTGAGATTTAAATATGTCTGGCTTATAATGAATATCAAGTTAACGAAATAGTTCAATTAACTGACATTGTGAATACCAAAACACATTCTATTTAAAGACCTTTTAACTAAGATAATCAACCAACAACATTAAGGAAATAATTCACAAAAACGATATTGCTTGTTAAATCAGTAATTTGAATAATTAAGAAATAATATGCGGAAAAAGTTCATAACATAAAATTGTTTATTTAATCAATACTAAAAGACAGATTTATGAGTAAATAGTTACTCAGAAATCAGAATTCAACCCATAAGAGCAGAGATAAATGACAACATGTAATTGAAGCAAATTACTCACACCGACAAAAGTGTATAAATATTCATAAAATGAAACATTCCTACTATCATAAAATGAAACCAGTATTTAAAACAATAATATTATAAATACCAATTTATTGAAACAATTTCTATAACTCCAGTCTCCAACAATCCTTTACAAAGTTTGAATTTCTTCTTTTCAAACAAGAGTTATAGAAGTACAAACTCTGTTCTCCATACATAGTTCAAAATGCAAAAGGAAAAATCCTCAATAACCCCAGATCTGAGTTTTCTCTCCTCTACCCTACACCTCTAAATCCTCTAGACAATAGTGCCATCAAGAATTCTAGAATTGAAGAGAAGAAGAGCCCCTAATACATTCTATAATATGTTATTTATAATATTTACAAAAGAATTCTCAATAAGAAAGTTTGTTGAAGAGTGGTTTTGTTCAATCGATTTCCATTGGCTCAAAATCATATTCTTCAACTGCTGGAGCCTTATCATTGATTGAGATCTTATTTTCCTCATTTTTTCAACTGTTTTCCTGCAAAAAAAAAAAAAAAACTCAAAACAAAATTAAAATGTAAAAATAAAATCAAAATGCCAAATATGGAATTAAAATAAATCCAGTAAAAAATTAATTAAATAAATAATTGAAAATGAAATCTAAGCTTTCTATTGATTCCCGTGGTCATATAATTGGTCAATGATATCATTGACGAATGGATCTGCACTTAGAAGAGGTTGTGGGCAAATGAAAATGCAGAAAATAAAACTCAGAAAATTGATTTTGTTAAAAAATTCAGAGCTTTATCTTCTGTTGAATTTTAAACCCAATAAATGATCAAATCTGGAAATGAAATCACTTCAGGAATAATATCCATGATTTTATCTATCCAATGAGCTATCATGGGCCTCATTTGACCAAGTAAAACTCCATTTATGAGTTTCTAAAGTTGGTATATTAAATATTGCCAAAAATCTAAAATTTCTGTTGCTTATGCTAAAAATCAACAATTTTTAAATTAAATTCTAATTTTAAATTAGATTACAATTATCTATTAATTAATACTAATTAATTATAATTATTTTATTAATCTAAATTTATTATACTCAAAAATTAATTAATAAAAATAAATGTTTAAAAGTTATTGAAAATATAAATATACATACATATATATATATATATATATATATATATATATATATATATATTTCTTCGTAAAACTAATTCTATTAAGAGAACGTATGGTACAATATGAAGTTACAACCAAGAGAAGCAAGAAAAAGGGCAGCCGAAAAGGATAAACTATCCACCTCGCCCCCTAAGAGAAACCATGAAGAGAGCATTGCAATAAGCAAAAAGGAACAAGAAAAAACAAAGAAACAAGAGCTGATCAAGGGATTCTACCCAACGTGGATAGAATCAACCAATCGGCATTTTTTCCCTTTCTTTTTACCAACTTTGACCCAGCTTAGATGATGCGGCTGCACTGAAACGATTTGCAGACTGAGCTGGGCTGTTAGAGAGGTCTCCTTGTCTAAATCTGAGGGAGAGGACTCATGAGTTATTTTCTATGAGTTTGGTGGAACATTAGATTCCTCGGGGCTTGCCGAAGGCGGATCCTGTGACGGTTTTGCGTCCACTCCTTCTGCTTCCCCTTCCTCTTCATTCGAGCTGAAATCAAAATCATCCATGGGGGGAGGATCATGAGGTTTCTAGCTTTTGGATTTCGGCTTATGATTGGCTTTCTTCTTTTGGGCAGGCATTGAGGGACAGGAACTCTGAAGGTGCCCTATTTGATGGCAATGCCGGTAGCGAAAGGCTGTGTTCTCGTAATCCAGGGTCTGAGTCCAATGGAAGTCTCCAATTTTGAGATTAATCTGATCAGGTAGACCTTTGCTCATGTCTATTTCTGCACAGATTCTGGCGAAGGTGTATATGCCCTTTTCCCCCCTCGAGGTGTTTGTGGAAAGAAAATGGCCTAGAGTATTTCCAATCCCTTGGAATACAGCAAAGTGCCATAGATGCGCCAGGAGATTAGGAAGTCTGACCCAAATGGGGAGCTTGGTGATGACTGCTGTAGATGGATCGAAATCTGGGAACCAGGGGGTGAGGAATAAACCTGCTGAGCCCCAGAACCATGGGCCTTCTGTAAATGCTTTTTGGTAGTCCTCACTGAAATCAAACACTACAATGAAGAAGCCCTTTGAGAAGAATAGAACCTTACAATTGTTGTTTCAGTTAGAGTGAATCCATTGGTAGAGGTCTGCCGTGCATGGCCATAGTCCATTAAATCTGCAAATAATGGCATGCTCTGCATACTTTTGGATTTGCTCATCCAGCGTTGGATGCATTATTTCAATGGAGGGGGTTTCCTCCAGTTTTTCCACCAAAAAAGGTTTGGGAGCCTGAGCTGGTGGAGCTGTTTTCTTGGGAATTTGAGCATGGACAACATCTTTGTATGAAAAATATGGAGCTGTAGATGACTGTCTAACAGCTCCCCCTCTCAAACGAAGGGTGAAAATGATGGATGCATTTCTTTTAATATCATAAAAAGAGAGGGGATAAATATCCTCAAGATGTTTACCTTCGTGGAGGAGTCTCTGTGATGCATAAGGAATCCTCAGCCTATATTCAAGGATTTTCTTGAGGTCCTGCACAAGATTCGAAGAGCTCACCCATTGCAACATAGTTTTGCTAGAAAGGAGCAAGATCTGGATCTGAAACGAGGCAGAGTGATCAGACTTCTGCTTGCCTCTGCATATCTGAGAAGAGAGGAAACTGGTACTCTGGTAATCCACCTTTTCCAGAACTTGCTGCTAGGGTTTGTGAGAAGTTGTGGGGTGAGTCCAAAAGCCATAGAGATGGGTATTTTTTTCCGCCCATAAGAACTCCCAAGTGCACCCTCCAGTGAAGTCCGGATAGCTCAAAGTTTTATGAATCTGAAAAACAGAGGATCGACGATTCTGGGAAGGCAGATGCGGTTTGAAAGGGGTAGAGCGGCCTTTTTGCGCACAGTCGTTCTTCCCTAGAGCTGCAGCCTGAGGAGAAGATGGAGTATTTTCTGCAGTTCCGTTCTTAATCCATGCATCTTCTGCCTGAAGGGGGTGGCTGTTACAAATCGCAGCTGCAGAGGGCTGAGTTCTAGCTTCACCGTTTTCCAGAGAAAAGCGGTGTAGGGGGAGGTGAGCGCCCAGAGGTGCATGGAATACTCGAGGTTCAACATCGGCGTAAGAATCTGGCATTCCATATCTACGTGAACGAGCAGGGCTAAGCGAGGACAAGGCGGCGGCCTGAAAGCTTAGTTCAGAGGAAACCCTTGGTGCCATCGCGTGTTTAGTAAAAAATATAAATATATTATATTAATATTATAATTTAATTATATTAAAATTATAATAAAATATTATAATTATAATAAAAATATAATATTCATTATATTTTAAAAAATTAAAATTCTTGAAACAAAACCATGCATGAGGTGTTATGGAAGAGGGAGGAGTATTAATGGAGGTGAAGAGTGATAAGGAAGGTGAGGTGGAGGTACTGGAGTCATAAAGAGTTAACAAACTTTATATTAAAATTTTAATACGTCGTATAAAAAAAACCCAAACAACAAATCGCATATCGCAAAATCAGAGTTAAAACTCATTGTAATTTTGAATATGTATTGATTTATTATTTGTGTGATATCCCGATATGGAGCGGAGTGAATCGAGAAGAATAAGGAGTTTCCAAAACTTTATATTAAATATTTTTAACCCCTCACATGAAAACCAAAAATAGAAATCGCATCGGAGTTTGGCGAATTTCAAATGGATGTGTTTGAAGTGCTTTAACAAGTTTTTTGCGATATGTGATATCGCAATATCACATCGCCAGTTTTTGTGATCATTTTTGGTTTGATTTAAAAACATTGCAATATGCGATGTGTAATATATCATATCATATTTCGGTGTTAAAACTTATCGCAATTTTTAAATATGCACGGTTATAATTTTTTGCGATGAGACATTTTGCGATGCGAAAATTTGAGGGTGCAACAAGGAAAATGAGTCGGGAGGTGAAGTGGGGCCCACATGAGATTAACCATCCTACAAATTGGACTTCAACTATTTTGCAATTTTGGGGTTTTTGGTTTGGCAATTTGTTTTAAAATAACAAGTTGGAGTAAATTAACAATATCCTGAAACATATTATCGTCATTTGTACAATTTAGCTGGGTCTTTTTGTAGGACCGTTAGTGAAAAATGAAAAACTAGTAAAAATTAACTAAAAATTAATATTTACAATGAAGACTATTTTAATTGCGAAAATTGAAATACAATACACTTTATACATCTTTTTAACCCAAGCGAGAAAATGATCAAACTTCAAAGGAGTGCCATTTACAAACCAGTTGACCAAATGGAGCGAAACAAGATCGTTGGAAAGCTTGTGAAAAATCAGATTTAACGAAACAATCAAAATAGAATTCCGAGGAAGATGAAAAAATGACAAAAACGTAGGATAATTAACTTAATGAAAATCCTAAAAGGTGTTTAGCCAAAAATTTTGTAGAAAGGGTCCCCATTATTTGAAGTACATAAGTCAAAAATGGGGGGGGAGCGGGGGGGGGGGGGGTGGGGGGGGGGGTTGTGTTTTACCACAACAATGGTGACATGCGGGAGAATAACCATTTATCTCTGACTAAAGGTAATGAACTTAAATTTACCCAAAGGTTTAAAAAATAATGGAAATCACTAAACCATCCAACTGTAAAACGTTTCCATATGTCCCACATGAATAGATTAAGCGAGTTTGTAAAGATAAGTACTTAAAACAAACTCGAGTAAAAGTGATGAATCCAAACTTGGAAAAATTTGTTTTAAAACTACCTCATATGAAAAATAGAAGAAGATAGAGATATGAGTTTTTTGATAAAGAATATATCCATTTTATGATTGTCTCTGACATCGCTCTGCTGCTAGCGAGCCTGAACAGTACCTGACGAAGTTGTATTTTATGCCATATAAGCATAGTCCCGCTGCCAGCAAATGTTCATAGCCCCGACATGTTTACTTGTATTTCCCATGCTTCCTCTTTTGATCACCATTTTGATAAGTGCATTTGCAAGCTTTTTATTTATGATGTATTTGAGTGAAATAGGTGAGATGAAAAATAGAGGTTTATGTTTAATAGACATAATACTTTCATAATGTTTACTCCAAATTCTTTCTCTAGAACTATCAATCACATGCTTTTATGTGGACGGGTTTTAGGGATTCATTGTATTAAACTCAAATCAGTTATTTCCTTGAAAAAGTAAACTCAATTACTTAAAAGATGTGTGTTCCTCCATGAAAATATTTAAAGCAAGATGGCTTTATGGTTCCATAAAGATATGCCTTTAGTGATAAATGAAATTCACTTAAATGGACAGAGTAAAAGATTTATCATGTATGTCAACAAATGTAAGGTAAGAAAAAACCCTTTTATATAAGTCATGGAAAAGTCACAAAAATAAAGTCAAAACTGAAAGCAAAAGGAAAATAATTCCTAAACTAAAGTAAGAAAGAAATCAGTGAATGAAAAAATAAAAATGAAGAAAGCAAAAACAAAGAAAAACAAAATTTAAAAGATAAACTCCAACAAGACCGCTTATATAAATTTATCAACAAAGGATTATAAAATAAAATAAGCATATGTACCTTCATTTCTATGTTGAGATTTAATTTTTTTACCTCGCAAAGTTATAAACAATGAGACTCTCAAAATGTAAAGGGTGAATAACAGTGATGATAGATAATATGCTGAATGATAAGTCTCTGTCTGTTGCAAATTTTTCTTCTTTAAGACAAAACCTGCATAAAAGCATCTGAGCCATTTTCTAATAAAAATAATGCGTTTAAAGATATAGACTAGAGGTCCAAAAACTCCCCAATTTAACTGATTCGATGATGATCATTACTATTTCTTTCAAGAATCTCAAAGATTAAAATAAAAGGGGGTTAAAAACGGGTCTAGTAGAGGTGTGAAAGATTCATGAAGGCTTGCAAAAACAGAGTTCAAGATTAGCAAAAACAAAACTGAAACAAAAATTAAAGAAATGAAAATAAATGAAAGTGGGCATATAAAACTTACCATTGGAGAAATGTATTTAATCTTACTTAAGAAAGATGATTTTCTCAAATACAACTTAAACTTCTTTATTTAATTTTGGAAACATGAAGAAGTTGAATTGATTGAAATCTCATTGACCCAAAATCATTATTTATTGAATCTAAACTAAAACAAGCAGTAGACTAAGAGAAATCAATGTTTTATGTTCAAGGAATCATAAATATATCACTTCCATAAGAAATGAGGGTGAAGATATGCTTATTTATGAATTGAAACGATGAATGCTATTTTTTCTTCTTCCATTCTGAATTTATATCAGCCCTAAAGTATTGAAGTTGATTCAAAATCCCAAATAATGTAACAATATATGAAGAGGACTTGAATCTTTATATGATAATTATGGAGCGAAATTAAAAATAAAAGAGAATTGAAAATATTAATTAATCATCGTAAAGGCCGGTGCCTTGCCCAATGTTTTGTATCATGAGATTATTTTCCATGCATAACTTTAAAAGCTGTGACTTCTACCTTTGTTGATATGCGATTGAGCATTTTCTATAATAATTAAAAAACAATGGTGGAAAGTTGAATATCGAAGTTTGTCATATCAAAATATCTTTAAGACAAAGCTTCGTTTGAGTTTAACGATGTGATATAATTATTGTGATGGCAATGTCATGATATGAGCATGTGCATTGGGAAACTGCGATGGAACGGATGCAATATCAGAGAATAGTCATATTGGAAGATTGAGGCTCTTTAATAAAAGGAAACACCGATATTAGTCTATCGATAGCAGAAATGCAATAAATGACGTGGCACATTGGTGGGACTGGTTTTGGACTTTATAAGAAATCGACGATCGACATATTTGAGCATGGGATGTAATGATATTCATATGCCGATGTTTGATGAAGAAAATACTCGATCGTTTTATTATATGGAATTAATTTTATATCAGATCCAGGACATCAAAACCTTTAAACATATGCCCCTATCAAAATTGTGATTTATCAACGGACGAGATATCTTTCATAAATGAGTTTAAATGTCATATCAGGTTCGGGCTTATGTGGTCATCACAATTTATGGCGAAATCATTTTATCAGAAAATGAGCGACAAAGAATATCGGAAGACTTGCATCGGAGGATTATTATCGAGAAATGGTAAGAGCTGCCTCCGATAAAATATTGTGATAGAGAATATTGCTATACAGAGGATGCAATATCGGACAGAAAGTTTCATCAGAGATGGGAGGGAATGGGCATAACAAGGGATCAGAGATATTTGGATTATGCTCATTCCAGAATCTCCGATATGCGAATCACGATCTATAACGTGGCATATGTGGGGTCGATTATTTCTTAAAGTATTCAATTCAAAAAGAAAACGACTCATTTAACTTTGATTTAAAATAAATAACACTTTAATAATTTAATTAACTGTCGGAATATTTGATTGAAAAGTAATTTTATCAAAACTCTCTTATGAAGAAAGTTGTGAAATATAATGATCTGATATGATTCTTCTGAGAATTTTTTAAAACTTTATCAGGATTTCAATGAATAAAAGAAAAATTAGATAATATTCAAATTTAGACGAAATAATAAATACTTCCCTGAACATGTTGCGGATTTGAAAGATCTGGCTGCTTGTTTATCTCAAATCTACATAATCAAGTCAATGAAGACCTGCAAACAAAACAAAATAGAAATAAGAATTAACATTTAAAAGGTAAAATAAACAATAGATGGTGGTGAACATGTAAACACATGTTTGGAAGAAAATTTATTGTAATTTTACTTCATGATGCTTCAAGTTCTTCCAAACTTTCTCAGAATTTGCGTCAGTTCAACGTCACCTACTTTTAAAATATAAAATGCTAAATAATAAACTTTTTCAGATTTTATCCACCTCAAATTTCTATCGGAGGAAAAGTGGTAAAAAATAGCTCTTTTTTAGAAATACTTAAGAGTAAAAAATTTTCAAGTTGTAGTGAATCCTTGGAATTTCCTGATATATGACCAATGTGATTAATTTTTTGCATAACAAGACAATTAAGGGCTTCACAAATATGTATGATCTGATAATTCAAGAGCTTCTAAAATGCTCTAAGCTTCTTTTCTAAAATTGAAATGGGATGCCCAAAATAAATCAACTTCATTACTTGGTTTATTGAAAATTTGAAATGATGAAATAAATGCAAATATAAAATAAAATAAATCTATTCTTATTTCTGACTCAATGAAGGAAACATGACCAGGTATAGTCATACTTCCAATGTAACCATGTAAGCATTTTAATTTCTGCATGTACATGTCAAACATTAGTAACAAAAATGCAAATATAATAACTAAGAAAACTAAATTTGAAAGTAGCATGTATATTTATTGTTAGTAGCTTATTTACAATCACCTTCTTTTCAAATTTCCTTTCCAACTGAATTTCAATTGGATCATAGAAATCTAGACGGGTTTCCTTTAATGATTGAGAAATATTCAAAAGATAAGTTGACAGACAGGATCGTAGGAATGATCTTTCAGAAACAATGGCATGTATGATTTTGTTAGTGCTATGTTCTAGTGTTAAATTATTAACAATCATTTGTGAAGGAAAAATTTCCAAATGTCTTTCAAACAAATCAATGAAAAATAGATGGAAGTATGATAGATCCAATGGAAGATTATTAATTGAATTAGATTGCCAGTCATATTGTGAAAATACACTCTCTTGTTGGCACTGCTTTCGAGAAGTAAGAAGTAATTGATAAGGAATGAACATCGATTGAAATTGGAAGTTTAATAATTCTTGATGTTCATAATTATAATTTGAAACTTCATTTATCCATTGAGGCAATGCATCAATTGAGTGTTCAAAATTGAGATGCTCAATATGCCAGCATAAAGTATCTAAAAATCTAAGACTAAAAACATAAAATAAATTTGAATTTAAGAATAAATGATGGAATAATAATAAAATTGAATCATAGTTTAAACTAGTGTTATAAGTATTGTTACAACACAATTAGGACTTACTTAAAGCAATTCCCTCTTCACAAGAATTGGGTAGAATAATGTAATTAGGATGATTGATGATACCAACTTGTGAGTTCGAGAGGGGGTTATGAATCTGAATGAGAATGTGAGCTTGATCATCATATAAATCATAGATTGGAATGGTTTCTTGAATGTTGAAATCAAGAGTATGATTATTTTTTTGAAAATGAGAAATATTTGAAATAATTTTTGAATTAGATTGTTCTTCATTTTCACATGTGATTCGACTTTGATCACGAGGATTCAATTGTAAAGAAGACAAATCAATATCTTCAATTTCAAAGTAGCTATCATAAATGACCTCAAGACATTCATTAGAATTCCCTTCGATCTCATTTAATGTATCATTACAAGAAGGAATATTGAGCTCATGTTCAATAATGGCAGAAGAATGATCAATAATTAATTCTCTATCTTGATAAAAACTAATCGGCAATCTATTTAGATTAGCCTCTCTGTTTTATGGAATATCTTTAACGCAAGGAGATGATAAATTTCTATTAGAAAAATTATCAGGATAAAGGAAAAAATATGAATCCAAAACAATGCATTTAAAAATATTTCTTTTTAAGAACTCTTGTGCATTTTCTTCATTGCAAATTTCAGATTTAAGATCATTTACTTGGTTAATTGTGTTTTCTTGAAGAATGTTGTCTTGTTGTCCTAAATTTAGAATTTGCTCAGCGTAAAAGAATTCAGAAATTTGTACAACATATTGTGTATTATTGGAAACTTTAATCGTTGCTTGTACTTGCTGGATTATGCTTTGATTTTCTGATTCTAATTCACACTGATTTTCAGATTTCAAAGTGGTCTCTTCTTTAAGATTGCTGCTAATATCTTCTTGCAGTTGATTAGTGAAATTTTCCAAGCTTTGGGATTGAGATTCATTGACATGTGAAATTGCACCTTGATCTTTATCAATACTGTAGGAAGTGTGCACTAATTGAAGGAATTGAACATACAAAATAGAGGCAACTTCATCATCCTTTGTTTGTACCTCCATATTGGAATTCTCAATTATGTCAATGAAATTAAAAGGAGATTAATCAAAGTTTGAAATAATTTCACATGGATTATAAATGGAAGGAAGAAAGCAAATATATTCAAACCAATCTAATAATTCTTTTTTCGAAGGTTTAAATTTAATTTTAATTTTTAAACAATTTAAACGAAACCTAATGGTAAAGTCAATTAAAGACTCACCTTCAAACCTTCGTAGATCTTCAAAATCATCACATACACGTTCGTAGATATATCCATCAAATCTACGAAGGAAGATTGTAATAAATTGTTCTCAAGTGTGGATTGAGACAACTGGGAGTGATTAACACCAACTTCTGGATTTTGCCAAGAATGTAAGAGTAAAAATTCTGCATAAAATACCTTCATCAATTCCTTGAAAAATAGAATTTGAAATTTTTTGAATAAATTGAAAGACATGATTAAATGCAGAAGTATTTCTCTTACCGTTAAACTTTACATAATACAGGGGTCTTACTATTTTTGGTGGAGTATTGGAAGATGCACGTTCAGAAATACAACTCCAAATTGGAAGTTTTAGAGGAGCCATTGTAATAAAAATAAAATGTTAAAATATAAAGACTCCAAATGGAAACAAGTCTCAGGATCTCCTTCTAGTGCCAATATGTTGAAGCCTTGAAATCGTTGCAACAACATGGGGGATGACCATCCGGTTCAGACCTTAAAGCAATTCCTTTTCGGTTTCGAATGGTGGCTCTGATTGGTTTAACTAGGTCGAATTACTTTTTCTCAATCTCCAATGTCTTAAAATATGACATCAGATCATTTCTTTCGCTGATTGGGCAAGAAAATGATCTTTAAGCAAATTTTGGTTTCAACCAGATCACAATTAAAGTTTTGCCTCTATGGGAAGAAGACTTCTAGTAATGTAGAATTAAATATAAATGCAAAATTATTCTAAAATGAAAACAAAATGAAATTTATCCTAATCCTATCTCAATAAGGTAGATATAGACCTAACCCAACTGAGAGCAATATATTTTAAATGATTGAGATTTAAATATGCGTACTTATAATGAATATCAAATTAAAGAAATAGTTCAATTAACTGACATTATGAATACCAAAACACATTCTACTTAAAGGCTTTTTAACTAAGATAATCAACCAACAACATTAAGGAAATAGTTCACAAAAATGATATTTCTTGTTAAATCAGTAATTTGAATAATTAAACAATAATATGCGGAAAAAGTTCATAACATAAAATTGTTTATTTAATCAATATTAAAAAACAGATTTCTGAGTAGATAGTTACTCAAAATCAGAATTCAACCCATAAGAACAGAGATAAATGACAACATGTAATTGAAACAAATTACTCATACCGACAAAAGTGCACAAATATGAATAAAATGAAACATTCCTGCTATCATAAAATGAAACCAGTATTTAAAACAATAGTATTATAAATACCAATTTATTGAAACAATTTCTCTCACTCTGGTCTCCAACTGTCCTTTACAAAGCTTGAATTCCTACTTTTAAAACAAAAGTTGTAGAAGTACAAACTCTGTTCTCCATAGATAGTTCAAAATGCAAAAGGAAAAATCCTCAATAACTCCAGATCTGAGTTTTCTCTCCTATACCATACACCTCTAAATCCTCTAGACATTAGTGCCATCAAGAATTCCATAATTGAAGAGAAGAGGAGCCCTAATACATTCTACAATCTGCTATTTATAATATTTACAAAATAATTCTCAATAAGAAAGTTTGTTGAAGAGTGTTTCTACTAAATCAATTTCCATTGGCTCAAAATCATATTCTTCAATTGTTGGAGTGTTCTCATTGATTGAGATATTCTTTTCCTCATTTCTTCAACTGTTTTCTTGCAAAAAATCTAAAAACAAAAACAAAACAAAATTAAAATATAAAAATAAAATCAAAATGTGAAATCTAGAATTAAAATAAATCCAATTAAAAATTAATTAAATAAATAATCGAGAAAGAAATCTAAGCTTTCTATTGATTCTTGTGATCATTTAATTGGTCAAGGATATTATTGACGAATGGATCTGCACTCATAAGAAGTCATGGGCAAATGAAAATGCAGAAAATAAAACTCAGAAAATTGATTTTGTTTAAAAATTTGGAGGTTGATCTTCTGCTGAATTTTAGATCCAACAAATGATCAAATTTGAAAATCAAACCACTTCAGGAATAATCTCCATGATTTTATCTATCCAATGAGCCATTCTGGGCCTCATTTGACCAAGTAAAACTCCATTTATGAGCTTTTAAATTTGGTATATTAAATATTGCCAATAATCTAAAATTTCTTTTGCTTAAGCTAAAAATTAACAATTTTTAAATTAAAAAATTAATTAATAAAAATAAACGATTTAAAAGTTATTTAAAATATAAATATATTATATTAATATTATAATTTAATTATATTAAAATTATAATAAAATATTATAATTATAATATAATAGTTATAATAAAAATATAATATTAATTATATTTTAAAAACTTAAAATTCTTGAAACAAAACCATGCATGAGGTGTTATAGAAGAGGGAGGAGTATTAATGGAGACGAGGAGTGATAAGGAGGGTGAGGTGGAGGTACTAGAGCCATAAGGAGTTAACAAACTTTATTTTAAAATTTTAACATGCCATGTAAAAACTAACTTAAACAATAGATTGCATATTGCAAAATCGGAGTTAAAACCCATTGCAATTTTGAATATGTATGGATTTTTTAGCTGTGCGATATCTTGATATGGAGCAGAGTGAATCGAGAGATATAAGGAGTTTCCAAAACTTTATATTAAATTTTTTTAACCTCTAACATGAAAACCAAAAAATGAAATCGTGTCGGAGTTCGGCAAATTTCAAATTGATGTGTTTGAAGTGCTTTAACAAGTTTTTTACAATATTTGATATCGCAATATTGCATCACAAGTTTTTGCGAGATCATTTTTTGTTTGATTTAAAAACATTACGATATGCGACGTGCAATGTATCATATAGTATTTTTGCGTTAAAACTTATCACAATTTTTAAATATGCATGGTTATAATTTTTTGCGATTAGACATTTTGCGATGCGAAAATTTTAGGGTGCGGCAAGGAAGGAGGTGAAGTGGGACCCACGACGGATTAACCATCCTACAAATTGGATTTCAGCTATTTTGCAATTTTGGGGTTTTGGGTTGGCAATTTGTTTTAAAATAACAAGTTGGAGTAAATTATCAATATCCCGAAATGTATTTTCGTCTATTGTACAATTTGGCTGGGTCATTTTGTAAGACCATTAGTGAAAAATGAAAAATTAGTAAAAATTAACTAAAAATTAATATTTACAACGAAGACTATTTTAATTGCGAAAATTGAAATATAATACATTTTATACATTTGTTTAACCCAAGCAATAAAATGATCAAAATTCAAAGGAGTGCCATTTACAAACCAGTTGACCAAATGGAGCGAAACAAGTATCGTTGGAAAGCTTGTGAAAAATCAGATTTAATGAAACAATCAAAATAGAATTTCGAGGAAGATGAAAAAATGACAAAAATGTAGGATAATTAACTTAATGAAAATCCTAAAATGTGTTTAGCCAAAAATTTTGTATAATAAATGTCCCCATTATTTGAAGTACATAAGTAAAAAATGGCGGGGTTTGTGCTTTACCACAATAGATTGTTAGCAGGTAAAGGTATATTGTAAACATCCATGTGGATTGCTACATCCTATTATGATTCCAGAGTTGAAATGGGAGGTCATTTCCATGGATTTAATCATAGGTTTGTCGAATACATGTATACAACATGATTCCATCATGGGTGTGGCAGACAATTTGACAAAGGTAGCGCACTTCATTCCAGTAAAGTCTATGTATTCGATTAGTAATGTGGCATAGGTATTCATCAGAAATGTAGTGAGGTTGCATGGTGTTCTAGAAAATATTTTGTCAGATAGGGATGATAAGTTCACTTCCAAGTCTTGGAAGGAGTTTTTTGCAAGATTGGGTATAGAGTTGGCCTTTAACACAACTTATCATCCGCCAACAGATGGACGTACAAAGAGGGTCAACAGTGTATTGGAGTACATATTGAGGATGTATGTGATGCATCAACAGAGGAGATGGGAAGAGTACCTTTCATTGGTTTAGTTTTCTTACAATGATGGTTACCAGGAGCCACTAAGGATGAGTCTGTTTGAGGCATTGTATGGGAAGAGTTGCAATGCTCCCATCAATTGGAGTGATCCGATGAATAGGGTATTGATTGGATCAGACATATTGGTAGAAATGGAACGAGAAATGCAGGTAACCAAGAAGAATATAAATGAAACACATGAAAGACACATTTTTTTTGCAGATCGGAACAAGTTGTTTAAGGAGTTTCAGGTTTGGGAACAAGTGTACTTGTACATCAAGCCCAAGAATAGCTCCTTGAGGATTGGAGCATGTGCCAATCTGGAACCTCTGTTTTGTGGACCTTATAAGATTTTTGAAAGGATTGGACTAGTAGACTATCGATTTGCACTTCCTCTGATAGTGAAATTCCATGATGTTTTCCATGTATCATTACTTAAGAAGTATGTTAAATATGTTGATCATGTGATTAAATGGTTTGTATTTCATGTGGAGCCAGAAAGAGAATTCTAGAAATAACCACAATTTATATCGTAGAGAAATATGCTCATGCTCCGGAACCGAGCAATCGATCAAGTTAAAGTGCAGTGGAAGCACTTTGGGCCCAATGAAGCTACATGGGAGATGGTTGATCAGACACGGACTATATATCCTTCTCTATTGGCTGGTTGAACGAATGTATTTGGTATATGTTTTGATATATGTACATATGTATATGGGTGGAATTATTGCCATGTTCTATGTTATAAATCTCCAATAAGCGGTATGGGTGTCATGTCAGTATGGTTATCATGTTGGGTTGCTTCTGAGCAGGTTGATCATTGTAAATACTGCAACAAGCTAACTTATAAAGCTCCATGGGAATTTTTTTTTGCATTCAACAATCTTGTTGGTTGTAGGTGTCAATGAACACCGAGAATGGTGTTCCCCCAAAGGGGGAGGGTTCTATAACAACCCTAGTGACAATTCAATGTAATAAAAGTTGATACAAGAAAAATGATAACCATGGACACGAGACACTTATTCCAAGCTAAATGTTGAGAAAAAAATCCTAGTTTGGGTGTTCATTTGGTTTATTATGGCTAAGGAAATTGGAAAAGGTAATGGAAAAGGCTTTGGAAAGGAAAACTGACATTTTTGGCAATTTATTTATCAAAATAATGGAAATTAGGAGAAAAGGAAAGTGAAAGGTCACGAGTTGCATGTGAGGAGGAAAATGAAGAAAATTGAGGCCTCGTTAATAAAAAGGCTTATGAGGTTCAATTGGTACCTTTTGTTAGTGTAACCTTTTTTTAGTTCAGTTTTGGAGATATCTCTCTAATTTCTCTCTCTCACACTCTTGGACACTTAGATTTTTCTTGGAGCACTTCAACATTGGATCAAGAAAAGAAAATAAAGCAAGAGGAGGCAAAGATCAAGCAAGTAAGAGCAGGATCAAGCGACTACAATGAGATTATTTGCAGGTATCAAGTTGCATGTATGGTTTCTTTGCTAGTTTTGGCATGCATGGTTATGCATGTGTGTTTTTGGTTCTCTTGTTGTCACGGGCATGGGTTTTGTCATGTGTGACAATGTTCTTCAACCTAGACTTTCCATTTCCGGATAGAGATGGTGTGATGGGGTTCTCATGTTTTGGTTGAGTTATATTTCTGAATGGATTTGAAACTAAGTGAGGTGATCTCTAAAAGAAATAACGCATGGCCTAGTGATCCATGAACCAGAGTGTGAATTGCGATAAATCCTTGGCCTAGTAACCCTTTAACTGGACTGTGGGTTGCGTTGAATTTGGATATTACGTGTCTTTGTGGACCTAGGAATCCTCGACTGGTGAATAGCATGATATACAGTAAAGCCTAGAGTTGTGTGCCCTCAATCAAGCCTAGGAATCCTTGTTTGGTGAATGACATGATATACAGTAAATCCTGGAGGGTGGAGTCTCGATTAGGCCTAAGAATCCTTGACTGGTGAATGGAGGGATATGTAGTAAACCCTAGAGACTAGGAGATAGGAAAATTCCTCATGGTGTAGGTGGAGAAATCCGGTGGCATCCATGCTTGTTTAGGGCCTAGTGATCATGTGGGGATTGTGGTAAATATTGGTTCTATTAGTGAGGGTGAGGTGTTTTAGACCTGGGAAGCCCTGGATGATTTCTAGTTATGATTTCCACATTCAAGTTTGGAATATGGCATGAGGGTGATTGATTGAAAGAAATATTTGGTTCATCCAATCTATGGTTGAGTGGTACATGGAAGTCCTGAACCTATTTGGCCTATTAATTCATTAATAAGAGTTTATTCTCCTTCATATTTAATAGACAAATGTACTGTTTTATATGTGTATTTCATGGTTGTTATATCCCTGTTACTTCTGTTGTTTATATGCTGGTTATGAGTATGTTTTATGACAATGATGATGTATGGTTCTCATCATATTTTGATTTTTAAATGAATGAAAAATGAATATATGACCTAATAGATAATAATGAAATTAATGTGATAAGGCATCAATACTTTCTTATGAATCTAAGATAAGTATGAGACCCCTATTCTCAGATATGTTGTTATGACTTGTAGATTACTCAATTATGACATGTTTGACGAAATTCCCATCATGGCTAGTAGGGGTCCAATAAATTCATTGATCAAATGTTTACATTAGTTCTTTTTTTCCAGTGTTATTTATCAGTTCTTAAAGTCTCACGGAGTTTTGGGCAGTGGTCTGAGTCCTGGCCCTGAAAAAGTGGCACAAAATCTGGAGTCGCTTGAACAAAACTAGCTGAAAAAGACCACAGTCATTGGCTTGCCTTGTTGTGGGAGTGACTGGAGACCTAAATTTTCATGCATGGCTTCTAAAGGGAGTGAATATGGTGTTAGATCAGTGAAAAGTTAAGTTGCTTTAGGGTTTGGTGACCTAGAAGGGTTGGTTGGCTCCTGGCAGTTCTGTAGCATGCATGGAAGGTTAGTTTGGTTTAGTTCCGCCAGTTCCACTTCCTTAAATATAGATGGGGAGTTGAATCAAATCATATTAGGTTATCATCACAGGCTTATCCAAGTGGACTAGTTAGCTTGGGTAAATGTGGGAGGAGGGTGTTACACGTTCTTTCTGCAAATGCAACCAAAATTTGTCGCCCACCAGAAACTTATGTGCTGCCTAATGTTGATCATGTCACTTCTTATACTTGGAATTGGACTTCTCCAAGATGTCGTGAAACTATTGGAATATGTGTTGGATGTGTCCAATAAACCTAGTTTCTTTATCAACCTCAGAATGTACATGTGTGAATTATGTTTGTGTATTCGCATGAGGCATGGCAACATCGATCAAACAAAATGGTTGAAATCTCAGACCCACTTAAAAGGGAATGAAACCAGTCAAGCCATGGAGATATTTGTTATAGCTGTGTTGCACATAGGGAATGATCTCATCCCAGGTTCGTGGATGCTTGGAGTTGTACATGTGAAGTATGTGCACTATCATCCTATTGACGACCTGTGTCTGAGCATCAGTATGGGGATGGAATGCACTTGACTTGGTGAGTTTGGTGTCCATAGGCTGGACTAGAATGTGCTTAGGAACCTCTTATATCGATCTGATATAATGGTTTATGGGATCCCAAAATGTACCCACATTTTTTTAAAAGAAGAGTTTGGTGATGTCCTCTGCTATGATACTCTTCTTGGAGGCCACCAATATAGCCATCTTAGAAAATCTATCAAAGACCAAAAATAAATAGTGATTACCATGCTTGTTAGAAGGGAGGCCAAACAGATAGTGCATGGAGATGGATTTCTAAGGCTGGCTTGGAGTAAGTAGAGGAGTGCAAAAACATTGCTTCTTTATGGTTGGCTTGGCGATGGCACATGCAGTATAGGATATGATATATTTTCCAACATCCTGCCAAAGTTTTGGACAATAAAAATAATTATAGTATCATCATAGTTTTCTCCACACCAAAGTGTCACGCGATGCGACTATGGGCCGCAAGATGTCATCAATCAGTCTCACAGAAGTTTCAGGGGAATTTGTTAACCCAAAACATGACTAACCATTCAAAAAGGTTTTTATTGGATTTGAAGGAGGTCTTTTATACATTTGTGGGCTCTATTGGAACCTCGTGATAACCAAACTTCAAATCGATCTTTTTGAAATACTTGGCCCACTTGAGCTACTCCAGAATGTCATCAATTCATGGGATTGGATACCTACTCCTGGAAGTGATTTTTTCACTGCTCGATAATCAATGCAAAGCCTCAAGGTCACATCTTTATTTTTTACAAGTACAATTAGGCTGCAACAAGGTGAGGAACTTCGTCGGATGTTCCATTTTTGCAGCAACTCCTGGATCTGCTGCTTGATCTCTTCATTTTCCAGAATGGAGCGATGGTATATTGGCCCATTTGGTAGAGGTGCTCCAGGAGTTAGATCGATCGAATGCTCGACCCGACAATGCAAGGATACCCATGTGGGTAAGGAGAAGATGTCCCTGTATTCTTCCATGACCTTATCCACCTACTTATGCTACGTGGAGGAACCTTTCCCAAGGGCCATGGATGTGGCTAGGGTCTTCTCCTTATTTTGAGAATGAATCAGAAAGAAAACAAATTTCCCGGTCTAGGAGACGATCTTTCTGCATTTCTTAGCAGAGATAAAAGAGATGGAGGTAGGCGGGGATACATCCAATATCAAGAATAACTTATTATCAAAATTAATAATAACAGTGTGAGGCCTAGACTCATACACAAAATGACTCTCCCATAAGTATGGTTGGCATAATAATACATCACAAACTTCAAGGGGATAAACGTCACACAGTACCTCATCCATGAAGGGTTTGATGTTGTAGGGAAGGCTGCATTGCTAGCTGACACAAAGGTCTCTTCCTTGATGGAGCCACTTGATATTGTATGGTTGTGGGTGTGGTATGGTCAACAATCCTAGATGCTTAATGAATTTTTCTAATATCAGGTTCTTTTGGCTCCTATGTCGACAATGAACTGCAATGGCGAACCCTTCAACCACATCTGTGAGTGGAAGAGACATTCCCCTTCCTCTAGATATTTTGGCTCAATATTCTATACCATGGTGATGGAAATGGTGGTGCTAGGCTCTACACCAATAATATACATCTATTTTTCATTCCCCTTGTCATGGTCTAACTTAGAGTTGGAACATGCATATAACTTTGAAGTCTTCAACTCTACCACTAGTGACTTCTTAGAACGACATTTACTTATGTTGTGAGTGGGGCTCTTGTGGAAATTGCACTTCCCTGTGTCCTTCTTCATCTTAGTGGCGTTTCTCTTTGCTTGCAGCTTCAATGGGTTGTCTTGGGTCACCCCACCTAGACCCTTTCCTTTATTCTATGGTTTGGGGGTGCCTTTTCCTTGCTTCGTATTTGCAGATCCAAAGTCTCGCTTCTTTTGTTTGAATTTTTGCTTGATCTTGACATTGTATCGGTATGTGGCACAAAATTAGGATATGTCTAGGAACTCCATCACATTCTGGGTGTATTTGTGTAGACACCCATGGTACTTGAGTAATAGATGCCGCTTAGAATCCTTGATACCCAACTTTGTGCGAAGGGTATGGAAAATATTTGTGAACTCCGACATGTTTTCATCCTTTCTCTGTTGTAGTGTGGTCCATTTTATATACTTATCTTCATGGCTCCCGACAGGGTAATACTGT
The DNA here is from genome assembly GCA_034641835.2 of Pinus albicaulis. Taxonomy (NCBI): domain Eukaryota; kingdom Viridiplantae; phylum Streptophyta; class Pinopsida; order Pinales; family Pinaceae; genus Pinus; species Pinus albicaulis. The sequence goes on from CM076570.1 coordinate 1,096,597,587, forward strand.
TCCTTGATGACATCTTGGAAGGAATTCCAAGTGGGTGCGACTGAAAATAGTGAGGGTTCTCTCTTGTCCTTTTCTTCATAGTAGGTTTCCCACCAGTCCTTGACGTGGGGGGCCGCTCTGAGGAGTGAAAAATTAATATTTTTCCTATCGGAAAAATCATGAACCAAAAAATATCCTTCGAGCATGTTTTACCATTTATATACTATATTTGTGTCTATTTCCCTTATTTCCACTGAAGGATTTGGTAAATTTTTTCCATCATATTGTTCCTTTGTCACTCAAGGGATTCTTCGAGCAACAACCTGATATGATCTCCTGCTCCCTCATATTTCTTTTCTTATCCCATGGGTGGTCGTCGGCATTAGTGGGAACAGTCTTGCAAGGGATAAACCAATTCAAGTCCCAAATCTGTAAACCCTAACATCGTTAGGGACATGCATAAAAAAAGAGAGAGAAGATAATTGTAATACCATTGATATATATTTATGTAAGAACGAAATGAAATATTGATATAAACAAAAACACAGAGCTACAATGAAAATAAAACTTTCAATTAATTAATAACAAAGTATTGAAAATCGTTACATTTTGAATGGAAATAAACTAGTTCGAGCGATGGTAGATTATGTATAAGAAGATATGTGGAAGCCACATCTTTTCTAAATTGCGTTACAATGAGGCTCAGAGGCATTTCTATGATTAAGAAACAATGTGAAACAATAAAAATCCAAAAAACTAACCCTCGTAGATGAAGCGCCAAAAGCTTGTGGGCCCCGTTGGGGTTAGTTGGAAGGTCAACTTCCTGAAGTCGTAACTTTGTTGTACGAAATCAATTTGACTGTCATTGTTAAACACCATGTTAAACACACACATGGTGTATGAGAAAGATAAACACACACAAAAAGGAACTCAACACACAATAGAAGGATAAGCGTGTATCTCTCTTATTTTCCATTATACAAAGATGTACATTTATAGTACAATGGTGTGACTCTTGGTTTCACATTCCAAGGTCACTTGGACTCCATTGTGACTTTTCGCATTCCACACCTACCCATGTAGGATTAGGTGTTCCAACATCCCCCTTAATCCGAAGGGGTATGTGTGAGTCCAAGAAAAGAGTTGTAATACAAATCTGCAAAGAATACATGGCAGCACTTGGGCTGAATCAACTCTCTGAAATGTTGGAAAAAAGAGGTGGTTTAAGGATGACCACCAACACTGGAACGCAAAACTTGTTGCAGTTCCCGGAACTCTTCCAAAACTGGCAAGAAGCTGAAAGCTTCTACTAGAGGAATTGTCCCTCATAAAAAAGGGAGACCTTCAACCTAAAAGAAGGGAGGTCTACTACCTGTGATGGTTTTAGGATTACCAACAACTCTGGAATGCTTTGAAGCATTTCCTGGAACTCAACCAATGCTGGCAAGAAGCTGAAGGCTGCTAAGCTGAAGGCTTCTGCTAGAGGAAGTGTTCCTCATATGAAAGGGAGACCTTCGACCTAAATAAGGGAGGTCTACTACCTGTGGTGGTTTTAGGTTGTCCACCAACCAAATATGATGGTTTTAGGTTATCCACCAACCGAAGGCATGCTCATGGGCATCCGTGTCTCTGGCTACATCTCTGAATCTGGAATGACGAATTGTGGCTCAGGCTCGCTTGAACTGCTGGCTACAAATCTGAACATGGAATGAGAGATTGTGGCTCAGGCTCGCTTGATCTGTCGTCGAAGTTTGTACATGACCACCATTTTCCCCCCTGTCAGGGACAAGGTGAGATGATGGCGAAAACTCAACTGCAAGTTTGCTCAATATCCGTGAACAAGTTCTAACATGTGTCATAAACATCTTCTTGGCTGCTGATGCCCATTGCCAAGAAGCGATCCATCCAAGATGAATCTTGGTTCTTGCAGGAGGCTTGTTTCTGAAGCATCTGTCTGAAGAATGGGTGTGCCGACCACAGTGCTTGCATGGATGAAGATCAAAAAAATGATCTTTCATATGGCCAACTCGATCACAGTGTTGGCATTTCTCAATCTGTTGTGGAAGTGGAACAGGATCTGGAACAGCTGCAGGTGAACTGTCATATAGGAATCCGGCACTCTGAAATTTGATAGGCTTGGTGTAGTCTGGAATATGAAAGGACACATCCTTGTCATATCCAAGACCAGTTCGGTGCTTGTTGTGGACAAGCTCTTCCCAAGGTCTGATGATGGGCTTGAGAAGTGCAGGTTGAACTGCTGCATCTGCATGTACATCTGCTCTAGTACAAGGAACTGAATGGGAATAAATTGCAACTTTATCTTCTTTCTTCTGATGAGAGTCCTTCACAATATTCTGAACAAAAAAAGGTTTAGAATGGTGACTCTTTTGTTTAAGTTCGTCTCGCTGAAGCTGAGATTCCAATTGCAAAAAATCAATCTTTTCTTGTGCATCTTGCAAACATCTTTGAATGTTACAAAGAGCATGCTTGCTCATTTTTATCATGTCATCAACATTGGAATGAATGAGGTTTTTCAACAACTCTAATGCCTCATTGATTTTAGCCATTTCAACAACTTAGGCTCAAAAAATGAAAGGGTGTCGGCTTCAACCGAAAATGCACCCGTTTACAATGTGATTCAACTTAATTTCAAGCAAATACAAGTGACTCAAGAGAACTTCCAACTATGGAAATCTCAAAGTACAAAATGTGCTCCTCAAATGATGGAGGGCAATCAACAATTTTTCAACAACTCAAGTACTGATTGCAACTATGAAGAAGCAATGTCTACTCACAATACAATGTCAATGCAATACAATATTTTTGCAAAAATATTTTGTAAATGTGCAGCTGAAAACACTTGTGCACGAGGCCTTTAAAGCAGCTGATTTTTCCTTCAAAGAGCTGTTTTGCACCAATAAAAACTCGTCTTCAAATGTCAATTTCTTCAGAAAATCACCCTCTTATATATGCCACAAATCATAAAATGTCAAATCTGCAATTTTCTCTATGTATAGTCCATGCCATTTCTTCAATTCTACTGTTCATTTCCTCTTCTTCCTCTCTATCTCTTTTCCTCTCTCTGCTGTTTTTTTTTTTTTTTAATAATTAAATTAAAAAAAATGAAATTGGGAAACTTATTAAAGGAAAGGAGAACTATAAAAAAATGTGAGGGGAGGGGAATTAAGAGGGAGGGGAAATTTTAAAAAAATGAATTTAAAATGGGGGAGGGAAATTTAATTGGAGGAGAGGTAGCGTATTATATGGAGGAGGAGGGCATATATTTTAAAAAAATTAAAAATTTAAAAAATTGAGATGGGAATTAATTTAAAATATGGGAGAGGGATTGTAGTAAAAATGGAGGAGGGGGAAAGGAATTAGTTAAAAAGATGATTAATTAAAATTAAAGGGGGTTAATTAAAAAGGGATTATAAAAAAAATTAAAAGTTGAATTAATTTAAAAAAAATAAAAAGAAAATCGATTGTTTTTGAAAAGGGGGCGGAGGGGTAGATTGCAGGTGGGGTGTTCATGAAGGAGACGTATGAGTGTTGAGAGGGGTTGTGTGAAGAGGGCTGGGTGTAGTGTAGAGTAGAGTGAAGTCAGGGTTGAGTTGAATGGGCCGAGGGCGGGGCGTATGGGGTAACAACGCAGGTTGGAGTGATGAGGGGCGGCGAAGGGTCGTGAGAACAACCGTGGTGGAGTGAGAGCAGCCGTGGAGTGGCGTAAGAGAGGAGGGCCGTATGTGAGAGGGGCAGCATGGAGAGATAAGGGGAAGGAGTGTTGGGATGGGGGTTGGAGTAGGGCGGGTTTGAGTGTTTAGCACAGGTAGAAGGATGAGTGAAGGCCGTGGGGTTAGGAAGGTGAGCACGGGTCGGAGTTGGGCTGTTGGTTTCTGAAGAAGTTTCAGCAGAAAAACTCAGAATTCTTTTCCATTAAAAAGCCAGAAACTTCTTCAGAAACCAACTTTAAACAATTTTTCCAACAACTCTCCAAAATGCAGAATTTAATGGGTAGAGATTGCAGGAAGAAATCAACCTTCAGATGTGCAGTGCTGCTCTTCTTCAAAACCACTGCTGCTCTTCTTCAAAATAAATTCTGAATGCTGCTCCTTCTCCAAAACCACTTTATGAATGCGGCAAAATGTCTGTTGCAGAAACTCTGAGTGCTGCAAAAATGTCAAGAATTTTTGCAGGTATGCACAGGCCATAAACACAAATGGCTCACTCAATTTGGAGCAGGGCCAGCAATCGCCCGCTCTGATACCATGTTAAACACCATGTTAAACACACACATGGTGTATGAGAAAGATAAACACACACAAAAAGGAACTCAACACACAATAGAAGGATAAGCGTGTAGCTCTCTTATTTTTCATTATACAAAAATGTACATTTATAGTACAATGGTGTGACTCTTGGTTTCACATTCCAAGGTCACTTGGACTCCATTGTGACTTTTCGCATTCCACACCTACCCATGTAGGATTAGGTGTTCCAACAATCATAATACATAATTTCAAATATCTCTAAGAGGTGGCTGAAAAAAATGTTAGTATATTGGTCTTACACTTCTTCGGTCTTTTTGTTTTCCCAAAAAAAATGTCTTTTAGGCCCTCAAAGCGACTCTAAAAGTTTAGGACCCAAAAACTTCCAAAAATAGTAAGTTGTGCTACAATTAAGGAAATTGAAAGAAAAAACAATGGGGGTCCAAGTGGAATAGGCGAATGGCCACCATTATCCACTTAGATCAATCCTCCCCCCTTAGAAATAAATGGTCCTCATTGCGTTGAGTGCCTCCATGAGATGTGGAAACTTCTGTTGAACTTGGTTCTTGGTGACCGATTTGCCTTGGTGCAGGAGTTGGCCAACTTTGACAACCCGATATAGTTGGATATTTTGTTGGTGAGTGTTCTTGATATGTGTGTCCATAATCCGACCAGTTGTGGCAGGTTCCATGCAGTCTGGGTTGAACTCTATTGGTGTTAGTTTTTCTACAATGTCTGATGTGTCCAGCAATGGTGGAAAGTATGGTCAAAGGTGGTCCACATTGAACATTGGGTGTAAGCAAAGGAATGGGAGAATCTTTAGTTCAAAAGAATCACCCATAGCCTTGGTGATCATGTAAGGCTTGTATCAAAGTGGTTGTATCTTTTGATGGGCTCCAACAAAACTTTCTTTCTGCAAATGCAACCAAACTTTTTCACCTAACTGAAACTTATATGGCTCCCAATGATGATCATGTCGCTGCTTGTACTTAGAATTAGACTTCTCTAAGATGTTGTGAACATGTTGGAAGATGTTCTGATTTGTGCAATAAACCTAATTTGTTTACTAGCTTAAGACTGTACATGTGTGGATTATGTCTCTGTAGTTGCATGAGGCATGGCAAGATACTGGTTCATATATTAGACCCACTTGAAAGGGACTGTGACCATTCAAGCTATGGAGAGATATGTTATAGCCACGTTGTACATAGGGAAGTCTCTCATCCGACGTTCATGGACTCTTGGAGTTATACATGCGGAGTATGTGCACTATCATCATCTTGAAGGCCTCTTTCTTTCCATTAGTCTGGGGATGGAATGCAGTCGACTTGGTGAGCTTGGTTTCCAATACTGTCTAGAGGCTCTAACATAATGTGCTCAGGAACATGCTATCCCTTTCTAATATAATGGTCTACGGGGTTCCAAAATGTACCCACGCTCATTCAAAGAAGAGTTTGGTGGTGTTCTCTACTGTGATACTCTTTGGAGACTGCCAATATAACCATCTGAGAAAAATTTTCCATGACCACAAATACATATTGATTACCATGCTTGGCAGAAGGGAGGCCAAACACATAGTCCATGGAGATGGATTCCTAGGGTTGGTTTTGAGCAGGAAGAGGAGTGTACAAACCTTGCTTCTTGATGGTTGGCTTGGCGATGACGTAAGAGTACAGGATCGGGTACATTTTCCAACATCTTGTCAGAGTTTGGGCCAATAAAAATATTTATAGTATGACCAAAATTTTCACCACATCAAAGTGTATTATGACTCGACTGTTGTGTGCCTTACGAATAAGCTTGGAACACTTGCTTGAAGGAAGACAAAGGTGGACTAGGTAGCATAATAGTGTGGAAATGTTGTCATTGATGGCAAAGGAGCAGAAAGGAATAGCACTAGAATTATCATTAAGGACAAAGGCGTAGATCAAGATCAACCGGAGTATAAAGGAGCTATAAGGCAAAGAATTCAAAAGTACAGTGGAGGAGAAGTAAAGAGGAAGAGGAGCAACAAAGTGACAGAGGAGCAACATTAGAGGCAAAGGATAAGGCAGAGGAGCAACAACGAGGCATGAATCAACACTAGAATTATCATTAAGGCAAAGGAGTAGAGAGGAGCAGTAAAAAGGCAAGGAGCAACATTATAAGCTTTATCAAGGAGCAAAGGTAGCAAGTTTGGGTTGAGTCATGCACAAGTGGGCATAATTGTGAACATGCTAAGACAAGTAATGAACGTGTTCAACTAGTGGATAAAGTCGTGAACATGCAGGAATAGTCGGGCTAGTTTGCGTTAAGAACAATGCACGAAGGCGCGTCCAACACGTGCAGTTCTGTGGGCAGAGTGGGGTAAATTTCCAGAAAAACATGTTCAGTACAGTGTTCGGCAGAGATATCGCAAATTGCAATTGCAACAGAAGGCCTGATCGCATATCACAAATCGCAACGGAAGGAGTATTGCAAAACAACAGAGACATAGAAATTGCGAAATGTGAAGTGCAAGAGATGCTGTGACAAGATGACGTGGCAGTAATGTGGCGATGACGTGGCAAGTGACATGGCAGCTGATGTGGAAAATGATGTGGACCTAACCCCACAAATCGCAAATAAATATTAATATGCATGTACAGGTTGAGATGGACGGTCATAATCTTATCGCAGAAAAAAAGGTTGAGAGATGATGGTTAAGATCAAACCGCAGTATTGAAGTGGAGGATGGACGGACAAGATCGTGCCGCAGAGTGAAGAGGAGATTGATAGTCAAGATCATATCGCGAACATAAAGTAGGAGAACGGATGATCCATGTCATATCGCATTCAGCCATAATATTGTTAGCGCACATCGCTATCGACGATTTTTATATTTATATGTTAAGTTATCGCAAGTTAATTGTTTTAAGTTGCGATGCGATAAGAAGTCGGGTTTGTGATGCTATTTGATTGCATATCGCATATGATAAGAGGAACCTTGTTATTGCTATGAGCTAAATCTTGTGAAACGTGATAAGAGTATCAGATGCGATAAGCTTCAAAGCTAAAATATAAAGGATTTAAAGTCTGACTATGGGAGCCAATTGCATATCGTACATCGCAAGCTCAGGAGGATAAGTGCTCAAGAATCATGTTAAAATGCCGAAGTGCGAAATGTGATAAGTGTACCAGATGCGATGTATTTTCAAAGCAAAAGTCTAAAGGATTTCAAATATGGAGGTATAAGGTTTCCCTTTGAGAAATCACATCAGGGTTTGGAAGAGATATGCATAACAAGAAACACATGAGAACGTCAAAGTGCGATAATGAAGCAGACGTGATGCGTAAGCCAGTCGGGTCAAAGGCATAAGTCCTGGAATAAGGGTTTTCCTTTGTTAAATAAAGATCGTGAGAGCAAAGGAGGATTATAAATATAAAACAAAGGAAACACCGAAATGTAATAAGTGATCGGATGCAATATCCTACAGATAAATATTAATATATTTCGTGTCTAGGTTTAATGTGGTTATGCTTTGTTTACAAAGAAGGAAAGCCCGAATGCAAGGAGATTCCAAAGTAATCCGACACAAAGCAAAGGAGCAAAGAAGGGTCGTAATCATCATGCGCAAGGTATATGGTAGTTGAGAAAAATGAGCAGACAGGCACTATGGAAACGTACACTGGCTGCCGTGCACAAGGTGTTGGCAATATGATGTAGAGTGTTGTCCTTGATGGCAACCCACTTGATGAAGGTGTAGAGGAAACTTACTTGATAAAGTTGTCTTGATGGAATGTATCTTGATGAACTTGTTATTAAGGTAATGATGGAAGGAATGTCAGTATGTGCCAGAACATGATGAAAAGAGTATGTCTCAAGGCATACGAGGATTTGTCTAGATGAAGTAGCGTATGCACGCGGGAAATAACGTGCCAAGTCGCGTATGGGAAAAAGCGCTCTAAATTTGTAAAACCAGGGGTAACTACCATGGTATTGACCCATTGTATTGAATGATGGTTCGCCTATGTGATCCCGTCTAGGAATACCATTGGAAGTGATGTGGTTTTGACTCATGGTATTGATGAAGGGTAACCCTATATAAGGAGAAGAAAATCATTGTGCAAAAGGTGTGCATGTGTCTGGGCTTTGATGAATACTTCACTCTGAAGTATATCTGTGTGGTTGAACCCTGTTCCTAATTGATAGATCTGAATCTATGATGCACCTATGAACATGATGAAGGCTCTAGATCTCTAGATCTAGAAATGGTGAATGTCAAGGATGATCTGAAAAGAAGTGAAGAAGACCTGGCGCAATCCTGTTGAAGAGATTGAAGAAATCTGGGTAAGTTCATAGATCTAGTCTGTACTGCAAAGTTTAGCTTTTATAGATCTATACGCAGGTTAGATTCATGAAAAACGCGTGTATACGCGGGTATGTGAAAGAAAAAGCGCGTATGCAAAGTTAGGGTTTTTATTTGAAAATGCAATGAAGTATACGCGGGTTCGTCTTCTGGAAAGCGCGTATATACGCGAGTTTGATTAAATAAAAGCGCGTATGATTTCTGATCTAATGGTTGCTGAAGGTTGAATGTGTTTCTGCATATCTATTCTGAAGTTTGGGTTATATCTAATATTCTGGTTACAGTGGTCTCACTGTTCTGTTTGAAGCAATGAGAAAGGTATGATTGTTGATAAGTGAAGGGTTGTGTTGAAGCTGTTTGATCCAGTTTGAAAATTGATGAAACGTGGTCTGCAGTGGTGCTGAGGGTCGAAGCCTTCAGTCAGGGGGTTGTATCTCCCTTCCAGGAGAGGGCCTGCAACAGAGCAGGGTTGTAGCTCCCTTCCAGGAGAGGCTAGTAAACGAGAGAAGGTTGTAGCCTTCTGCAGGTGGGTGCCTGCGTGCTGGTTTGAGTCTGCACCAGTACATGATTGTAAGAAGTTTTCTTAATAATAAAATTTGAAGGCTGAAACAACGACAGCGGTGGTTTTCTCCCGAATTGGGTTTCCACCTAAAAATCTTGGTGTTCATGTGTGTTGCATACGTGTGATGATTATTCTGTTCTGTCTGCACCTGTTTATTGTTTCTGAAATATCTGATGAATGAATAATGCAATGATCTAAGTTAAGATTCAGACACATAATTAGATCTCTGGACATACGTGAGTTCTGTAAAGGATATCTGCGTATATACGCTAGTTTCCTTTAGTAAAGTAGCGTATGGGTTTTTAGAAAGGAAAAAGAAAAAGCTAACAGTCTGCACCAAATACCGATTCACTCCCCTCTCGCATTTTTACCAGCACAAGGTGATTGTGCAAAATGGTTATAATATAACAACAAAAAATGAAAATATCAATGACATTAGCAAAAAAAAATAAAAATAATAATAATAATAATAAAATAAAATAAAATCACAATGAGCAAAATAGTTGGAAGGGTTGAGTGAAATACATTTGTTGTAACTATAAATCTAAATGTATTTATTATTTTTTATTGTATGTGATGCAAAGGCAAGTCTCTATAGGCATAGGCAAAACTCCATGAGTGATGTAATGATTATTTTTGATGTAAGAACCTGAACTGAGGAATGAGGAATTAAATGGGTAGAAGGCATAGGGTCAGGCCTGTTCACTTTGTATTCCTTGTAGAATGCAAATAGTCACGAATTTATATGTATAAGAGATGTAATATCAGTGTGGATAGAGAGGTTCGAAAGTTTCATAATGGGAGAGAGCGGAAGAATGTAAGAGAGTTGCAGAAGGTTAGAGAGCGAAAGAATCAAAGAGAGCTGATAGAGATGTTGTGCACATCAGGAGCTGATATGAAGCAGATATGAAGGCTGAAGAGGCAACAATGGAGAAGGAGTATAATAGAGCTGATATCCAGGTAAATCGGAATTTTAGTTTCATGTTGAGTGAGGGGATGGTAGTCTCCTTTCAAGTTGTAGCTTGATAAATTTCCAGTTGGACCTGGGTGAGGTAGAAGCCTCCTGTAGGTTGTAGCTTGCAGAAAATATTTGGGAGTTGGAGCTTCCTTGCAAGTTGTAGCTTGCAGAACTTGAGGTAGGGGGCCTCCTGTAAGTTGTAGCCTACATAAAATACATGGGAGTTGGTGCTTCCGTTTCAAGTTGTAGCTTGATAGATGTCCAATTGGAACTGGCTGAGGTAGGAGCCTCTTGTGGGTTGTAGCCTACAGAAAATAGATGGGGGTTGGAGTTTCCTTGCAAGTTGTAGCTTGCAGAATTTGAAGTAGTAGCCTCCTGTAGGTTGGAGCCTACAAAAAATCAGTGATGAGAGGGAGTTGGAGATTGCATTTGCATCACAACAATAATAAGATGTGGTTTTATCCCTTATGGGTTTCCACTTATATCTATTGTTTATGTGCTTGATGATTATGTGTTGATGTGATGTATTAGTCTACTTAATTACTTGTTTTCCACACATTCAGTTTGATGATTCATTATGTATTAAGCTGCTTGTTGGGTTGTTTAACGAGTAAACAAACACAAGTATGTATTATCAATCTGGGCTAGTAGGACTTAGAAGCATCCCCAACGTATATGGGTTTCAGCTATGATCAAGTTAGAAGACGATTTATCAAGGATTAAGGAAATTCATATTACAAATACAAATCTAAACTAAATAATTTCTAAATTCAAGTATGCAATCAGAAGCAGAAGAATCTCCTTACTCAAGAGATTTGTTTGTCCTTCTCTCACAAGATTACTTCATGAATTAGAAATAAAAAAACACTAATTGAGTAATATATTGAGATGCATGAAACAATAATTGAAGAGGCTCTTAACTAAAGAGATCCTAGTTTTCCTTCATCACAGGTTCATTCATCAATAATACTATTGTTAGAAAACATGAATTCAGAAAAGCATTAAAAATGAGGAAAATATGAATTCTAGCTTAAGATCTTAATCATATAGAAAGAATTTTTAACTTAAACATTTCATTGTCCTTTCATATGAAGAATAAGAATGATAATTAGATTCATCCGCACTCATAAAACATCAGCATATATCAAATCAACAGGTTAAGCATAAAACAAGGCTAGTTCAGAAACTACAACTACAAATAACTAGAAAGTGCACTTAGCTCGGTGTGGGGGCCCTCCACCCTTGCCTCGCACACTGAAAGTGATTTCAGCTACTAAAAATTCAGTCAAACAATGAGCATATAACAACAACAAATGGAATAGAACAAGTCTTCAATTAACTCTCCAAAGTCTCAGAAATAATAATGTTAAGTCATACAATTTCTACATATGAATGCCTTCAAAGTCTTAGGCTTAAATGGATAAATATGGAACAAACTCATCTAAAATGTCTCCTATATCCATGGCTATCCTTATCTTATCCAATCAGGTCGAGCTCATCCATAAAATCCATCAAAATCTGGAAAATCCCATAAAATAAGAATTTTGACCTAGTTCCTAGGGATCCTCCATAAAAACAGGTTCTGTTTGACCACCTTTGACCCGGCCTTTTAAAGCTTAGTTTGACCAAACCAACTGGTGTGTATTTAATCCTAGTTCCCAAGCTTTCTATAAATGTATCCAGCTCGATCCCAAGTGTCTTGCAAATATGCAAACCATGAGGCCATTACGAGAATTTCTGATCTGGTCCAAAAATGCACTTAAAATTCAATTTTTATAAAATTTCTAAGAATTGAAAAACTTAATTTAAATACCTGTATATGCATTTATTGGGAAGAATAGGGTGAATATGATGGTGTATAGATGGATATTATGGGAAATAAAGTGTATTTTCATAAACAAAAAGAGGGCCAACTACTCCCCCAAGCTGATGTTCAAGCATGTCCTCATGCTTGCTTCTTCCTTTTGCTTTCTACCTCTGTAAGATGATTGCCATATTGATGTACCTGTGAATCTGGCCTTCGATGTTGAAGCTTCTTGTTGAGATGCCTACAAAAGGATGTTAATGCCCTCATGTCCTTTTTCTCCTCTTTTATAAGTCTTTGTTTTCACCTTTTGTTTCTCATACTTAAATTTTCATCGTTTACAAATGAAAGTAATGATGAGCTTTGAAATTCTTGACCTTGTACTATGGAATTCCAACAATCAACATTAACTATGACCATGTGATGAAAACTATAGGCACAATTTATACATGAACTCTTTGGCGATCAATAAAACTGTGTAGATTCTTCCAATGCCCAAAATCACATAGAATATGAAATTCTTAATATGGTTATAGTCATAATAAATGATGATTTTCTTTATATGTAGGGTACCTTCATTCTTTTGAAACCTGTAGCTATGAAGTTCTAACTTTCAACAAAATGTTATATTCTTTATGTACCCTTTACATCTTCTTGTGCCAATCTCGCAATGTCGCATAGTCACAGAGAAAACACCAATTGAACATATCAAATATTCTTTCACTTGTGTAGGGGGGTTTATTCTTTCCATATATCCACTACAAAATAAATTGTGCCAATCCTTTTTATGATAAGGCATTCACTTTCAATTTAGCCATTGTTTTACCCACGCAATATGCAAAATAGGGGTCGAAAGAACCCGAAAAATATCCTAAATAGAAATGAATTTGAGAAAACGGTACGTATTGAGACTAATTGGGCTCGTTCTAAAGAAGACCCACGTTTTTGTTTTTCAAATACATTTTCCTTTGCTCAGAAAAAACAACGAAAAATAGTGGCTTCTTAAAAATTGAAATTCATTTCTGGGACTGAATAAAATTTCATGATCATTCGATTTGAAATTAACCAATGTGTGCATTTAATTGGAAACTGATTTCTGGAGAAACTACTGTATGCATTCATTTTTGTCACTGTTTGTTTGGAAGTCAAATTCTAGCAACAAAAACCATTCTCCAATTTTGAATGTTGCTTTTAAATTTAATAACACCACCATTCACTGCTTTAAAAAAAATTGAATTCTGAAAAAAAAATTCTCTTACAGGTCTTTGAAGAAATCAAATTTTTTTTTTTTTTAAAATTGATGCTACAGGTTCACTACTTGCTCAGAGAATAAGTTCCCATTCAAATTCAGCATTGATCATACCTTTTAGCATAAGCAAGTCATTATTTCTGTTTGCTATTACAACTTCATCCTCTCTCACCAAGTAGTTGCTGACATCAGGTGCAGATGCATAGTATGGTGCAAAAGCTGGAACAACATGTACACTCGATTGATCTTTGTTTTAATCTATGCTTTGATGAAAATAAACACTCTCTGTTTTGATGAAAAATGACTTTTCTACCTCAAAAAAAAATTACTGTGTGGAAGAAACACAAGTTTTGCAATGGTCACAAGCTCATGCTCGATTTACCTCTTCGAAACCCTTTCCAAGAATATTTACTGTGCATAAAAATTCTCAAGAATATGCTTCATGACATATGGAAATACTGTTTTATAAATCATGTTGATGATTTCACAAATCAATTTATTTTGAGATTTTTTTTTACAAGTGGCAATTCATTTTGAATGAAGGCATAGTTAAATTTCTAGAGTGGCAGTGTTGTTTTAAATAGCAACAGAGGTCCATCGTATAACTAACACTTCAGTTGACACCTATGAACTCAATCCCAATTTCTATCAACCACATAATCTGCTCAATCTTCAGAAAAATCCGGAATTGAAATCAATTTCCTTACCTGGCATCTTTGCGTGATCCCTGGAATTTGTTGAAGTTTTTTGTCCACACGACGCATAGGGAACTCATCTTTTAACTCTGCATTACAACCAATATTCAACTTCCCTGCTTATTTCCACATTTCTTCTTTAGCATTGTGCTTTGCGTTTCTCTCAATTTCGGTTTCTTTATTCCGCACAACACTCTCTACGTCTTTCCTACTTATTTCTCCTTCCACGAGGATGCTCTTTGCGTGCATACAAATGCATAGCCCCCTGCTCCTCTACCTGAGCGTAATTCTAGCTGTGATGGTGGGAGAAATGCATTTAAAAAAATGTTTTGACGCTTCTGGGTGATGGCTCTGAGCTTTCACGGCATATGCTGACCACCATGTCCGCATTCATCTCTCTATCAAAATGCATTATGCCCCATTGAACATGCACCATCGTATTTCTATTCAACCATTGTATATGCATCACTTCTCTCCATATTTCCATCCATCCCCTTGCACATGCATCATTATCATACATCATATTTCCATTCCATAGCATCATTTTAATACTTAGGTTAGTTATTGCATTTACATTTCTTTTGTTTGTATCATGATTGCATTTCCGCCCATTACCTTAGCTTTTAATCATATATATGATTGTGCTCTTAATACTATAGTTTGCATCCTTGTTTTTTTTTAGATTTGTATATTGCGCTATCATATGATTTAAAATTAGGTTTTGACCTTTGTTTAATTTTTAAAATGACCAATGAAATGATCATATTTTAAAATTAAATATTTACAATGAAACTAACATTTTTCTTTCTTCTTTTAGGTCCAAAAAGGGTTCAAAAATTGAGCCTTTTGCTTATGATCTTCTTGTTTAAGAAAAATAGGGTTAATATGGTATTGATAAAGAATATGGTTTATGGAATGTTTATTAAATGATTAGGATAGTGGTGTGGATATGGATAAAAATAATGAATAGGGACAGGAATGTAATGAGTAGGATATGAAGGCAGTGAAATGTAGGTGATGAAATGTAGGTAGAATATGCATAACCAATATTAAATTAGCTTTAACAATTCTAGAATGTTTTTTAATTTTTTTTTGAAATTTTAAGAGCAATACTTTACTTACTGCACTTGTATTCTGATGATGTCCATGATGTTTTCTGATGTCCTCTGGTCAAATGATGGTCGACATTATCGTTTTTATAACGATGTCTCTTCCAGGATATGTAGAAATGTAGAGACTTATTTCTGCTTTGCATTTGATTATTGATTCAGAATGATGTTGTTCAGGTCTCTTCTGTAGTTTGAATTTTGACATTTCAGGTCCCTTTTGTCATGTTCTTCAGTCTTGAATATTTATGTAGTTGAGGTCCCTTCTGACATTTTGTTATTTCAGGTCCCTTCTGGCATAATTTTCAACAATGCTTGAAATTTATTTTTTCATATGATACAGGTCCCTTCTGGATAATATTCTTAATAATAACTCAGGTCCCTTTTGAATATGTTCAACGATGTATCAAGTCCCTTCTACTCAATATTTTTAGTGATGTATCATGTCCCTTATGTATAGTATCTTCAATGATGTATCAGGTCCCTTCGTACTTGTAATTCAAATTCCTTCTTCAATTCAACTGCTCAAACTATTTACATAGTTTTATTACGAACTTCCCCCTTGCTTATGTTAAGACTTGTCCTCAAGTCTTGGATTTCTTGGAGAATTATTTTTGCAAAATAAAACTAAAGTAAAACAAAATGGATAATTCATATTGGCCAAACAAGTTGGTTTTACGATATGAATTCGAGTTTGTATTGTGCTAGTTTCCTGGATTTTCACAACCAAACTCCTTTATTATTTTTGATCTTTTTCTATTTTTTTTTTTTTTTTTTTGTATGGATGGAGGTGGAGTGTAATTGTGTTGGAAAGTGTGGAATTCTTATGAATGAAAGATAGGTTGAAGTCATCATCTAAGAGTAGATGGATAGATAGATAGAAAATAGGTCTGGAATTCAACATACATGATTGCGGAATACAATATGTAGGATGAATGGAATCATGAACAATATGGCTCATGAAAGGCTTCTTTGATAATGGATGTGGATTTTCATGGTAAAACTCTATGTCTTCTTCTTATTATTAGCTTCATGTCTTTTGCCTCGATCTTTATCTTCTTGTAGGGTTGTTGGTCAATCACTGAAAGCGAGCTTCATGAATTTTGAGTTTCATTAGATGAACTCAACATCTTGTGAATTCCACTTTGATTTGTCTTGAATATTTTCTTTCATATTTTTAAATATTGGCTTTGAAAATCCTTCATCCATGGTGTTGACTCCTCAAATCTTCCTATGACCTGAAAAAACATAGCATTTGCCTGTAATAAAGTCTTAGATGAAGGAGGAAGAGAGGTGTACAGTCTCTCTTCTTCCAAGGAATATGTAAAAAAATTACAAGCAATGCTTGAAAATAATTCCAAATATGATT
Source organism: Pinus albicaulis (assembly GCA_034641835.2). Classification (NCBI taxonomy): domain Eukaryota; kingdom Viridiplantae; phylum Streptophyta; class Pinopsida; order Pinales; family Pinaceae; genus Pinus; species Pinus albicaulis. The sequence goes on from CM076570.1 coordinate 1,096,613,902, forward strand.
TACAAAGAAAATGCATTTGTTTACCCCTTTTGAGGAATGGTGGCCAGCCTAGACCTCCTAGTAGTATTTTGTTCACAAAATATTTGTTTTATGTCCAATTAGAGTGATTAAAAATCAAATTTAATGTCAATTCATATGGATATCTCCAGTATAAACATATTTTCAAAATGGTTTAAAATGATATGCCAAAAATGATGAGATGTACCATGTTTGATAGAGCTTCTTGAGAATTTTTTACTAGACCAACAGTCACTATTTGGAGTGTAAATTTTTCGTTAAAGATCAGATCAATGTGATTCCACTTGGAGATTAAAGTAGATTCATTTTTGTCTCTCCAGTAGAAACAATTTTTTTAAATCAGTAGGTTTTATATCACAAAATTGGTGATGAAGAGACCTATGAGGTAGAGTTTGACTATGCTGATTTTAAGACATGCAGTCACTAAATGTGGAATAACGTTTTCACCTGGCCTTCAAATGGGATGATTAAAATTGTGTCTTGAATTAGAATTTAATATATATATCCATTAGAAACAGGTTTTGAAAAGAAGATGATTTGATATGTGAAATATTCCAATGAACAGTCAAGACCTAGAATTGTCACCATGCAATTTTTTCGACAAATAGTTAGTATTTTGAGCATAGATTTTTCATATGATGTCAGATTGAGTTGATTAAAATTGATTTAGAAACTAGATTACAAGGGATATATTCCCTATGAATATCAGGTAGAAATTTTTCCATTAGAACCCTCAAATAAATGCTGTACTAACTCTGTCCTTAAAATTTTTCTTAAAATCTAGTGTTTATTTTGAGTATTTTTATTTGTGATCCAAATTGAAATTTTCAAAATGGATTTAAAAACTAGATTTTAAGAGATACCTTGTTTAAAAACATGCCTTTAAAAAGTGATCCTATATGGTTCCCCATAATAGGATTGTCCTTGGTGCATTTTGTCATGAAATCCTTTCAAATGAGTATTGAACAATGATGTGAACAATTATTTGTGAGAAAAGTCTTATTGTGAATTCATTCCACCCATTTATTTATTTTATTCTATTCCATCCTAATCTATTTTATAAAAATAAACCATTCGCTAAAGTATAAGAGAATTTCCAATGCATCCATTCGCGTAACAAGATCATAAGTAAAATTACATCCAAGTTTGAAAAATATACTTTAATGAATGCTTGGACATGAAAAATTAGTTGATCATAAAGATTTGATGCTAAAGGATGTTGAATAATGGAGTAGTGCTATGACCTATTGATTAGTTGAAACCAAGTTTTAAGATGATCTATGTTTGCTTGGGTCTCTTTAGTTTCATATCACAAAGTTCTTCGTGTAGCACTTGTTCAAAATCTTGAATGCACAAGGGATCTTGTGATATACATGCTAGAAATTATTCAATTTTTGGTTCTAATGTTTGATCTTCATCGATTGTGATCCATGACTCATTCACCTCCTTACAAAGATAACTAGAACAAGATTCTAAGTTTTCTTCTTGTGGATCGTCTTCATGGATGCTTTGTTTCTCTTCTAATTTCTGAAATGAAGATTCATCCTTAGTGACCACTCTATATTGTGGACAAGGATTTAAGAAGATCCTCGTAGTGGCATACCCTCCTTCGCTAAATGATTTCTTTAACATCATCTTTTGGAGATCTTGTTGGGCAAATGGAGTTTGTAGTTTGTTTGTTTTGTTTTTTTTTTTGGGGGGGGGGGGGGGGGGGTGGGGGGTTTGTTTAATGAATCTACCCTTCTAATCTCTATCTCTAGGCATTAAAAAACACAAGTAAAAGAAAAAATAAGTTTTTGTTGTTTTTGATATTTTTTTTTTTTAAATTTTCCTAATTAACCACTTCGAAATATGCTTCCCTGGCAATGGCGCCAAAATGTTGGGTTGTTTAACGGGTAAACAAACACAAGTATTTATTATCAATCCGGGCTAGTGGGACTTAGAAGCATCCCCAAGGTATATGGGTTTCAGCTATGATCAAGTTAGAAGATGATTTATCAATGATTAAGGAAACACATATTACAATTATAAATCTAAACTAAATAATTTATAAATTCAAGTATGCAATCAACAACAGAAGAATCTCCTAACTTAAGAGATTTGTTTGTCATTCTCTCACAAGATTACTTCATGAATTAGAAAAAAAAAAAAAAAAACACTAATTGAGCAATAAAGTAAGATGCATGAAATGATAATTGAAGAGGCTCTTAACTAAAGAGATCTTGGTTGTCCTTCATCATAGACTCATTCATCAATAATAATATTGTTAGAAAACATGAATTAAAAACATTAAAAAACAGGAAAAGATGAATTCTAACTTAAGATCTTAATCATATAGAAAGAATGTTTAACTTAAACCTTTTATTGTCATTTCATATGCATAATAAGAATAATAATTAGATTCATCCGCACTCATAAAACATCAACATATATATAATCAATAGGTTAAGCATAAAACAAATTAGTTTAGAAATTTCAATTACAAATAACTAGAAAGTGCACTTAGCTCGGTGTGGGGCCCCTCCACGCTTGCCTCACACACTGAAAGTGTTTTCAGCGACTAAAATTTCAGTAAAGAAATCAACATATAATAACAACAAATCGAATAGAACAGGTCTTCAATTAACTCTCCAAAGTCTAAGAAATAATAATGTTAAGTCATAAAATTCTACATATGAATGCCTTCAAAGTCTTAGCATTAAATAGATAAAATATGGAACAAACTCATCTAAAATGTCTCCTATAGCCATGGCTATACTTATCTTATCCAATCAGGTTGAGCTCATCCATCAAATCCATCAAAATATGGAAAATCCCATAAAATAATAATTTTGTCCTAGTTCCCAGGGATCCTCCATAAAAACAAGTCATGTTTGACCGCCTTTGACTGGGCCTGTTAAAGCTCGGTTTGATTGAACCAACAGGTGTACATTTAATCTTAGTTCCCAAGCTTTCTAGAAATGTATCCAGCTTGAGCCCAAGTGTCTTGCAAATATGCAAACCATGAGGACATTATGGGAATTTCTGATCTGGTCCAAAAATGCACTTAAAATTCAATTTTTATAAAAACTTCTAAGAATTGAAAAACTTAACTTAAATACCTGTATATGCATTATTGGGAAAAATAGGGTGAATATGATGGTGTATAGATGGATAGTATGTAAAATAAAGTGTATTTTAATAAACAAAAAGAGATAAAAAAAGAGGGCCAACACAATTTATAACATGAAGTAGTGAATGAGTTTAATGAAAAGGGTATTAATGACCAGGAATGTACTAAATTGATTCACCCCCCCTCTTAGTTTTGCTAAGGGTTAAGCAAATAGTGCATCATAGAGGTGGAAATATGGAACTTGCTTTCCATCCAATATAATATGGTATGTGGTGGTGAACTATTGATCATTTCTCTACAATTGAGGCCATCCAAAGGTCTTGTGGCCACAAGAGTTGAGAACAGTAGTTGGTGTTGCAACTGGGGGTTGATTGAGGAAATTTGCAAGATGATTGGTGCTGCCCTTTTTGTATTTAATGTTCAAGTGAAATTTTTGTAGATATGTAAACCAATTCTAATGGTGATCATTCTGCAACTTCCCTTGTGTTTGTATAAACTGAAGAGGTCAGTGATCTGTGTGGATGACTGTCTTCTTCTCAAGAATGTAATGTTTCCATTATCGGAAAGCCTACAATATAAAATACATCTCTTTATCATATGCGGGGTACTTATGAATTGTATTAGAAAGTGTCTCACTATGATAGGCCACTGGATGTCCTTGTTGGATGATGACTACACCAATAGCATAGTCGGAGGTATCTGTCTCAATTTCAAATGGTTGTTTCATGTCTGGCAATGTGGGTACAGATGCAGAGCATAGGTAGTGCTTCATCTCAATGAACGCCTTCTGTTGGGACTCGGACTAGGAAAATTTTTCTTTTTCTTTCCCCTTGGTAACACGACTCAAAGGCCAAGTGACATGGGAGAATCCCAACACAAACCTCTGATAAAAATTGGAAAGTTCCAAAAAGTTGTGAAGCTCTGTTAGAGTGATCGGGGCTAGCCAATATTGAATGACTTGGATCTTAACCAAATCCACATGCACGCCTTGCTCATCTACGGTGTAACCCAGATATTGGACCCGACTCAATCCAAAGGTGAATTTCTCAAAGTTGGCAAATAGTTTGTATTTCCATAGGGTTTGAAGGACCTGCCGAACGTGTTGCAAGTTCTCTTCCCAACTCTTACTGAAGATTAGGATGTCATCCAAATAAAAAAACAATGAATAAGTTGGTGAAGGGCCGCAAGATATCATCCATCAACCTCATAAAATTTTTAGGGGTATTTGTTAACCCGAAAGTCATGGCCAACCATTCGAAAAGGCCTTCCTTGGATTTTAATGTGGTCTTCCATACATTTGTGGGATCTATTGGAACCTGGTGATATCCATACTTCAAATCGATCTTGCTGAAATACTTCCCCCCATTGAGCTAGTCCAGAAGGTCATCAATCTGTGGGATTGGATACCTGTTCCTGGCAGTGATTTTGTTTAGTGCTTGATAATCAATGCAGAGCCTTGAGTTCCCATCCTTCTTTTGTGCAAGTATAATCAGGCTCCCACAAGGCGAGGAACTTGGTCAGATGTGCCCCTTTTGTAGAAACAACTCTTGGATCTGCCTCTTGATCTCTTCATCTTACATAATGAAGCGTCGATATATTGGCCCATTGGGAAGAGGTGCTTCGAAAGTCAGATCAATCAAATGCTTAACCTAACAGTGCAAGATTAACCTTGTGGGCGAGTAGAATATGTCCATGTATTCTTCCATGACCTTATCCACCTGATTCTGTTGTGTAGAGGAACCATTCCGGGGGGCCATGGATGTGGCCATGATCTTCCCCTTATTTTGAGAGAAAATAAAAAATAAAACAAATTTCCCAGTCTAGGATATGATATTACCGCATTTCTTAACAAATATAAAAAAGATGGCGATAGGTGGAGCTACATCTGGTATCATGTATAACTTATTTCCCAAAGTAATAATAACATTGTGAAGCGTAGAATCATACATAACATGACACTTCCACATGTATGGTTGGCCTAATAATACATCACAAAATTCAAGAAGATAAACGTCACATAATACCTCATCTGTGAATGGTTTGATGTTGTAGGGAAGGTGACATTGTTGGCTAACGTGAAGATCTCGTCCTTGGTGAAGCCACCCATTAGTGTTTGGTTGTGGGTGTGGTGTGTTCGGTAGGCCTAGCCATTTAACAACTTCTATTGATACAAGGTTATTTTAACTCCTCTTGTAGACAATGAACTGCAATGGCGGCCCCTTCACCCACATCTATGAGTGGAAGAGACACTCCCCTTCCTATAGGTATTCGGGCTCAATCCTCTGGACCTTGATGGTGGAAACAACGAAGTTGGATTCTACACCAATAATTTGATTCCATTTTTTGTTCCCCTTATCAGGGTCTGACTCAGAGAGAAAATTATTCTAACTTTGAAGCCTTCAATTCAACCACTAGTGATTTATTGACACGACAATCACTTGCATTGTGAGTGGGGTCTTGTGGAAATCGCACCACTTTCCTCTATCCTTCTTTGTCTTGGTGTTGTTTTTATTTTCTTGTGGATTTGATGGGTTTTATTAGGTCACCCCACCTTGGATTTGTCCTTTGTTATCTGGTTTGGGGGCACCTTTTCCTTGCTTCATATTTGTAGATCCAAAGTCTGGCTTCTTTTGTTTAAAATTGTGATCAAACTTGGTAGTGTATCACTACGCGACACCAAGCAAGGATGTGTCCAAAAACTTCATGTCATCTTGGATGTATTTGTGTAGACAATCGAAAAACTTAAGTACCATATGCAACTCAAAATATTTGATACCCAACTTCGTGTGAAGTGTATGAAAAATATTTGTGAACTCCGACACGTCTTGGTCCCTTCCATGTCTTAGTGTCGTCCATTTTATGTAATTATCTTAATTTATACCCAAAGGGTAATAATGTTCCTTGATGCCATCTGGGAAGGAATTCCAAGTGGGTGTGACTAAAAACAGTGAGGGTTCACCCCCGTATTTTTTCTCACAGTAGGTTTCCCACTAGTCCTTGACATGGGGGGAAACTTTGAGGAGCACAAAAGTAATCTTCCCTATCGGAAAAATTATGAATAGAAGAATATCCTTCTATTAGGTTTAAACATTTATCTATGACATTTGTGTCTATTTTACCTTCAAATATAGGGATTTCAAAGTTAACTTGTACCTTGAAGGGGGAAACACTTCTGAAGTGACTACTAGATGAAGACGCATCATGTTGAGAAATCACTGCTCATAGGAATTATGGTTTGATTTCTCTTTCTTGACAGTTACTTCTGAATTATGTTGCCTTGTTTTAATTCTTTATTAATTTATATTTCATCAAGTAATTACCCAATTATATGTATACGAAGACCACAAGAACAAGATACACATATGCAGGCACTCAGTCGGGGAAAAACCCCTTCAAGGGGAAAACCCAGTCCAACTCTTCCATTAGTAGATTCAAATCAAGATGAGACAATCCAAGATCCTTTAGACCTAGAAAAATACCTCCTCCAATCACCAATTAAACCATTCCTTCCAATATATGATCGCTATCAAAGTTTCCAATTGACAACTTCCCAATAGCGACCGCAATCTAAAATTTGAGCCTCGTAGATTCATATTTTCGGCCCCCACCTTCAAAACTTCATACCTGCAGTAACTTCAGATTTTTGGCACCAAAAATTGCCTAGAAAATTTGCACGTGTGAGGGATAGATAGCCCAGGAACTAATTTAGGTCTTTGTAGCTTCTTTCGTCCTTCTCTAGCTACTTCGTTCCCTTTTTTGCTTCTCTTCCTTATAGATCGAACTTATAGTGAGTGAGAAAAATAGGTCAAGTTTCCTCTCTATACATAGCTTTTTTGTTGGGTTGAATTTCCCTAATGTAGGCCGACTTCATGGGGACAGGGCCAACTTGATGTGGAGGTGACAAATAGCCCTTTTGTCTAAAAAATAAGTCTTTTTACATAATACAAAATCCCAAGAAGGGTCTAATAAAAATGACAATGATCTATTCACTCAATACAAAGCCTAGAAGCCTTCAATGGAGGCTTTGACCTAGAAAATTTTTAAGCAAGCATGAAACCCATTCTTTAATAAGTCATTTTATATAATAATAAAATTTATTTTAATATGTACACTTATGAAGACTGACAATAGTTACATTCGTCAACACATCGTCTGTTGGCATCCACTGAAGGATCTACGAAAAGTTGTCCATCATCTCGTTCTTTTGTCTCTCAAGGGATTCTTTGAGCAGCAACTTGATAGGATCTCCTGCTCCCTCATATTATTTTCTTCCCCCATGGGAGGTCATCGGTGTCAGCAAGGACGATCTTGCAAGGGTTCAACCAATCCAAGTCTCGACTCCTTATACCTTGTCCTCATTGCGGATACCCATATAAAAACATAGAAAGAGCAGACCGATCTGATACCATTGATCTAGATTTATGCAAGAGAGAAAAATAAATACCGATATAAACATAAAGAGATAGATACAATGAAAGCATAAATTTTAATTTATTAATAAAAAAGTACTGAAAACAGTTACATGCAGAATGTAAATTAACTAGTTCATGTTGTGGTAGCTTATCTCTGAGAAGATATGTAGTGGCTACATGCCTTCTTAACTATGTTACAATGAGGGTTAGAGGCCTTTTTATCATTAAGAAAAACAGTGGGAAACCCTAAACATCCAAAATACTAACCCTAGGAGTTCAAGCGCCAAAAGCTTGCGGGCTCCATTGGGTTTAGTTGGAATGTTAACTTCTTGGGGTCATAATTTTAGCATACGATCTCCATTTGATTATCATAATACCTCATTTAGAAGATATCCAAGAGGCATCCAAAAAAAATACTGGAAAACTGGAATTTCACTTTTCTGGTCTCTTCCTTTTTTCGAAAAAAAACATCTTTTAGGCCCTCAAAACGACTTTGAAAGTTTAGGACATGAAAAACTACCAAAAACAGTAAGTTGTGCTACAATTAAGGAAACTAAAAGAAACAACGGTGGGGGTCCAAATGGAATAGGTGGGTGGAAACCAATATCCACTTGGATCAGTCCTGCCCCATTAGGAAGCAATGGTCCCCATTGCATTGAGTACCTCCATGAGATCAAGAAACTTCTGCTCAACTTGGTCCCTGATGAACCACTTTCTTTGGTGTAGAAGCTTGCCATATTTGACAACCCGAAACAATTAGATATTGGGTTGGGGAGTGGTCTTGACTTGTGTATCCATCATACGATTAGTTGTGTCCTATTCCATGTAGTTTGGGTTGAGCTCTATTGGTATTAATTGTTCTACAATTTCGTACGTGTCCCATAATAGTGGAAAGTATGGTCGAAGGCGGTCCACATTAAACACTAGGCGTAGGTCAAGGAATGGGGGATTTTTGAGGTTGAAAGTGTTTTCACCCATAACCTTGGTGATAGTGTAAGGCTCATATCAGAGTGGTCATATATTTTGATGGGCTCTGGCAAGGCGTTATTTCTGCAAATGCAACCAAAATTTTTTTCCGACCTAAAACTTATGTGGCACTCGATGCTAATCATGCTGCTAATTGTACTTGGAATTGGAATTCTCCAAGACGTCGTGAACCTACTGGAGAATGTGCTATATGAATTCAATAAAACTTGTTGATTTATCAACCTCACACTATAAATGTGTGGATATGTATGTGTAGTCGTGTGAGGCATGGAAACATCAATCAGACACAATGGTTGAAATCCCACACTCACTTTAAAGGGACTGCGACCAGTCGAGATATAAAGAGATTTGTTATAGTTGTGTTGCACATAGGGAAGCCTCTCATCCCTGGTTCATGGATGCTTTGATTTGTACATGTGGAGTATGTTCACTATCATCCTGTTGATGACCTCTGTTTTACCATCAATCTGGGGATGGAATACAATCAACTTGGTGAGCTTGGTGTCCAATGTTTTCCAAAGGCTCGAACAAAATGTGCTCAGGGACCTGCTATACTAATATGATATAATGGTATGTGGGATCCATAAATGTACCCGCACTCATTCAAAGAAAAGTTTGGTGGTGTCCTCTTCTACGATACTCTTCTTTTCGGCTGCCAATATAGCTATCTTAGAAAATTTTTCAACGACCACATATATAAAGTCATTACCATGCTTGGTAGACAACAAGCTAGATGGATAGTCCATGGAGATGGATTCCCAGGTTTGAATGGGAGTAGGTAAAGGAGTGTACAAGCCTTGCTTCTTGATGGTTGTCTTGGCTATGGAATAGGCAATGCAAGATCTAATACATTTTCTAACATCCTATCAGAGTTTGGGCCAATAAAAATACTTCTACAATACAACCATTATTTTCTCCACACCAAAGTTTCTTGCAACCTGATTGTAGTGCGTCTCCCAAATCATCTTGGCATGCTCACTTGAAGGAACATAAAGGTGGCTTAGGTAGCATAATAATGTGCCTTGGAGGTGGAAATTTGGAATTTACTTGCCATCCACTAGCATCTAGTATATGGTGGCGAACTCTAGATCACTTTTGTATAGTTGCGGCCATCCAAAGGTGTCCTGACCACAAGAGTTGAGAAAAATTAAAAAAAATTCAAATGGGGGAAGTATGAGGCAATATTCAATGTGAGTGGTGCTTCCCTTTTGTATATAATGTTTAAGTGGAATTGTTGTAAATATGTAGACCACTTCTGATGACGATCATTCTGCAGCTTCCCATGTGTTTGTATAAACTAAATAGGTTGGTGGTCTATGTGGATGACCGTCTCCTTCCATAAAATTTAATGTATCCATTACCGAAAAGCTTGCACGATAGAATACATCTCTTTATCATAGGCGAGTTACTTCTGAATTGTATGAGAAAGTGTCTCACTATGATAGGCCACCAGATGACTTTGTTGGGTGATGATTGCACACCAATATCATAGTCATAGGCATGTGTATCAATTTCAAATGATTGTTGTAGGTCTAGAAATTTGAGTACATGTTAAAAGCAAAGGCGGTGGTTTAGCTCAACGAACTCCTTCTATTGGGACTTAAAGCAAGGAAAATTTTTCTTTCACTCTGCCCTTGGTCATCTGACTCAAATGCCAAGTGATATGGGAGGATCCCAACATGAACCTTCGATAAAAAGAGACGAGGCCCAAAAATATGTGAATCTCTGTTAGGGTGGTTGGGGTTGGCTAATCCCGAATGACTTGGATATTAGCTAGATCCACATGCACACCTTACTCATCTATGATGTAACCCAAATATTGGACCCGACTCATGCCAAAGGATAATTTCTCCAAGTTGACACACATTTTGTGCTGCCACAGGGTTTGAAGGACCTGCCTCATGTGTTGTAAGTGATATTCATATCTCTTGCTAAATATGAGGATGCAATTCACATAAACAAACACAAATGAGTTGCTGAAGGGCCACAAGATGTCATCCATCAGCCTAGAAAAGTTTCATGGAAATTTGTCATCCTGAAAGGCATTACCAACCATTCGCCTTCCTTGGATTTAGAAGAGGTCTTCCATACAACTGTGGGATCTGTTGGAACCTAGTGATAGCCAGAATTCAAATCGATCTTGTTAAAATACTTGGCTCCCTTGAGCTGATACAGAAGGTCATTAATTTGTGGAATTGTATACATGTTCCTGAAAATGATTTTGTTTAGTTCTTGATAATCAATGCAGATCCTTGAGGTCCCATATTTCTTCTGTAAAAGTACAATCGAGCTCCCACAAGTTGAGGACTTGGTCGGATGTGCCATTTTTGCAGCAAGTCCTAGATCTGTAGCTTGATATCTTCATTTTCCAGAATGGAGTAGCGATATTTTGACGCATTGGGTAGAGGTGCTACGGGAGCAATATCAATCAAATGCTTGACCTAATAGTGCAAGGGTACCTTTATGGGTGAGGAGAAGATGTCCCTATATTCTTCCATTACCTTATCCACCTGCTTCCACTACGTGGAGAAACCCTTATTGGGGGCGATGGCTGTGGCCACAATCTTCCCCTTAGTTTGAGAGAAAATTAGAAAGAAAACAAATTTCCCGGTCTGGGAGATGATCTTATTACATTACTTCGCAGAGATCAAAGAGACATGGATAGGCGGGGATCTTTTTGGTTGGTATGGATTTATGAAGGAACGAAATGAAATACAAATATAAACAAAAACAAAGAGAAATAATGAAAATAAAACTTCAGTTCATCAATAACAAAGTATTGAAAACTATTTACATGAATAATGGAAATAAACTAGCTCATGCGATGGTAGCTGATCTCTGAGAAGATATGTGGTGGCTACATGCCTTTTGAACTATGTTACAATGATGCTCAAAGGCCTATTTATAATTGATAAACATTGGAAAACCCTAAGTATCTAAAAACCTAACCCTAGGATATGAAGCACAAAGAGTATGTGGGCTGAGTTGGGGTAAATTGGTACATCAACTTCCTGGGGTACCCATTGCTTTGAGTGCCTCCATGAGACGGGGAAACTTTTGCTAAACTGTCCCTTGTGAGCCACTTGCCCTGGTGGTAAGAGTTGGCCAACTTTGAAAAATTGGTCCAGCTAGATCCTTTGTTTGCGTGTTCTTGATCTACGTGTCCATTGTCCAATCAATTGTGGCCTATTCAATGTAGTTCAGGTCCAGCTTTGTTGGTGTCAACTGCTCATCAATCTATGATGTGTCCAACAATGGTGGGAAGTATGGCGAAAGGTGGTCCACATTAAATACAGGTCAAATCCAAGGAATGGGGTTATACTGAACTCAAAACCATTGCCTCCCATAACCTTGGTGATGGTGTAAGGCCTGTATTGGAGTGGTCGAAGTTCACGATGGGCTCGAGTGAGGTGATCTTTTTGTATATGTAAACAAACTTTGTCATCCACCTGAAACTTATGGGGCACCCGATGTTGAACATGTTGTTGTTTGTATTTGGCATTTGCTTTCTCAAAGATGTAATGAACCTCTTGGTGGATGTGCTAAATGCGCTCAATAAACTTGGTAGATTTATCAAATTTTGACTGAACATGGGCAGATTCTTGCTGTGTAGTTGCAAAAGGTAATGCAACATCAAGGGGACATAATGGTTTAAATCCCAGGCCCACTACAAAGGGGTTGTGATCAGCCAAGCTGTGGAGAGATCTGTTGTACTTGTGTTGTACATAAGGAAGACTCACATCCCATGTTTGCAAATTCCTAGAGTTGTACATGTGTAGTATGTGAAAAGTCATCTAGTTGACGACCTCTGTCTGGCCATCATTTTGGGGATGGAATGTAGTGGAATTGATGAGCTTGGTTTCCAATAATGACGAAAGGATCGACCAAAACACGCTTAGAAATCTGCTATCCTGATTTGATATAATGGTCCACAAGATCCAAAAATGTACCCACACTCGTTCAAAAAAGAGTCTAGAAGTGGCCTCTACTGTGATACTCTTCTCGCAGGTAGCCAATATGGCCATCTTAGAAAATCTATGGATGACCAAAAATACACAGTAGAGGCCATGCTTGGTAGAAGGAAGGCTAGAAATATAGTCCATGGATATAGATTCCTAGGGTATTCTAGGAGTATACAAGCCTTGCTTCTTAATAGTTGTCTTGGAAATGGCACATGAAGTGCAAGATTTGAGGTATTTTCCAACATGCTGTCGAAGTTTTGACCAATAAAAACATTTTTGTATTATGGCCACATTTTTCTCCACACCAAAGTGTCCTGCGAATTGATTGTAGTGCGCCTCCAAAATCATCTTGGTACACTCGCTTCAAGGCACAAAAAGGTGGCCCAAGTAGCATAATAATGCATACTAGAGGTGGAAGTCTAGAAATTTCTTGCCATCCACTAACATTTGATATGTGGTGGAAAAATATAGATCATTTTTATATATTTGTGGGCATCCAGAAGTCTCGTGGCCATAAGAGTAGAGAACAATGGTCATTGCTGCAATCGATGGTCGACTGAGGCAATATGCAACATGATTGGCACTTCCCTTCTTCTATTTTATATTCAAATGGAATAGTTGCAGATATGTGGACCACCTTTGTGGGACATCATTCTGTGACTTCCCATGGCTATGTATAAGGTGCAAGGGTTGGTGATTTTTGTGGATGACTATATTCTTCCCCAGAATGTAATGTTTCCATTGCTGGAAAGCCTGCACGATGGAATACATCTCCTTATCGTAAGTGGGGTATATTTGAATTGCATCGAAAAGTGTGTCACTGTGATAGGCCACCAGATGCCCTTGTTTGGTGAGAACTACACCAATATCATAGTCAAGGGCGTCTATCTCAATTTCAAATGGTTGTTGCAGGTCTGGTAATGTGAGTACTGGTGTAGAGGAGAGGCGGTGCTTTAGGTCAACACATGCCTTCTATTGGGACTCAAACTAGAAATTTTTTTCTTTTGCTCTGTAAGAATCCTTGACTCAAAGGCCAAGTGATATGAGAGAACCCCAACATGAATCTTCGATGAAAAGTAGTAAGGCCCAAAAATCTGTAAATATATTTTAGAGTGGTAGAGTCTAGCCAATCCCGAATGACTTAGATATTAGCTAGATCCACATGCACACCTTTCTCATCAATGATGTAACCTAGGTATTGGACTTGTCCCAGGCCAAATGTGCATTTCTCCAAGTTGGCACATAGTTTGTGTTGCCACGGGGTTTGAAGGACCCGCTGAATGTGTTGTAGGTGTTCTTCCCAACTCTCGATGAAGATGAGGATGTCGTCTAGGTATACAACCACAAAAAAGTTGGTGAAGGGCTGCAAGATGTCATGCAAGAGCCTCATAAAAGTTGCAGGGGAATTTTTCAACCCAAAAAGCATGACCAACCATTGAAAAAGACCCTCCTTGTATTTGAAGGCGGTCTTCCATACATCTATGGGCTCTATTGGAACTTCATGATAGCCAAACTTCAGGTCAATCTTACTGAAATACTTGCCTCCCTTGAGCTGGTCAAGAAGGTCATCGATCCACAAGATTGGATACCTATTCCTAACAATGATTTTTTTAAGTGCTCGATAATCAATGCATAACCTCCAATTCCCATCCTACTTTTGTACAAGTAAAATTGGGATCCCACAAGGTGAGGAACTTGGTCGAATGTGCCATTTTTGAAGCAACTCCTAGATCTGCCACTTGATCTCTTAATTTTCCAAAATGGAGCGATGATATATTGACCCATTGGGTATAGCTTCTCTAGGGGGCATATCGATCAAATGCTTGAACTGACAGTGTAAGGGCACCCCTGTGGGTGAGGAGAAGATGTCGTTGTATTCTTCCACAACCTTATCCACCAACTTCTACTGCGTGGAGGAACCTTTCCCAGGGGACATGAACATGGACCAATCTTCCTCTTTCTTTGAGAGGAATAAAAATAAAACAAATTTCATGATTTGGGATATGATCGTACTGCATTTCTTAGTAGAGATAAAAGATATTGCGATAGGCGGGGCTACCTCTAGAATCATGTCTAACTTATTACCGAAAGTAATAATAATAGTGTGAGGCTTAAACTCATACTAATAGTGTGGTTGGCCTAATAAAACATCACTAACTTCAATAGGAGAAAAATCACACAATACCTCATCCGTGAAGGGCTTGATGTTGTAGGGAAGGTGACACTGTTGGATGACGCGAAGATCCAGTCCTTGGTGAAGCCACCTGATGGTGTATTGCTGTGGATGTGATGTGGTCGATAGTCCCAACAAATTAATGACCTCTACTGAGATCAAGTTCTTTTGCCTCTTGATGTTGACAATGAACTGTAGCAGAGACCCCTTCACCCACATCTGCGGGTGGAAGAGACATTCCCCATCCTCTAGATCTTCAGGCTTAACATTATAGATCTTGGTGGTGGCAACGCTGATACTCGATTCCACATTAATAATATGCTTCCCTTTGTCATTCCCCTTGTTGGGTTTTGACATAGAGTCAGAACATGCATCTGACTCTGAAGCCTTCAACTCTTCCACCAGTGACTGCTTGACTTGACACTCACTTGTGTTATGAGTGGGATCTTATCAAACTCACGACACTTTCTTGTGTCCTTATTTTTCTTTGTGGTGTTTTTATTTTATTATGACTTCGACGGGTTGGCCTAGGTCACCTTGCCTAGGATTTGTCCTTTCTTTTGCGGTTTGGGGACGCATCTCCCTTACTTTGGATTCACGGATCCAAAGTCTCTCTTCTTCTATTTAAATTTCTGCTCGATCTTGATAGCGTATCGATAGGTGACACCAAACGAGGAGATGTCTAGGGAATCCATATCGTCTTGGTTGTATTTATGTAGACAACCACAGTACTTGAGTACCAGATACCATTAAGAATCCTTGATACCAAAATTTGTGTGCAGGGTATGACAAATATTTGTGAACTATGACACGTCTTGGTCCCTTCCCTGTCACATTATGGTCCATTTTATGTACTTATCTTCATAGCTCCCGACAGGGTGATACTGTTCCTTGATGGTGTATCAGAAATAATTCCAAGTGGGTGCTACTAAAAACAGTGAGGGTTCCTCTCGTCCATATTCTCACAGTAGGTTTCCCACCAGTCCTTAACGTTGGGGGGCGACTTTGAGGGGTGAAAAAGTAATATTTTCCCTATTGGAAAAATCATGAATCGAAAAATATCCGTCCAACAGATTTAACCACTTATCTATGACATCTGCATCTATCTGGCCTTCAAATATGGGAATGCCAAATTTTACTTGTACCTTAAAGGGAGTGGCACCTCCAAGGTGGCTTCTGGATGAAGATGCTTCGCCTGTGGGCATCCACTGAAGGATATGGGAAAATTTGTACATCATTGTGTTCTTTTGTTGCTCAAGGGCTTCTTCGAGCAATATTTTGAAAGGATATTGTTAAACACCATGTTGAAGCACACACATGGTGTATGAGGAAGATGAGCACACACACACAAGAGACTCCACACAATGAAGGATAAGCTTGAGGCTCTCTTATTTTCCATTATACAAAGATGTACATTTATAGTACAATGGTGTGACTCTTGGTTTCACATTCCAAGGTCACTTGGACTCCATTGTGAATTTTCATATTCCACACCTACCCATCTAGGATTAGGTGTTCCAACATCCCCCCTTAATCCGAAGGGGTATGTGTGAGTCCAAGAAAAGAGTTGTAATACAAATCTGCAAAGTATACATGGCAGCACTTGGGCTGAATCAACTCTCTGAAATGTTGGAAAAAAGAGGTGGTTTTAGGATGACCACAAACACTGGAACGCAATACATGTTGCAGTTCCCGGAACTCTTCCAAAACTGGCAAGAAGCTGAAGGCTTCTGCTAGAGGAATTGTCCCTCATAAAAAGGGAGACCTTCGACCTAAAAGAAGGGAGGTCTACTACCTGTGGTGGTTTTAGGTTGTCCACCAACCAAAGATGATGGTTTTAGGTTATCCACCAACCGAAAATGATGATTTTAGGTTATCCACCAACCAAAGATGATGGTTTTAGGTTATCCACCAACCGAAAATGATGGTTTTAGGTTATCCACCAACCAAAGATGATGGTTTTAGGTTATCCACCAACCGAAGGTATGCTCATGGGCATCCGTGTCTCTGGCTACATCTCCGAATCCGGAATGACGAATTGTGGCTCAGGCTCGCTTGAACTGCTGGCTACAACTCTGAACATGGAATGAGAGATTGTGGCTCAGGCTCGCTTGATCTGATGTCGAATCTTGTACATGACCACCATTTTCCCCCCTGTCAGGGACAAGGTGAGATGATGGCGAAAACTCAACTACAAGTTTGCTCAATATTTGTGAACAAGTTCTGACATGTGTCTTAAACATCTTCTTGGTTGCTGATGCCCATTGCCAAGAAGCGATCCATCCAAGGTGAATCTTGGTTCTTGCAGGAGGCTTGTTTTTGAAGCATCTGTGTGAAGAATGAGTGTGCCGACCACAGTGCTTGCATGGATGAAGATCAAAACAATGATCTTTCATATGGCCAACTCGATCACAGTGTTGGCATTTTTCAATCTGTTGTTGTTGTGGAATAGGATCTGGAACAGCTGCAGGTGAACTGTCATACAAGAATCCGACACTCTGAAATATGATGGGCTTTGTGTAATCCGGAATATGAAAGGACACATCCTTGTCATATCCAAGACCAGTTCGGTGCTTGTTGTGGACAAGCTCTTCCCAAGGTCTGATGATGGGCTTGAGAAGTGCAGGTTGAGCTACTGCATCTGCATGAAAATCTGCTCTAGTGCAAGGAACTGAATGGGAATCAACTTCAAATTTACTGACTTGCTGCTGATGAGAGTCTTTCACAATTTTCTGAACAAAAACAGGTTTAGAATGGTGACTCTTTTGTTGAAGTTCATCTTGTTGGAGCTGAGATTCCAACTGCAAAAACTCAATCTTTTCTTGTGCATTTTGCAAACAACTTTGAATGTTACAAAGAGCATCCTTGCTCATTTTTATCACATCATCAACATTTTAATGAATGACGTTATTCAACAACACTAATACCTCATTGATTTTATCCATTTCAACAACTTAGGCTCAAAAATGAAAAGGGTGTCGGCTTCAACCGAAAATGCACCTGTTTACAATGTGATTCAACAACAAATACAAATGACTCAAGAAATTCTCAAAGTACAAAGTGTGCTCCTCAAATGATGGAGGGCAATCTACAATCCAACAACTCAAATAATGATTGCAACTATGAAGAAGATGCAAATACAATGTCAATATCTCTACAAAAATATGTGTAAATGTGTCGCTGAAAACATGTGCAAGAAGCCTTTAAGGCAGCTGAATTTTCCTTCAAAGAGCTCCTTAACAACTGATGGCAAACTTGTCTTCAAATGTGAAATTCTTGAAAAAATCACCCTTCAAATCAATGCCACAAATCACAATGTAAATCTCAATTTCTTCTATGTATTCAGTGTATGTGCTCCTCATATGCCAATTTTCTCTTTTTCATTTCTGCTGTTCTTGTCTTCTCTCTTTTTCCTCTCTCTCTCTGCTGTTTTTTTTTTTTTTTTTAATTAATTAAAAAATGAATTAATTAAAAATAGGGAAATGAAATTAATTAGAAAAATGGGAGAAATATAAAAGTGGAAGGAAATTTATGAGGGGATTAAAAAATTGGAGAGGGATTATAATAATGGGAGGGAGATTTATTAAAAGGGAATGGAGGCAAAAATCGATTTTAAAAAAGGCAAAGGTGGTATTGTCAATGAGGAGGGGCAGATTTAAAAGGGAGATGTGGTATTAAAATGATGCAGGAGGCAGCGTCTGAGGGGGAGGGAGAGGACGCGTGTGAGGGCGCCGTTCTGGAGTGCCGTGGAGCGTTAGTCATAGAGAGGGAGTGAGTGTAAGAGTTAACGTAGGTGGAGAACCGGTGAAAGTAGGTGGCCGTGAGCGCGTAGAGGGCGAGGGAATCGTGGAAGGCCGCAAGGCCGTGAAGGTAAGCAACCATGGGCCGACGTTGTAAGGATAGGGACGCAGTTTGGGTTGAGCAGAGTTTGAGTAGTGTGTGAGGCGTAGTGGGTAAGGAGGGGAGCACTGTCGTGGAGCGATAAGGGGGCGTATTGTATGCCGCAGGTTGTGAGCGCAAGGATGAGGGAGGCGTATGGTAAGAGGGAGCTCGGGGTTGGAGATGTATTAAAAAACGATTTTGTAAGCGCGTAGGTCGACTGGATTGATGAGTGCGCAGAGGGCGTAGAGCGTTGAGAATGAGTGGAGTGGGAGCGTTGGACAGTTGGGAGTTCGATTTTGAGGGGGCGTAGCTCGATCGATGGAGTGATAAGGGCGTGTGAGAGGTGTATGTATGCGCAGATTTGAATGTTGAGGGGCGTAGGTCGATGTAAGGGAGAAGTATTTGGGGGCGCATAGGGAGTGTGCGGGATAAAGTGAGGAGGGTAGCAGCGTAGGCGTAGAGTGAGGGCGTATTGTATTGAACTGTGGGATTGATTGCAGAGTTTAGGGAGCAGATAGTTGCAGGGATTTTTTATTTTTATTTTTATTTTTTTATTTTTATATAACAGTAGAGAGAATGGGTAGAATCTACATTTTCTTCCAAACACAGAATTTTCTTTCCTTTCAAATGTATAGCAGAATGGACAAAGGGGTATGAATGAGGGCAAAAATAGAATTTTTCCGTTGTTAGAGAAACCCGTAATCGCATAATCCTTCGATTATTTCAACAAGAAACCTTAACTATTCTTCTCGTGAAATGTGGCATAATTTCTCCAAGAAACTCACAATTTTTTTTAATAAAAAGCCGTAAAATTAAACCCTTAAAACAAAGGTTTTCCAAAGAATCCTTAATGCGTAATTAATAGAAATTGCGGTGAAAAATGAGAATGAAAACCTTCGATGTAAGCGTTACGCTTCTTCAAAACAAATTTCGAATGCTGCCATTGATTTTGAATGCTTCCTTAAAACCAATGCCGAAATGCCGCAACAACCGCAAAATCACTACCGCAAAACTCTCTAAATGCTGCAAAAATGTCAAGAATTTTGCAGATATGCACAGGCCATAAACACAAATGGCTCACTCAAATTGGAGCAGGGCCAGCAATCGCCCGCTCTGATACCATGTTAAACACCATGTTAAGGCACACACATGGTGTATGAGGAAGATGAGAACACACACACAAGAGACTCCCACATAATGAAGGATAAGCGTGAGGCTTTCTTATTTTCCATTATACAAAGATGTACATTTATAGTACAATGGTGTGAATCTTGGTTTCACATTCCAAGGTCACTTGGACTCCATTGTGACTTTTCGTATTCCACACCTACCCATGGAGGATTAGGTGTCTGTATAGGATATCCTACTCCCTCGTATTTATTTTCTTCTACCATGGGAGGTTGTTAGGATTGGTGAGAACGATCTTGCAAAGGTTCAACCAGTTTGAACCCTAACTCCTTATACCCTGACCTCGTTGGGGAGATGCACAGAAAAACAGAGAAATAGAAGACCGCTTTGATGCCACTGATCCAGATTTATGAAATAACGAAATGAAATATAGATATAAACAAAAACAAATAGATACACCAAAAACAAAACTTCAATTCATTAATAAAAAAGTACTAAAAAAAGTTTACATGTAGAATGGAAATAAACTAGATCGAGCGATGGTAGCCGATATCTAAGAAGAGACGTGGCAGATACATTCCTTCTGAATTGTGTTACAATGAGGCTCGAAGGCCTATTTATTATTGAGAAACAATGGAAAACCCTAAAAATCCAAAAACCTAACCTTAGGAGATGAAGCACCAAAAGTCTTTGGGCCCCATTGGGGTAAATTGGTACATTAACTTTAGGGGGTCGTAAATTTGGCATACAATCTCCATTTGACGCATAAAATACCTCATTCTCAATATCTAATCGAGGAAAAAAAATTTCAATTGCAAACCCCTATATTAGGCCTTGGTTTGCCCATTTAAAAAAAAAAACATCATTTAGGGCCTCAAAACGACTCTAGAAGTACAAGGTCCGAAAAAATACAAAAAATAATAAATTGTGCTTCAATGAAGGAAAATGAAAAAAATAATGGTGGGGGTCCAAGTGGAATATGCTGGTGGCCACTAGTATCCACTTGGATCCAATCTCCCCTTAAGAAGCAATGGTATGCATTGCATTGAGTGCATTCATGAGATGGGGAAACTTCTACTGAACTTGGTCCCTGGTGATCCACTTTCCCTAGTGCAAGAGTTGGCCAGTTTTGACAACTCAATATAGTTGGATCCTATGTTTGTGAGTGTTCTTGATCTGTGTGTCCATGATCTGATCAGTTTTGGCTTATTCAATGTAGTTTGGGTTGAGCTCTGTTAGTGTAAATTTCTAAAAAATGTCTGATGTGTCCAACAATGGTGGAAAGTCTGGTCGAAGGTAGTCCACATGTGAAATCCAAGGAATGGGGGGATACTGAGCTCGAAAGCATTGTCTCCCACAACCGTGTTGAAAGTGTAAGGCCCATATTGGAGTCGTCGAAGTTTCCAATGGGTTCCAATGAGGTGCTCTTTCTACAGATGTAACCAAAATTTGTTGCCCATCTGAAACTTATTGGGCACCCAATGTTGATCATACCATTGTTTGTATTTGGTATTGATGGATGTGATAAATGCGATCAATAAACTTGGTGGCTTTATCAGCTTCAGACTGAACATGGGAAAAGTCTTCCTGTGTAGTTTAAAATGAAGTACAACATCAAGGGAGCATAATGGTTTAAATCCCAAGCCCACTTCAAAGTGTCTGTGGCCAATCGATCTATGGAGAGATCTCTTGTAGTTGTGTTGTACATAAGGAAGACTCTCATTCCATGTACGCGAAGTATTAGAGTTGTACATGGGTAGTATGTGCTCAATCATCATGTTGATGACCTTTGTCTGACCATCAGCCCGGAGGTGGAATGCAATCGATTTAGTGAGCTTGGTGTCCAACAACGACCAAAGGCTCGAACAAAAATTACTTAAGAACCTGCTATCCCGATCTAAGATAATGGTCTGCGAGATACCAAAATGTATCCACACTTGTTCAAAGAAGAGTTTCACAGTGGCCTCTGCTGTGATACTCTTCTTGCATACAATGAATATGGCCATCTTAGAAAACTTGTCGACGACAAAAAATACACAGTTGTTACCATGATTGGTAGAAGGAAGGACAAACATATAGTTCATGGAGATGCATTACCAAGGCCGGATAGGAGTAGGAAGAAGAGTATACAAGCCTTGATTCTTAATAGTTTGCTTGACAATGTCAGAGGTAGTGCAAGATATTATGTATTTTCCAACATCCTGTCGAAGATTTGGACAATAAAAATACTTTTGTAGTATGGCCATAGTTTTATCCTCAAAAAAGTGTCTCGCAACTAGACTATAGTGCACCTACCAAATCAAATTGTCAGGCTCACTTGAAAGAACAAAAAGGTGGACCATGTAGCATAATAATGGATCATGGAGGTGCAAGTATGCAACTTGCTTGCCATCCACTAGCATCTAATATGTGGTAGTGAACCCTAGATTGTTTTTATATAATTGTGCCCATCCAGAGGTCTTGTGGTGACAAGAGTTGAGAACAATGGTCATTGCTACAACTGGTACTTGAATGAGGCAATTTGTAAAATGATTCTTTCCGCCCTTCTTGTATTTGATATTCAAATGGAATTGTTGTAGATATTTGGACCACTTCTGATAGAGATTGTTCTACAACTTCCCTTGGGTTTGTATAAATTGTAGGGATTGGTGATCTGTGTGGATGACCTTCTCCTTCCACAGAATGTGATATTTCCATTGCTGGCAAGCTTGCACGATGGAATACATTTCCTTATCGTAATTAAGGTATTTTTGAATTGTGTCAGAAATTTTCTCACTGTGATAGGCCACCAGATGGCCTTGTTGGGTGAGAACTGCCCCAATAGCATAATCAAAGGCAAATGTCTCAATTTGAAATGGTTGTTGCAGGCCTGCAAATATGAGTAATGGTGTAGCGCAGAGGCGGTGCTTTAGCTCAACAAACACCTTTTGTTTGGACTTGGACCAGAAATTTATTTTGTCACTCTGCCCTTGGTAACTTGAATCAAAGGCCAAGTGATATGAGAGAATCCTAACACGAACCTCCGAGAAAAATTGGCAAGGCCCAAAAATTTATGAACCTCTGATAGAGTGGTCGGAGCTGGCCAATCCCAAATGAATTGGATCTTAGTTGGATCCACATGCAAGTCTTTCTCATCAATGATGTATCCCATATCTTAGACCTGGCCCATGCTAAATGTGCATTTCTCAAAGTTGGCACATAGTTTGTGCTGCTGCAGTGTCAAAAGGACTTGTTGAATGTGTTGTAGGTGTTCTTCTCAACCCTTTCTTAAGATGAGGATGTCCTCCAGATATACAACTATGAACGAGTTGGTGAAGGGCTGCAAAATGTCATTCAGCAGCCTCATAAAATTTGCAGGAGCATTTGTTAACCCAAAAGGCATGACCAACCATTAAAAAATTCCCTCCTTAGATTTGAAGGTGGTCTTCCATACATCCGTGGGCTTTATTAGAACCTGGTGATAGCTAGACTTCAGATCAATCTTGCTTAAATAATTGGCCCACTTGAGCCAGTCAAGAAGGTGATAAATCCGTGGGATTGGATACCTGTTCCGATAATGATTTTTTTTAGTTCCCAATAATTAATCCATAGCCTCCATGTCCCATCCTTCTTCTGTATAAGTGCAACTGGGCTCCAACAAGGTGAGAAACTTGGTTGAATGTGCCATTGTGCAACAAATCCTGGATCCACCACTTGATCTCTCCATTTTCTAGAGTGGAGTGATGATATATCGACCCATTTGGTAGAGGTGATCTAGGGGTCAGATCGATCGAATGCTTGACCTAATAATGTAAAGGCACGCTTGTGGGTGAGGAGAAGATGTCCCTATATTCTTCCACAACCTTATCCACCTGCTGCTGTTGCATGGAGGAATGTTTCTTGAGGTCCATGGACGTGGCCTCGATCTTCCCCTTAATTTTTGAGTGAATAAAAAAGAAAACAAATTTCTGGGCCTGGGAGTTGATCTCACTAGATTTCTTATTAAATATAAAAGATATGGCGGTAGGCGGGGCTACTTATGGTATGTTGTATAACTTATTTCCCAAAGTAATAATAACAGTGCAAGGCCTAGCCTCATACACAACATGATGTTTCCACAAGTATGGCTGGCATAATAATATATCATAAACTTCAAGAGGAGAAAAATCACATAATACCTCATCCGTGAAGGGCTTGATGTTGTAGGGAAGGAAACACTGTTGGCTGACGCAAAGATCCCATCCTTGGTGAAGCTACCAGATGGTGTATGGATGCGGGTGTGGTGTGGTTGGTAAGAAAAGCTAGTTAACGACCTTTGCTGAGATGAGGTTCTTTTGGCTCCCACTGTCGAAAATAAATTTCATCGAAGACCCCTTCACCCACATCTGCGAGTGGAAGAGACACTCCCCTTCCTTTGGATATTCGGGCCCAATCTTTTGGATCTTGGTGGTAACAATGGTGGCATTGGGATCACATATACAATTTGTTTCCCTTCATCATTCTCCTTGTCAGGTTCTGACTCATAGTTGGAAAATGCATCTGACTTTGAAGCCTTCAACTCGACCACTAGTGACTACTTGGCTCAAAACTCACTTGTGTTGTGAGTGGGGCTCTTATGGAACTCACACCACTTTCCCGTGTCCTTCTTTGTCTTCGTAGTGTTTTTATTTACTTGCGACTTTGAAGGATTATCTTGGGTCACCCCACCTTGGCTTTGTCCTTTGTTTTTCAATTTGGGGCACCTTTCCCTTGCTTTGGATTCATAGATCCAAAGTCTTGCTTCTTCTATTTAAATTTATGCTTGATCTTGACAGTGTATCGATAAATGATGTCAAGTGAGGAGATGCCTAGGAAATCCATCTCCTCTTGGATGTATTTTTATAAAAAACCATGGTACTTGAGTACCATATGTCTCTAATAATTCTTGATACCAAAATTTGTGTGAAGGGTATGAAAAATATTAGTCAATTATGACACGTTTTGGTCCCTTCCCTACCACAGTGTAGTCCATTTTATGTACTTATCTTCATATTTCCTTACAGGGTAATATTGTTCCTTGATTGCACCTTGGAAAGAATTCCAAGTGGGTGCGGTTGAAAACAATGAGGCTCCCCTCTTGTCCCTCTTCTCAAAATAGGTTTCCCACTAGTCCTTTACATGGGGGGCGACTTTGAGGAGTGGAAAAGTAATATTTTCTTTATTGGAAAATCATTGACCAAAAAAATCCTTCTAACAGATTTAACCACTTATCTAGGACATTTTCATCTATCTGGACTTCAAATATGGGAATGTCAAAGTTTAATTGTACCTTAAAGGGAGTGGCACCTCCAAGGTGGTTGCTGGATGAATATGCATCACCTGTGGGCATCCGTTGAAGGATCTGGAAAAAATTTTCCATCGTCATGTTCCTTTATCGCTCGAGGGATTATTCGAGAAATATTTTGAAAGGATCTCCTTCTCCCTCATCTTTCTTTTCTTCCACCATGGGGGGTCATCGAGGTTGGTGAGGTCGGTCTTATAAAGGTTCAACTAGTTCGAGCCCTAACTCCTTATACCCTGACCTTTTTGGAGACATGCACAGAAATAAGAGAAAGAGAAGACCTCTCTGATACCACTGATCTAGATTTATGAAAGAACGAAATGAAATATAGATATAAACATAATCATAGAGATATAATTAAAACAAAACTTCAATTCATTAATAAAAAAGTACTGAAAAATGTTTACATGCAAAATGGATATAAACTAGCTCAGGTGATGATAGATGATTTCTAAGAAGGGATGTGGTGGCTACATGCCTTATGAACTATGTTACAATGGTGCTCAAAGGCCTATTTATATTGAGAAACAATAGAAAATCTTGAACATCCAAAAACCTAACCTTAGGATATGAAGCGCCAAAATTCTATGGGCCTCATTGGGGTAAATTGGTACATCAACTTTCCAAGTTCATAACTTTGGCATACGATCTTCGTTTGATGTGTATGATACCTCATTAGAAATAACTATCCAAGGAATACAAATTTATAATTCTAAACACCTGAGGTAGACCTTAAGTTTGCCTGTTTTCCAAAAAAAACGTTGTTTAGGGCTTCAAATTGGCTCCAGAAGTTCAGAACCCGAAAAACTACCAAAAATAGTAAATTGTGCTACAATGAAGGAAACTGATAGAAACAATGGTGGGGGCCCAAGTGGAATAGTGTAACATCCCTGGTCAAAATCCATGTGATAAAGTTAATAAATGAAAAATAATAACCATGGTCATGAGACACGTATTCCAAGATGAATGTTGGGAAGAAACATAGTGATGGAGATCACTTGTGATTAATTAATGTCTAAGGAAATTGGAAAACGTAATGGCAAAGGCTTTGAAAAGTAAAAATGGAATTTGTTGGTATTTTATTTATGAAAATAATGGAAAATATGAGAAAATGAAAGTGAAAGGTCATAGGTTGCATGTGAGGAGGAAATCAAAGGAAAAATAATGGAAATTGAAGAAAATAGAGGCCTCATTAATAAAAAGGTTTCCAAGGATCAATTCATGGCTTTTGGTCAGTTCATTTTTGGATCTCTCAATATATTCTCTCTCTCATACTCTTGGACACTTATATTTTTCTTGGAGTACTCTTGGAGGAGTGTGCCATACTTGGAATTTGGAGCTAGATGGAAAATGAACAATAGTAAAGTGCGAGAGGACATCGGGATACACAACTACAATGGGTTTTTCTTGCAGGTATCGAGTTGCATGTATGATTTCCTTGCTAGTTTTGGCATGCATGGCATATGGGTGTGGGTTCTTGGTTATGATCTGTCATTGGCATGGAGAATTTCCTATATTTACAGTGCTTTTTCCTAGCCTTGGCATTTCCTGGATAACCATGGTGTTTTGGGTTGAGTTATTAGTTCCTAGAAGCCTTGGTTCAACAAAGGCTCTGGAAGCCTTGTAACAACTTGGGTTGAGTTACTAGTTCAGGAAGCCTTAGTTGGACAAATGCTCTGGAAGCCCTTGGTGGGTTGAGTTACTAGTCCTGGAATCCTTGGTTGGAAAAATTCTTTGGAAGCCCAACAACAACTGTGGGTTGAGTTACTAGTCCTGGAAGCCTTTAGAAAATCCACGTAGATTCAACTGATAATTGTAATTGCTAAAACTATATACTTTAATCTACTCAACCAATTGTGGAAATAAATTTAGATAAAAAAATCACAAAACATGAAAGAGAAAGAATTTCAATCACAAAGTACACAATTATTTCATGGGGAAAGCCTCAGCAAAAAACCCCGTTATATGCATATTTCATAATTCAGAAAATAAGAGAATATTACATTGCTTTTCTCCAAGCTTAGAAACATTTGCACTACCTCTATCCGTCTCACTGATTCCTAGACAATCTGGGTTCAATACTTAACCTATTTTTTTCCCTTCTGTATCTCTATTTCCTTGTGTTGTTTCCTTGGGTAGTTAGGCCCTATTAATTAGGGAAATTCCCAATCCATACCATGAAATCGAGTAGGGGCCTTCCTTTTACTGCGTGCACCACCTATACAATTTGGATGATTATACAACTGATAATACACTGCCCTTGAACTCCAATCTCAACTGTGTCTTTCTAAAAAATGACATGCATGAGTTATTTATAAGTGAATCGTCAGTTATTTGATTTGTCACTAGATGTGGTTCAAGTCCAAGTTCTAATCTTTGACCTCTCACTAGTTCATCCATTAGTTAGAACTAGTTAAACTGATTTTAACTCATATAAACTGAATTAATTAATTACAATTCAAAATAAACTCAACCAGGGCTCCTATTTTGTAGGAGACACTCTACATGACTCAAATTAGACCCTCAACTTGAATTAACTGAACCAACTAAGTCATCCTAACTTAGTTAACTCGTACAAGTTGTCTTGTGATGTGGAATTACAATTCTAATTTAATTCAAGGGAAAATTAAATTAGAATCCTTTCTTGGTGCCATTTTCAACACTCCCTCTCAGCAAGAAAGGGATTATCTGATACCTCGATCCTGACTCTATGGAACTCGAATTTGCCTCTTGATAGTGCTTTTATCAATATGTATGAATCTCGTTCCTCTGTAGGAATGTACTCTAGCATCATGATCTGCCCTTGCACACAATATTTGAGATGGTGATACCAAATGTCGATATGCTTGGATCTATCATGAAAAATTTGATTAACCAAGAGTTTGATGAAACTTTGGTTGTCACAGTAAATCATCATAGGATCCATCTGTTGACAAAACAACCCAATAAGGATCTTCGTCATCCAAATAGCCTCACAAGCCGTTTGACTTGCAACCATGTACTTTTCTTCTACTGAAATGAGTGCAACTGATCTCTCCTTCATGTTGTACCAAGAAAATATTGCTTACCCAATACTGAAGTTGTCCCCTGATGTGCTCTTCCTATCGGATGGACTCCCTTCCCAATCTGCATTTGTGAGGCCTTAAAGCTTCACTCCCTCTGTCCATATATACCAAAGACCAAACTAAGTGGTGCCTCTGAGGTATCTCAACACATGTTTGGTTGCATTCCCATAGAGCTTGGTTGGCTTAACCATTGCTTGACTAAGTTGGTTAACCACATAACACATGTATGGTAGTGTGTTCACCAAATACATAAGTGAACCCACAAGTTGCCTGTAAATGGTAGCTTCTACCACTTCATCTGAAGTAACATCTTCCTTCCTCTAATTCCCTGCTAGAGGAGTCTCCATGGGTTTGATGCTCTCCATGTGAAACTTCTTCAGTATCTCGCTAGCATACTTGCCCTAAGAGACAAACAATTCGCCATATATTTTCCAAATTTCCAAACTAAGGAAATAATTCAAGAGCCCCATATATTTCATCTCAAATTCTCTTGCCAAATATTCTTTGGAATAATTCATCAAATTCTCATCACTTGTTATAATTAAATCATCGACATATAATACTATAATCAATAATTTACCTTCAACAACAAAGGTTATCCTTTGCTTCACTTTTGGTGAAGCCTAACCCGGTGAAATAGTTGTCCATCCTAGTGTACCAAGCACCGGGTGCTTATTTAAGTCCATACAGTGCTTGTTTGAGTCTGCACACATGTGACTCTTTGTCGAAGGTCTCAAATCCTTCCGACTGTTATATGTATGCCTCTTCCTCAATAATCCGTTGAGGAAATATGTATTTACATCGATATGATGTGTTTTCCATCCCATCAGTGCTGAAAGTGAAAGAATATGTTTGATTGAAGAGCACCTTGCTACTAGAGCAAAGGTCTCCACGTAATATATTCCCTCCACTTGAGATAACTCCTTGGCCACAAATATGGCCTTGTGTTTCTCAACACTCCCATATGCTGCTTGCTTCACATTGTAGATCCACCTAGATCCTACAACTGACTTGTCCTCTTGTCTCAGGACAACTTCCCATACATTGTTTTTGATAATGTTGTCATACTCCACTACCATGGCATCAACCCATACTAGTTGTTGCATTGCTTCCTCGAATGAGGATGGCTTAGTCTCTACTCTGTTGCTCATAAGAGCCATGTAGCTAATGTACCGATCTAGGGACCTTATCTTCCTGCGTTGTGATGTGGGTGCTCCCACATTCTCTCTAGCGTCATGCATCAACCTGTAAACATATTTGGTGTTCTTCCTTCTTTATCTGGATGTCTCTTCATGAGTGGGTGCTTCCACTCTCTGCTCCTCTTCTTGTGGCTGCTCCACATATTTAGGCTCTTCTCTTGGAGCTAAGAGCTCCTCATCTACATGCATCTAAATCTCCTTCTCAAGGTAAATTCATATGGCCTTGCCTTCATCAAATTTCACATCTCTACGAACCACTGTCATCTTATGAGATGACAGGTACACCCGATATTTGTGAGGTATATTAGTGTACCCAACAAATATGCCCAACTCAGCTATTAGATTTCTATTTTTCCGTGCATCCTTGGTAACATGACACTAAACTTATGAACCAAAAATTCTGAAGTGCGCCACATCTAGCTTCTTATCAGAAAAGGCTTCCTTTGGTGTACTCATCCCGAGGATCCAATGAGGAATTCTTTTCTGCACATCCACAACTGTGTTGCATGCTTCTGCCCATAAGTGCAACGGTAGGCCTTGATCATGTAACATCACCCGTGCAAATCCCACAATTCTTTTGTTTTTCCTTTATGCAACCCCATTATGTTGTGGGTTATGAGGTGCTATGAATTCTCGTCGAATTCCTTCTGATGCACATAAGTTATTGAATTCATTCGACACATATTCTCCACTGTTGTCGCTCCTGAGAGCCTTCACTTTCTTGCTTATTTTTTTTAACCAGTGCAATTCACTCACAAAATATTGAGAACTTCTAGTCTTTCTTTTGCATGAAGAATATCCAAGAATATCACAGAATACTTGTGCTTGGTCATGGAGGTTGTCGAGAACTGTCCACACACATATGAGTGAACTCTTTTAAGGATATATTTCGCTTGAATGTACTTATCATGAAAGGTGGCCTTGGTGTACTTCCCCAATGTACACCCTTTGCATGTATCACATTGCTCAAGTGCACCCTTGGGAAGTACTGTAGAAATATGTTGCATTATATTTAAAGCTATATGGTGTAGATGGCCCAATCTTCTATGCCATAACTCACCAATGTCTTGGTTCTCCACTTTCTCTGCTTTCGTGTTCAAGGCAACAAAATCTTCTACATCCAATTTGTAGAGGTTATTTACCCGAACCCTGATCTTCTTCACCTGTCCCCAGGCTATGTGAAAAAGGAACACCTTTCCTATGCTAAATATCACATCATAGCCGAGGTCTTCCAACATAGCAACTGAAACTAAGTTATTCTTCAAACTAGGAACACACATGACATCTTTTAATGTGAGAGGAGAACTAGACTCCCTTTGAAAGGTAACAATACCAATGTCGGTCGCGCTATACTTGCCATCATCTCCCATCTCGATGTGCGTATGTAGGTCGTTCTCTTCTAAGTCACTGAAGAACTCTTTGTTGTCGGTCATATGGAATGAGGCTCCACTATCTAGGTACCACACAAAACCCATCACCGATGACACCATGCAAGCGATGAGGGTGAAATCCAACTCGAATTGTGAAGCAAGAGTTTCACCTGCCGCTCTTCCTGAGGGATTCTTGTCAACCTTCTTGGGCGGACACTTCATGGCATAGTGTCCCAACTCGTGACAGTGAAAACATTTAATCTTCAACAAGTCCTTCTTATTTCCTTCCTAACCATAATCTGATTTTGAATGGGATGAATTCCCTTTCCCTTTCTTTGCCTTTCCAACCAAGGAACAATTCTCCTCATCTTCAATATTTGATGAGGATCCATCTCTGGTGTTCTGTCGAATCTCTTCTTGCACCAAGTCAGACCACAATCGCTCCCACTCTGGTAGCTTCTACCTCCCTTTCACCAAATCCTGGTAGTTGTGCCAGCTCTTGGAAAGGCATAGAAGTACTAGGCTCACCATATCATCCTCAACAATTGTAACACCAACACTTCCAAGCTCATCCCGACATTAAGTGAACTTGATCAAGTACTTTGGTATTGTTGAAATTTGCAACAAGAAACAGTGAAATTGGCAACCAGAAAGGACAAAAAGTACAGACACATTGGTGAAGAAATTCAATGAGGAATTTCAGTTACACACTAGCGAGGAATGTGGGTGTCTAATTATTTTTTACCTTAAATAAATTGGACAATAAATTGTAATTTCATCTCATAACAACTTGTATCAGTTAACTAGGTCATGATGGCTGAGTTAGCTCAAGAAATTTGAGTTGAGGGTTTAAGATGAGGCATGTAGAGTGATCCTAATATTTTGGGGGGTCAGTTGCAGTTAATGCACTAGTGGGGTGCATGTGTAATAAGTTAACTCAATTAATTGAGTTAAAATCGGTTTAGCTAGTTCTAACTGAGTGATGAATTAGTGAGACGTCCAGTGAATTAAATTAGATTTAATTCACAAGTATAGATCAATCAAATAACTGATGATTTTCTATTAATAACTGCATGCATGTCAATTCTGAGGAAGACCGAGTTGAGACACAGGTTAAAGGGAACACAATTATCAGTTGTATTTTCAGAGAATTGATCGAGTGCAATTATAAAGCCATGAGGAAGTCATGATATATTTCCCAATCAAGAAAGGGAATTATTCCTATTTAATAGGGGCCTAATTCTCTAGGAATTGCTTGAGCAAGGCAGACTGAAGGAAGGTTGAGAATTGGCTATGTGTTTGCCCAATTTTGCTTAGATCAGTGGGAGACAATTGACAGAGTGCTGGAGAATCTCATGAGAGATTAAGCATTGTATTGTTTCATGATTCTTTGACTTTATACAATATATGATAGCAGGGTTTTGAGCATTTTCTTTCCCCAATAAGATCTTGTGTTGTGCGATTGATTTACTTCTTTCTCTTACCTGCATGTGATTGAGCGATTATGTTTTGTATTCTACAAATATTGTAGAAGGATTCAATATCTTGTTTTAGTATATCACAAGATCGGATTGAATCCATTAGTATATAATTTCTATAAATTTCTACATGGTATCGGAGCTATATTTCTACAGGTATTGTGTCTCCCTTATCCATCTTGATTTTTCTGAGCTTGTCCTCCAATGCCAACTTCTTGTGCTCGCTATTGTTCTGAAACAAATCTGTTAAGGCCTTCCACATAACATATGGATATTCCTTTCCATGGAGGTTCAAGACAATATGATATCAAACACCTTCCAATCAAATCCTTCTTGCCTTTGCTACATTCTTCTTCCAAACCGCTAGATCTTGAGCATCTGCTGTTGCAGGCATAGGAATATCATTGTCTATGGACTCCTTCAATGCATTGTCTTCCAACACTGCTACCATCCTGTCCTTCCTAGCTATGTAATTAGAACTACCCTCAAGGACATATTCGAGTCTCAATCCAGAGAAAGACATCCTGATCCCGTTGCTAGTCCGGAAGAGTAGATCTGCAAATTCGATTATGAGAAAGACAAACTTGTTTTCTTCTCTCTATAATGATTCTTGCTCTAATACCATTTAGAAAATCCACGTAGGTTCAATATGATAATTGTAATATTCTAAAACAATATACTTTAATCTACTCTACCAATTGCGGAAACCAATTTAGATATCACGAAATCACAAAAAATGAAAGGGAAAGAATTTCAATGACACAATACACAAGTATTTCTTGGGGATAGCATCAGCGAAAAACCCCGCTATCTGTATATTTCATAAGTTAGAAAATATTAGAAGATGACAATGCTTTTCTCCAAGTTGAGGAACCTTTGCACTATCTCTATCTTTCTCACTAATTCCCAGACAAGCGTGGTTCAATACTTAACCAATTTCTGCCCTTTAGGATCCCTATTTCCTTGCATTGTTTGCTTAGGTAATTAGGCCCTATTAATTAGGGAAATTCCCAATCCATATGCGCAATCCATTAGTGCCCTTCTTCTGACTACATGCACCACCTGTACAATTTGGATGATTATACAACTGATAATACACTTCCCTTGAACTCCAATCTCAACTAGGTCTTTCTTTGAACTGACATGCATGAATTATTTATGAGTGAATCATCAGTTATCTGATTGATCACTAGATGTGGTTCAAGTCCAAGTTCCACTCTTTGACGTCTCACTAGTTTATCCATTAGTTAGAACTAATTAAATTGATTTTAACTCAGATAAACTGAGTTAATTAATTACAACTCAAAATAAACTCAACTAGTGCTCCTATAATGTAGGAGACACTCTACATGACTCAAGTTAGACCCTCAACTCTAATTAACTGAACCAACTAGGTCCTACTAACTTAGTTACCTCATATAAGTTGTCTTGTGATGTGGAATTACAATTTTATTCTAATTTAATTCAAGGTAAAATTAAATCAGAATCCTCTCTTGGTGCCATTTTAACACAATCTCGACATTTACTATGTCAACTAGATTTTTGTAAATGATGACTCCACTCACCCTAAGTGGATGCATGAAGGTGACATTGGTTTATATGGAGTACATCGTATTAGGTGGGATAGACATATACAAGCCCTCACACTTGCAGGCATCACACTAATTGACTATGAGGAAAAATTTGTGTGGGCTGGTAATGTAATGTGGTGCAGGGACAACTTTTGATAAAAGAGGCATATTGGTACATTTCTCTTTCCCCTTACCATTCAGTTTCTTGCATATCTGGAAGTAGAATATTCCAACCAAGTGTAAGGTCTTTTGCTAGCTGATTTGAAAAAAAAGGATTATGACTTGGGTCAACTTGTCTTAAAGGGATTATGTTGGTCCTAGATGTTGCATATTATGTATGGATGCATATGGGCTCGGTCCATCTATTTTTGAGATGTACTTTTTCCAAATTTATTTGGGTGGGTGTTTTTAATTTGTTGAATATGTAGGGATATTGTAATTTCTCTTCCATGGAAAACTGCCTTTGGGACTAGATTATATACTATACATACTATGCAAACAACATTATACAATGAAGAGATAAATTATCATATATATGATTCTTTTGGGACCAGATTATATACTATACATACTATGCAAACAACATTATACAACGAAGAGGTAAATTATCATATATATGATTCTTTTTGGTGCATGGAATTTGATAACCACATTCTGGAGTTGGTCATTTTGTATCACGGTTATGATCTTTGTTTCTCCGCACTTCTTTACATTCAACAGGGTTTTCTTTTTGGGTCACTGAGATAGGAATGTTGTTGATTTCTCCTGGATCGGTCTTATGCATTGGGAACATTAGTTCTGATGGATATATATTTATTTTGGATAATATATACATGTTTTATGTTAGGTTTTGTAGCTCATAGATTATTAACACATCTAATATGCGGATCTCAGATATAATTTCGATATTGTAGGTTTTGAATGTAATTACTCTCTATGGCATATATGAATAGTTTTATGGAGGCATATTGACCCATAGACTATATTAACCATAATTAAAAACCACTACCACCAAATAATTCAATATCATGTAAAATATATCGTTAAAAGTAAGGTCCAAAATGTCATTACGATGGGAAACTGATTTTCAAATTCCAGTTTCAATAAAATTCAACAACTTGTCATAATGTCTAAAATTTCAAAATTCCAGTTTCAATAAAATTCAACAACTTGTCATAATGTCTAAAATTTCAAATTTAAATACTAATTGGAAAGTGAATTCACTCGTTGAAAAGTGATTTCCAAATCTAACTGCCTTTGAAATGGATCGGGTGGGTTCACATAAATAACTAACCCTCCTCGCTCACAGATTACAAACAGTTTAATGTCTAAAATTTCAAATTTCAATACTAATTGAAAAGTGATTTTAGAACGTAGGTGCCTTGAAATGGATTGGGTGGGTTCCCATAAGTAACTATCCCGCCTCGCTCACACATTAAAAATAGATATAATGTCTAAAAGGTAATTCAGGTGATTGAGCGGGTTCGTATAAATAATCATCTCACCATGAAATTTTAAAGTTTATTAGACTAAAAATAGTTGATGGGATATCGAGTTTTGTTTGTTTGTTTTTTTTTTTTCTTATTCAAATTGATGATGAGCTGATCCAATTTTCCAATAATCTCATTGCTGAAAAAACAATGCCAAGAAACTGATGCTAACATATTCCCATAGCCAAGTTTCTTTAGGCCTTTTTCACAGTCCCATTTCACACCAAAGATGATGTAAGTTGGTTCTTTAATTGAGCAATAAGAACCTTTTAACTCCATGGAATGTTAGCTCCAATGTTCTATTTTTGTTGGAGATCACACATAGGGTTGAATTCTTCAATGTAGTTCTTCTTCTTTCTACCCAACTCTTTTCCCCATACTTGTTTACGAAACTTCTCTATAACAAAAGTCCTTAGCTCCTTGCTATTTGTGGGACAAACATTAAAGTAAATATTCCATTTTTGCATCTATGTATAGTTTTCTCTCATCCATATTTCATCCATATCATCACAAAGCAGTGTAATGATCCAAAATCCATAAATAATTAAGTTTCCACAATATACATTATCATGCACATTTTCATTTTCATTTTTTTAACAATTACAGAAACTTCAAATAATTTAAAGTCATGAAGTATTTAAATTGATGATCACCTCATCTTCATGTAAAGTTGCAATATTATAATAAAAATATATTTTATGGAGAATATGATTATATATTGTTGTGTATATCTTTGTACTGGGATATGGGTATGAATTTTAGCTAATTAATTTCAGAAGTCTTTAACTTCAGATTATCCAAAGTTATAAAGTATGTAAATTGACCACTCCACTGCATTTTCATATAAAATCACAATGTTATGATCCAAAAACAACTTTATGGAAATTGAGCACTCGAGTGCACTTCCACATAAATTTATGGAAATTGAGCACTCGAGTGCACTTCCACATAAAATTGCAATTTTATGATCCAAAAACTACTTTACAGAAAATGCGATTATACGTTGCTATTTAGAATTTCAATTTTCTGAGCAACCAACATGAAAAGAGAGCATGAACTTTAAATTATGAACTTTAGAAGACTTGAGATTTAGATCCTTTAGTGAGTTTAGAATTTCAATTTTCTTAGCAACCAACATGGAAAGAGAGCATGAATTTGAAATTATGAATTTTAGAGGACTTGATAGTGAGAGTAATGGAGAAAAATTTAGAATTTATCATTATTATAATTTTGTTAGGTTTGGTTTTGTTTTGCTGGGATTATGTATTTTAATTAGGTCTTAGATCTTATATTTGAGGAGGTTTTTTAAACTCGTTAATTATTTTTTAATTATGTAAATGTAATTGATTTATGGCGTGAAGAATGTGAGTTTGAGAGTTGAGCAATGTCTTAACTGAGAGTTGCATTTCACATCATTTTACACATATTTTTCTATTTTTTTGATTTGTATTAGAGTGAGAGAGTGGGATCAGAGAATGGTGGTGAGTGACCTCTTGATGAGCATGGATGCATGCTGCATCTGGCTACATTGAATTTTTTTTTTATTGATTGGAATGGTGTGATTCTGTAGCGACACGTTGCAAGTTTGGTGTGATTCCACCTGTGGCATGTGTGAATTTGTTGCAATTTTCCACCTATGGCATGCATGAAAGTTATGTATGTGGTTGTTGGGAGACAGTCGAGGCCCATGGTGCAAGTTTGGTTCAATTAGAAGCGATTGTTAGCTCAATGGTATGTGTTCTATGGAGGACATCCCTATGACATAGTTGTTGTGTGGAGAATCAACTTTGAACACAATGTGCGCTATGTGGAGGACCAACCATGTGGTGTAATTACTGTGTGGAGTAGTCTTTGTTAGCACAGTGGTGTGAGTTGTGTGCAGGACCAACCCTGTGGCGTAATTGCCACATGGAGAAGTGGTTTTCAATGCATTGGTGTCCGCTATGTGGAGGACTAACACTATGCAATAATTGTTGTCTGGAAGAGCGAATATCAACACAATGGTGTGCGTTATGTGGAGGACCAGTCCTATGGCATGACGTTGAGTTTCCCATCTTGGATTGAGTATGTGGATCCTACAACTAGTTGTTTGCTTCCCACAAAAAAATCACTTCTTGTGAATTGATGAGTTGTGGTGAGTGGTGTGCTACATAGAATTGAAGGATTCGACGACTGCAATGTTGTGGCGTGCCACTATGTGGAGAGAAAATGCCAGTGTAGGGTGTTTTTCATTAAAATTCTCTGGAGCGATTGCAAAGCAATGTTAAGAGCTATGTGGGAGTGTGATTAGACCTTCGAAGTGCAATATTTCCTGCAGATTTGGCTCTGTGGCACGAAGACGATTAACAATAGAGGTAAAGTGTTGTGGAAAGTATCAAAGCTCTTGCTGCTTGATCTATTTTGTTAGCATAAATGAGTTGAAGCACTAAATTGTTTTGTCTCTATTGGGAAGTTTTTTTTTTTAATTGTGATTTATCAAATTGGCTTGAAGGAATTTGTTGCAAGTAATTTTTTTTAAGGTGTGAAATTATTCCAAATTTTTCTCTATGGCTAACCCTTCGACATGATCATATCCAAATGAAGCAACTAAGTTTGATGGGTAAAATTATGTGAATTGTAATCTCAAGCTTTAAACCTTGCCATAAGGGGAAAATGCTTGGACCATTGTATTTGGACAAGAAGAAAATCGTGTGGCCCCTACAAACTTAGTTTAGAATTGGGAGCATTCTGAGATCAAAGCAAAATCACTTCTGAGAATTTCCTTGAATGACAATATTATTCTGCATATTTGAGACTGATATATGTCTAATGATACATGGGATACCATTAAAGGTTTATATGAAATAGTTAACACAAACTAAGTTTTGTTCTTAAAAATTAAACTTCTTTCAATGAAAATGGAGGAGAATGAGAATGTAAATAACTTTATTTCTAGAATTAAATATTTGAAAGAAAAGCAAGGTGATTTTAGTGAAAATATCTCTAGCATATATCTAGTAACTATAGTGTTGAATGGTATGTTAGAGGAATATCATATGTTTATTACAAGTCTTGCAACTCAAGAAACAACTCCTACATTTGATGAACTCACATGAATTCTTCTACAAGAGGAAGAATGATGAAAACAAAAAATTATTAATTGCAAATCTCAAAATTTAGACTTGGTGTTGACGTTGAAAGGGAATCATGCCATATTTAGCAAGAAACAACCCATTATTTTTTTGTCATGAATTGAAGTTGAGTACAAAGCTTTGTGAAATGCCACTTGTGAAGCAATTTGGTTAAGGCGAGTTCTTGAAATGTGGGAGAAGAATAGAAAATGTTGGTGATTATCAAATGTGATCATCAAATCTCCATCAAACTAGCCAACAATCCTATAAAAGGTATTTATGTTAGGAAAACATGTTTTTCAACATTAAATTATGATGTATTATTCCTAAATATTTTAAATTAGGTGTTAAAGTAAATGTTTCAATTCCATCTTAAAAGGGCATATGGTTGTTGATAAGGTTCATTAATTTAGTTTACATAACAATATTATTATTTCTATTTATAAATTTGTCCCATTATTCAGCTATACCAATACCATGGTCAAGTTTAACAACACCTCATACCTTTTGTTGTTTATTCTTCCTTTGTGACCTCTTGGTTTTCCTGAACTTTATTCCCACTATATTCTATTCATAAACCATCCTTACCTTGATTAAAGGAAACTTCACCAATGATTTCTACAAATTCCTTCTTGGACATGGATTTAGAGTCTTTCTCGACAAACCAAAACTAGAGGCACATGACATTTCTTCTTAAATACAAAACACTATTCATGTAAGCTCTATCCACAATTGGGAGGCTGCCATTCAATTAACCTTTATCCACATTTCTATTTTTTTATGAATTATGCACAATCTAGTTAGTGCCTTGACGAAATCATCCTCATGGAAAATTTTGGGGCTACCATTCTTCCTAAATTAAATAACCTTTTACAACCACCCATACTATTAAATATGTAGAGTATGTTGAATCTATATATAGGGATTTAAGAAGAGAAATTAGTGAAGTGAAATGAAAATATGACTATGATGCTCTTTAGAATTGGAGAAACACTCTTTCTAATATAGCAGGAATGTGAAGGGTCTTGTTTAAATCCTTGAATGGGTGAGGATATTCTACTTTCTCTACAAGTTCATGTTAGTTTTCAATTGGTTGGAATGATATAAGATGCATGATACCTATGTAGAGCTTTCTCATTGCAAAAGGGTGACTTAGTAAAGCACAAAGATTTTGCTGAAAATTTTCAAAAATTTAATTCATTCCATCTAACTCTTTATTTTCAACAAATAATATGGTTGTTTGTGACAACATATATCTTGCTCATATAGTTATTTATTGGATGAGATTCATAATCTCTTTGTTTTAGATTTTAGCATTCCTTATTAATGATTTCCCTTAGAAAAGTATAACAAATAATTACTCATAGTGGCACAAATTAATCATCAATATTTCTAGTGGGGTTTATTATTAAGGATTCATTTTTCCCATGTTAAGGCACTAGGTTATCCACATATATTGTTCTACTAGAGCTTATGTGTAGAATCTGATATGCCCATGTTAAATTTGAGTCTAAGGCCTTGTTTGCACATGGTTTCATAAAAATCCCAAATAGGGTGTCATTTTTATATGTCCAAAATTCAATTCTTTGGATTTTTTAACATTCATAAAATTGTTGATTGTATTCCATTTTGGTTTGATTTTAAAAGTAAATTGTACCCATGTAGGGATTTTTCTAGAAATAAATTTACTTCAGAGTTTATGTGCTCACTCTCAAGTTCGTCTTCTTTGAAGTTATCATTTAAGTTCTATTTGCTTGCAGTTTCTATTAATTTTATGTAATCATTAAATCTACATAATAAAAGAAACAATCAAAATATGGTTTATTTTCAACTAGTTCATTCATGCAATAGCATTCTCTTTCATTTTTTACTTATCTTTTATTTCTACAAATTAGTTTAAGGACACATACAATTCATAAAA
Source organism: Pinus albicaulis (assembly GCA_034641835.2). Classification (NCBI taxonomy): domain Eukaryota; kingdom Viridiplantae; phylum Streptophyta; class Pinopsida; order Pinales; family Pinaceae; genus Pinus; species Pinus albicaulis. Next base: position 1,096,654,079 of record CM076570.1, read on the forward strand.
TCGAAAAAAAGATTCAAGTTAGCTATTCAAGTGGCAATGCATAGAAGAGCTACACGAGGAGTTCATAAAAAATATATTGATAACATTCAGTTTGCACTATATGATGTATTCCACATTAAAAAAGTAATATATCAACAATATGGGCGAAATCATGAGAAACATGAGGACTATAGAGGGGGTTGGTATCACGCTTATAGGAAATAAAATTTAAGGGGAATTCTTGAGGAACTATAGAGTCACTGGGTCCATAATTGTTCAAGGGTAGATTAGAGGATAAATCAAAATGGGGGAAAATGGCATGCATGTGTATGAGGTTGAAAATATTTCCACTAATATCTAGTCTCATAGTGGGTGGAGAATCTAAAAAACACCAAAATCAAGAGATAAAATGGAAATAAATTAAGGCCACTCATACCATCTATGATGAGATGTTGAGAGGGCGGTAGTGTTCTATAGTCAATGTCGGTCAATTATTCAAAGAACATGTCATATAACTCTTAGATAGAGGCGGGATAATGTGTATAATGGGAATAAATGGCATTAAAATTAATATATCATGTGATCTATAGCGACAAGTGAAAATAAATTTTGCAATAAATAAAATGGTGATTTTCGTCGGTCATCTCACTGCATACGGGAATTTAATAAGAATGAGCATAATATTACTAGCATTGATATCAAACATACCCATAACATAGAAAATGGAACCCCAACTTGGTGTAGGTATATATAAGGGGCCAAATTGGTCCTTTGTGCTTTAATAATGACAATGAAACCATGCACAAGTAGAGGGACAAAGTAATCTCCAAACTTAAAGCCAAAATATATCTATAGGCATGACTAAGGAGCATGTCAATTTTGTTATATTTGATAAATATGCATAAACATATAACAAATATCTACATGTTCTAATCTCTTACAAAAGCATACAAAAATGCAATAAACATACAAGAAAGAAAAAAGAGGGACAAAGTGATTTACGTGGTAACACCTCAGTGTAGGGAAACATCCAAAGAAGCATCTAATTTATTCTTTAGGTAAATTCCTCAATCATATAAGGATACATCCCCACAGAAGCATTAGATCTCATTGTATTCCACTCTTGCACACTCAATAAAATATCCTTCACCTGTGGAATAAGCAAATTCGATGATACCTATGGGATAAGCCTTTTAACAACATGATGAGTTGTTGAAGAAAAAATTGGTCAAAATACCACAAAGAAATCATTAGTACATTCTAACAAAATCATATCTCTCTAATAACATTTAACTCCTCAATATATATTTTGCCACCTAGATCTAGCAAGCAAAATATTTTTTAAGTGGATAAGAAATTGTATAAGTGTTATTGCAAAGAAAAGCATGCTCTAGATTAGGATTCAATAGGTGGTACTATATTGAGAATGTTTAGCTTGGATGACCTTTCTACGAGCTTTAGAGATTCTAAGAAATCGCTGAAATAAAGGAAATTTCTATCCAAGCTCATGAGAAAATGCTCAAGTAACATGCCTAAAAGTGATAACCACATGCCATGAAATTAAAAAAGGATATTCAAGCATACTTTCAAAAGGTGATTCTAATTGGAGAATCCCTAGATTTTCAAACTCAACTCTTATATATTCAAAACTTAGTTTAGGTGTAGTTCTTTATATACCTTCTAAATTAGGAAACTTGGATGATGGTTGAGGTCTATATTTATTTTGATAATAACCTCATGGCATAGAATTGCTACCACATTCATCCATACAAAGTTGTGTCCCCCTTCTAATATCAAAATTTTGAAGTGGAATAATTTTTAGTGTCAAACTAAGGGAGGTTTCCCAAATCTAAAGGCTAATTATCTTTTGCTCGATTTGAGATAAAAAGTGTTGATTTTTCCACAAAACACAAGAATCTAGGTTTTGTCTTAAAATATTTGACACAAACACACTCAAATTCCTCATTTATCCTACTTTTCAAAGTAAAAAAAAACACATCAATGAATCAAATACCGCAAATGAAAATTTTTAAATTTTTCAACCCTTCTTCTTTATATTAACATGTTATAATACAATAGTATAGGGCTCTCATACTAGGGATCATGGTCCTCATACGATCACACTGATACACGTATACAACTAGGGCTTGAAGTCAATCACTTTGACTGTCAATCTATCTTGAACAAGACAACACTTGACTTACTTGATGATGGTGGCCACACATAACCCTTTCAGTACACATGTCTTGAACACATCCTATAATTCCTCAATCTTCCTCTATTAATGAACTTTTCTCCTTTAGGTCACTGAACTCAACCAAATCAATCTTCCCTCTAGTTGCCTCCTTTTTCCTTCAAGGTCTACAACACTTAAGGTCTTTGATTAGTTGTTAACAACCATTACATAAATTTTGAGGTCTAAAATGGGCCTCCTAAGGAATATTATAAAATAATAGCAGAAATAATAAAATAAGATTATATCACATCATTAAATTTTAGAAGGAAAAAAATTAAAAGTTTTTTTTTTCAACTTGTAGTTTCAAGTTATCTCCCTACGGTTTTACTCAAATTTCAAGCAAGAGAACTCATTGGATGTGGAATTTCATTCCTCATCAAAGGAGTACCAATTTTGCATACTTTTGATGGACCCTGACACAAGAAAAATTTGAGTAAATCCGTAGGGAGATAAGTTGAAAAAATAGTTTTTTTTTTTACAATATTTTTACCTTTTTACTCCAAAAATGGTGAATCATATCCCATGGTTGACATCATTATCTTGATCCAGTGACCCTTCAAAGTAGCTTCAAGGTACGATGTTTATTTTTCCATGACACATGAGAATTTGGGATTGGTCTTAAAATATCTAACACAAACACACTCAAATGCTTCAACTATCCTACTTTTCACAATGGAAAAACACACATTAGTGAATCAACTAGAACATATGACAATTTTTAACTTTTTCAACCCTTCATCATTATATTAATAGTATATAATACAATAATCCATGGCTCCCATACTAGGGATCATGGCTCTCATACAATCACACTGATACAAGTATAAAACTAGGGATTATAGTCAATCACTTTGACTTCCAATCTACCTTGAATAAGACAATGCTTGACCTACTTGCTAATGGTAGCCACACACAACCCTTTCAGTCCACGTGTCCCGAAAACATATTGCATCTCCTCAATATGCCTCTATCAATGAGCTCTTCTCCTTTAATTCACTGAATGCATCCAATTCAATATTCCCTCTAGCTACCTCATTTTACCTTTAAGGTTAACAACACTTAGGGTCTTTGATTAGTTGTTCAAAACTTCATTTGTGAATAATTTTTGGGTTTCCCACTTATTCCTTCCTCTACTACTATATAAAGAAAATATTAAGGCATGGAGGTTTCCCACTATAGAAGTCCAAGTCTCAAACAATGATCTAGGGCCATATATTTGGCTCTCTTAGCTGTAGTCCCTAAGCTCAATAGTTCCGCCACTCCTTGCAGGCTGATACTCCTTTATAATTCCCGCACTTAGGGCACAATGGTCAACCTTCTAATATTCATCCATATTGTACCTAGGATACTATACATATGTACCAAATATGTACTCCTTCTTGCACTACATTATGTACTGCTTCTCATCTTGCATTACATTTAATCTTTCAGATCTTCCAAACTTCATTCAATGCTTGATTGATCTAGGGCCTACAATGCCACTATCCTCTTTTCTATAATTTTTCCTCCAAATTTCCCAAATATATGGCTCTTCATATTTTCCCACATACTTGTGATTTGATCCTCAAATCACATATATCTAGGGAATCATCATACTATTGCTTCAAACTCTGAATAAAACCTCCAAACTATCCAATATGGACACTCACCAACTTGGCATTAATATCAGATTTGGAAGGAGAATAATCATACTTGAAACTTCACCATTTTGTTCCAATTCTTATATGCCTATGCTACACTTTGGTCCTGTAATCTCAACCCTAATTAGGGTTTCTTGTGGAAGTTTCTATTGCCCTGCTCTCGACCTCCCATTACACCAAAGTATTGTACTAATCCATCTTCTAATACTCCATTCACCTATGATGAGGTTGGGTTATACTCAACCCATATACTAGCCTCCTTTGAAGCCTTATGACCCTCCTAAAGTCATGTAATAGGCACTTGGCCTATCTCCTAAGTGACACGTGACTTGTGTGGCATGTTATTAAGATGATCAACCCACAAACTAGCAACAAACATGTCCAAGTCTGTTTCTTTCTTACTCTATCAACACCTTGCTTCTCTTTGGCCTAGATAGTCAGAAGAAAGGACACTAACAAGACCTTTTTTTTCACTTCGCTAATCCTCTTGAAGGTTGTGGTTTCCACACATATCCTTCCCTTATGCACTTGTTGGATGTATGCTCCTAAACTAGGGCTTGTAGGTTTTTTTCATCTCAAAACCCTTGAGACAACCCATAACTTTTCTCTTCGTTGGCCCTATTCCTCATTGTAAAATACCCTAATCTTCTATTCAGATTCACACTCCTCAATTCAGATTTTTGCCACCTTAAACTTCAATTCCAATCACAGAGATAAGTACACTCAACTAGAGACATTATCACAGGGTATTAGGTATAGGTTCCAAGGGTTCTCGACCCTTCTTCCAATATGAAACTCAGTGCATATATATTGTCTTATAGGGTTTTGATAACACATAATAAACCATCACTAGGTCTTGGCCTTTACATAGAAGAAGGTCTCATTTATCATGCACAAATCTACCTTCTTAAGGACTGAGTGTCTTAGAGGACCTCCTCCAAATTTTTGATCAACTTTGGCTTTGTTCCTAAACTTTAATCTGACCTATCTTTCTCCCACTCAGCCTCCTTAGATCTCTGCGGTTGTGAGGTACTCAAACCTCCTTCCTTGGATACATCTCTAGCCCTACTTGACCCAATGAGCTTCTCTCCCTTGAATGATCTAGCCTTGATCCTAAGGATTCCTTAAATAGATATCCCTAAGCCTCTTTGGAACCCTCTACATTAGACTTAGGAATTTAATTTTTTCTTTTTATTTCTCCTTTTTATTTTAAACCCCATCATGGGTCTGAAAACCCCTCTCTCAGGTTCTTTTCCCACAAACCCATTTGTGAGCAAAGTCACACAAACCTTGATCTAGGATTGTGGAGTACCTCCCAAGCTACACAATTCAACAAAAAAATCCTCTAATATGTTTGTTTAGTGGCCACTAGATAAATGATCTTTATGTTCCAAATATCTAAATTCTAAATGCATTTCAAAAATATAACAATATAATGCAGTCATATACTATCTGTGAGGATAATATTTAAGAACAAGGATAATAATATGTGAAGTTAGCAATAGTTTTTGAACCATTAAAACATGAAATTGTTCACATAATATTAATGGTGAAATCTTATAAATACAACTATTGAAATTGGGAGGCCCTAAATTAAAATAAAAGTTCTAAATTCACATCTACAAGTTAGAAATCATTTGAAACAACAACATTAAGAAATAACTACCATTGCATGAGAATAGTCTCTAGGAAAGGAAAATATTCTTACTCTCAATCCAACATAAGCAAGTGCGAAATAGTTTCGCACCAAAATATACACTAGAATAAGTCTCCAACAATAACCAACTTGGTTTATTAATTGAAATTGAAATTAGTTTTTTCAATTAAAAACCCTTTTTACTGTGGTATCCATGTTTTTTTTACAAAGTTACAAGAGGAAACTAGTTAGTTTGATCCCCCTTCTTACATATTTGGATGTCCTCGGTTTTTATTTTCATTAACTTGGAAGGTAGATGCTTCTCTTTTTTCTTTTATATAATTCTCAAAAAATGTTTTCCATGCTTCAAAAAAAGTATAATTGCATCAATTTGGGTAAAATTATGGTACTTAAAACAAGCCTTGTATGTTGCAACACTATGATGCATTCTCCTTTATAATTCTCAAGCTTGGGAAACAAAGTTATAATTAATTTATTATCTTTGGTGGGGCCATCAATAAATGGATGTTCCTTTTTTTTTTCATATATGAGATTCCAACTCTTTCAATACTTTATCCTATAGAAATAAATTGTCTTTAAGACTTTTACTTATTTTCATTCTTGCATATTAAACCTATACAATAACGTCTCAACATATTTATTCTTATTTAACCAAAGTTTCATGTTTTCCTAATCTCTTTTAATTTCCATGCAGAAAATGAAATTTCTAACATCGAGATCCTTCATGTCAAATTCTAGAAGATAGATAATTTATCACTTCCCTAATGATTTACACATACCTTCCAATTAGGAACATATCATCCACATATAAGGCTAGAAAAATAAAGTGATCACCTACTAATTTGAAATAGACATAGTCATAAGCTTTACTCGTAAAAATAAGTCCCAATTTATAAGTATCAAAATTTTGATGCCACATCCTTGGAGAATGCTTTAACCCATACAAGGACTTTTTCATCTTGAAAATTGAATCTTTCTTACCTTTCACTATGAAACACTCTGAGTATTTCACATAGAATTCTTCTTCTAGATCCCCATGTAGGAATGTTGCATTCACATTCATTTGTTCAACCTCAAGATCAAAAGCGACAACAATAGATAAAAGAAATCTAATAAGATTTAACTTGACAACAAGAGAAAAATTTCACAAATGTCAATTCCTTCTACCTATGAATAAATTTTTGTTACTAAATGAGATTTGTATTTCTCCACTTTACCTTCTACATTCAACTTATTCTTAAACACCCATTATCTTCCTATAGGATTTGTTCCATAAGGAAACTCTATAAATTGATACAATTATTTTCATTGGAAATCTTAAAATCAATAGACATCAACTGGATTACCACAATATTGAAGGAATATAGATATTCCATCACCAAAATCTCCATCATTCATCATCAAGCTATACAAATTCTTGCATAGGAACGACTTGTTTACTAGATGCTGACACTATAAGGAAAATACCTTATAGCGACGGTTATAGCAGAGGTTTCTAGTGTTATAAAATTGGAAAAAATTGGAAAAAAAATATCCACTAAAGCATTCGTTTGCGACAAAATATGTTTTAATGGAGATTATAATGGAACTTCATCACAACTGAAAAAACCTGGGCAACTGAAGGTTTTAGTAGATGTTTTTTTTTTAGCGGTGCACTTCATGGAACAAGTAGCAACAGTGCACTACATATAGAAAATCACTAGGGCTACATATATAACTAAAAGCATCGAGGCGTTGAATGCAAAGAACAACGGTGCCTAAAATGTATATTTCCTCGATGTGTATATATAAAAAAATGCCCTAGGGCATATATATCAAAAAATTCCCTGAGGCATTCTTTTAAGGAACGACATTGGGACAGGCAAAAAAATATTGCACACCCAGTGTTTTTATTTAAACTCGCAGTGTCGATGTGTATGATTTATATAAACGTCTTGGTAGGCTAAGGATATAAAAGAATTGGTGTTGTTAATTTTAATAATGCACCAGGGCTGGAAATAATATTTTGTAGCACCAAGGCACCAATTCTATGAAATCATTGGTGCTTGAAGAGTTACAATGCACCAGGGCGTTAATTGCAAACAATACTGGTACTTGAAGAACTAAATGCCCCAGTGCTATCGTTATCCGAAAAGACACTTGTCATGAAAAAAATATGTCGTAATGGTGTTTTTATATAGCATAACACAACTATGCATGTTTATGTTATGGATTGACCATTTTTTTGTATGATATTTTCTATTTTTTTGAAACATCGACCTGTGACAGTGAAATTATTGTGATTTTTAAAAATTTGTTATTCATCAAAAAATTGGTATATATCTTATAAATGTATTTGTATAAATTAAAATTTGATTAGTGCATTGGTATATGATGTTTTGGTTAATTTTTTATATTATCAGATTTCACATCTCTTCATTAAATTATTTAATCATCCATATATTTAATCAATGGTGTAACATTTCAAAATGACATTGGATGACACAATAGAATAAATTAAAATATATTTTATTATATATCAATAAGGAGATCTTTGTCATACAACATGGGATTATTATTGATAACTGATCCGAGCAGATCTAGAAATAGAAGTGGCCTTGAAAATAGCTCAAAAATAAAAGTCATTAGATGAAAGTGAAACCAGGACCAAATCGTAGTGCTTGTCACCCTGATTCCAACGGTGCGAATGTCACTCAAATCCAAGTTCGTATGCTCACGTTATAGCTGGTCAAATTTCTGACCAAAATTGGCAATGTGGCAGTCTTAACGAGGCAAAAAATTGGAAAAATCTCAGCGCACAAAATCCGGCAACTGGAATGGGCAAATTTCTCGCCTCTTTAATTTGTCTAATATCCCTCATTTTCCGGCAGAATATTTTTAACCACACATATATATATATGGTGTGGTGGGCTACCACCCCTTAATGGTGATATGATTTTATATTATATATTGGGTGGGTGGGTCACCCCCAACAGACTCGCCCAACCCCAGTGGAACTCATAACTGTTGAATCATATGTTAACCAAAACGTTTCCGCATTTAACAAACCATCAGACTTTATATGGGAGGCAGGGGATTCGAAACCAGAACCACCACTGAACTAAACGACTCTGCCACCAACGAGACACGACTCGTTCATTCGTGGCTTCGCCCACTTTTATATATAAGAACACAATGCATTTTCCCAGGAGACCGACGAAGGAGCGACGAAGGTCTAGACACAGAACCCTGAGCAGTCCAGAGGAGTGGAACCTTGAGCAAGAGATCTTATGAGATGTTGAAAATATTCCAGAGGCCCAGAGGTGCTAGTGTCATAATTTGACAAGTTTATAGTCGATTTTTCACATTTTCATGCCTAGAATGCAACCGTGCAATCTTTTTCTCTAACCGAGGTCTCCATTTTTAGGCCATCATCCGAATTGGAGGTATAAGTGTCATTTTTGTAAATTTTCTTGTAATTGATTTCTTTGATGCCACTTAATGAAAGAAGGCCTCCCCACCTTAAGCAACACCTAGAGACGTAGTCCACATTGGGTGAAATCCGTAATCAAATTGTTTGTGTGCTATTGATCTCATGGTTTCTTTATGATTCCCTCTTCTTATTCATGTGTTGAGTTAATTGGTTAATATGCTCTTTTATATGCAATAATGTATGCATCCTTTAAGTTTAAAGACTTGGATCAAGTTTGGTATCAGAGTAGGTATTCTTGATGCGAGTTGCATGAGTGAATGCTAACTAGGAAAAAGCTCCAAAAATGTGAAGGAAAAATTAAATCCTTTGATCCTGAAGCGGGGCATGCACCGTTAAAATTAAACATGGCAAATGAGGATGCACGAGAAGAAGAGCGAAATTGTCGCAAGATCTTCTTCAAAATGGCAGATAAAGTTGACAAGTTGTTTGTAGAATATGAGAAGAAAATCAAGCATGAGAAGAAAAAACCCAATGATCATGCATCGGCACACCATGTAGGTGGAGGAGAAGAGCCTCCTCCCTCTCCATCCACTAGTGAAAGTTATTATTATTCCTATTCTCATCATTCTAACATGCACCGTAAAAATACATCTAAGAAGCCATTTTTCAAGCTAGATGTAAAGTTTGATTTTCTCACATATAATGGAGAATGTAATGCAGAGAAACTAAACAATTAGACCAGAAAAATATAGGTGTATTACCGAATTCAGAAGATCAAGGAGGATGAGACAAAGATCTAGTTAACATCCCTTCGACTAAGTGGAATTGATCTCATCTCTTCGACTGACTAGAGATGCATTGACGAAGTCCGTGAGCACTCAAAAGTTCTCTTAGTGTAGATAAACAATGGGTGTTTCAGGGCTAGACTAATGATTAAGCTCTTCTGTGGCCACCTGCGGAAAGAAAACAACAAGTGGGAGAATGTTGGGTGTGTGTTTAGGTGGGCAGACCCACCTATGGTTTTGTGTATGGGTTTGCACATGGTTTTGGGGCATGATGGTTTTCAACCCCTGGTATTTTGTAGATCTAGTCAAGAGAGCTACGGTTATGTTCTAATCTAGGGTTAATGGATTGGGGTTTATGAATGCTTAAACATGTATATATATGTGTTGTAACACTAAAAGGAACATAATGAAAAGAAGCTGGTAGTCCTGATTTGGGATCGAGGGGAAAAAATATCTGTGTATATCTGTTTTATGTTTTATGCTCTCGATATTGTTTATTTTTGTTTTTAAGAATTCGTTTGCAGATAATTTATGTACAGGGTTAAAACCTAAATTTGGTATCAGAGTTGTTTCAGATTCAAGGGGATGCCTTTGTTGTTGAGGGGTTTTTTTCTTGGGCCTGTGGTAGACCCTGTTCAGTGGGAGATATGCAGGATCGATTCTTGCGGTGAAATAATATGGCGAGCAGTGGAAAGATAGAGATCAAGAAATTTAATGGTCAGAGTTTTTGAGTTGTGGAAGCTCAAGATGGAGGGTCTGTTGGTGGAGAAATATCAGTGGATAGCGGTATATATGGGTACTAAACGAACAACAATGTCAAATGAAGACTGGGAAAAGTTCGATTGGAAGGAAAAGAGCACAATACAATTGTGTATCTCAGATTTAGTATTGTTGAATGTATCTAGGGAAGCTACGATGAAGCCTTTGTGGGTCAAATTAGGGAATTTGTACCAATCTAAGTCTCTGGTGAATAAATTGTTCCTATGGAAAAAGATGTATAACCTGAGGATGAAGGATGGAGACTTGGTGACAGAGCATTTGAACGCCTTCAATACTGTGGTAAGTTAGTTTTCATCTGTTGATATTAAAATCTCAGATGAAGATAAGTGCATATGTTTGTTGTGTTCTCTAGCAGATTCGTGGGAAAATCTGGTTATTGCAATAGGTAGTAATACAACTACCTTTAATTTGATGAAATTGTCTCTGCCTTGTTGTCAGAGGAATTGAGATGGAGAAATATGGAGGGCCAGAATGGTGATGCCTTATCTATACAAGGAAGGTCTCAGAATAGAAACAAAAATAAGTTTTCGAGTGGGAGATCTAAATTTAGAGGGAGATCTAAATCTCCAGGAAAGCATATAAAGGTGTGCTGGAAATGCAGAAAGGAAGGGCACTTAAAAAAGGACTGTAGATCTAAACTCCTGAGAAAGGAAAGGGATATGATGATGCTCCTTCTGTAGAGGAAAAAACCACTTCATATGAAGGTGGGGATGTGTATTTGGTTTCTTCTTCAAATACACATGTCGATCATAAGGCATGGTAGATTGACTCAGGTTCATCCTTTCACTTCACTCCCCATAGGGAGTGGTTCTGCGAGTATGAGAAGTATGATGGCGGTGATGTATTATTAGGAGATGATAGAAAGGCCAGAATCTCAGACGTTGAAAAGTCAAGCTGAAGCTACAGGGTGGAAGGATTAGAACAATTCTTGGTGTTCTGCATATTCTTGCATTGGCTAGAAATCATATTTCTATAAGAAAGATGGATGATGCAGGTGTAAAAACAATGTTCGAGAAAGATACTTGCAAGATGGTTCAAGGAGCATGGGTATTAATGTGGGAAGTTCAGATTGGAACTCTGTACAAGCTTCATGGTAGCACTGTTATTGATGGGTGCAATAATTTTGTGGTATGGCATTAAAGGCTTGGACATATTGGAGAGAAGGGCCTTCAGATACTGCATGGTAATGGTATGGTATAAGGTATGTCTAATTTCTCTCCGGATTTCAATTTTTGTGAACATTGAGTATATGGGAAGCAGAATCGGGTGAGTTTTCCTTCTAGTGCTAAGAGGGAGAACAAGATATTAGAGTTTGTGCACAGTGATGTGTTTGGACTTGTGTCGGTTCCATCACTATGTAAGTCTGTGTACTATGTTTCATTCATAGATGAATTCTCAAGGAATACATGGATATATCTCGAGGAAGAAATCTGAAGTCTTTGACAGATTTAAAGAATTTAAGGCTTTGGTTGAAAACTAGAAAGAGAAGAAGATGAAGGTGTTGAGGACAGATAATGGTGGAGAGTTCTGCAAGAAGGAATTTAAAGAGTTCTGTAAGAAGTGTGGTATAGCATGACAGAATAATACTCCATACACACCTCAACAAAATGGAGTTGCAGAAAGAATGAATAGAACATTGATGGAAAAGGCAAGAAGCATGCTTAGTGGTACCGGGTTAGGACAATAATTCTAGGCAGAGGTAGTGGAGACTGCATGTTACCTGGTTAACGTATCACGTTCATCAGCGTTGGAGGATAAGACTACACATGAGGCATGGATTGCTAAGAAGCCATCTCTTTCACATCTGATGGTATTTGGATGTGATGCATATGTACATGTTCCAAAGGTGAAAATGACCAAGTTGGATAATAAATATGAAAGGTGCATCTTTATTGGGTATAAGGATGGTTTAAAATGTTACAAGCTTTGGAACCCATAAACAAGGAAGGTTGTGTGCAATATAGATGCAGTGTTTAGAGAGGTGAAAGATGTTGCTAAAAATGAAGTCCTACCAAAGGAACCTGAGAAGATAGAGTTTGAGCTAAAGGAGGATGAATCAGACTCTATAACAGAACAAGATTCAGAAGAGGAAGAGCCACAAACTCTAGTTGTGAGAAGATCAGTTCAGAAAATAAGGCAGCCAGAAAGGTATAGTCCATCTGCTTTCTCTTAAAATTTTTCTTTAACTGTCACTGATGATGATCCCAGAACTGTCAGGGAGGCAGTGTATTTAGAGGATGGAAAACTCTGGAAGGAGGCCATGGTTGATAAAATGAAAACCTTGTACAAAAATGAGGCATGGGATCTGGTGGAGTTACTGGCTGGAATGAAGCCCATTGGGAGAAAATAGGTGTTTAAGAAGAAGATGAATGCAGAAGGCAAGGTGGACAAACATAAAGCTCGGTTGGTAGAAAAAGGTTATTCCCAGGTGTCAGGAATTGATTTTGGTGATAATTTTTCTCCTGTTTCCAAGATTACTTCCATTAGATTACTTTTATTTGTTGCTACTACATTTGATTTTAAGGTAGAACAGATGGATGTGAAGACAACATTTCTTCACGAAGATCTAGAAGAGGAGATCTACATGAAGCAACCTGAAGACTTTATGTTGAAGGGTAAGAAAGAACTGGTATGCAGGTTAAAAAAGTCTCTGTATGGGTTAAAAAAATCACGAAGGATGTGGTATCAAAAATTTTATACCTATATACAGGGACTTGGCTTCACCAGAAGCAAAGAGGACCACTGTGTGTATTTTAAATTAATTGGTGTCTGTGTTATTTATTTGGTATTGTATGTGGATGATATGTTTCTAGTTGGAAATGACAAAGAAATTATCCAATATTTGACGACCCAATTGATCTCCAAATTTGAAATGAAGGATCTTGGTGCTGCAAACTATATTTAGGGCATGGAAATTAAGAGAGATTGGGCAAAGAGGAAGCTCTGGTTAAACTAGAGGAAGTATGTCGAGACAATATTGCAAAGGTTCAATATGCAAGATAGTAAACCGGTGAAGGTTCATGTTCCTGTAGGTGTAAATCTATCGGCTGAATAATGTCCCAAGACACAAGAATAAGAGGAGGATATGTCTTGTGTTCCATATGCAAGTGCAATGGGTAGCCTGATGTATGCAATGGCTTGTACTAGACTATACATTGCACATGTAGTGTGAGTATTGAGCAGGTTTATGTCAAAATCAGGGAAGGAGCATTGGAAAATAGTGAAGAAGGTTTTTAGATATTTGCGTGGCACTAGTGATTATGGTTTGTGCTACCAGGGAAGACCAGAATACATGGCAACCACTCATCCAAGCAAGGAAGCAGTTTGGTTGCAGATATTGTGTTCAAGTATGGGGTTGGTGCAACAAGCTATAAGGATAGAATTTGATAGCCAAAGTGCAATTTTCTTTGCTAAAAACCCTTCTTATCATTCAAAGTCAAAGCACATAGATGTTCAATATAAATTTGTGAGAGATAGGTTGAGGATAAAAGGTGTTGCTGGTAAAGGTGGACACTTTGAAGAATGTTGCAGATGCATTGACGAAGTCTGTGAGCATTCAAAAGTTCTCTTGGTGTAGATAAAAAATGGGATTAAGCTATCCTGTGGCCCCCTACGGAAAGAAAACAACAAGTGGGAGAATGTTGGGTGTGTGTTTAGGTGGGCGAACCCACCTATGGTTTCGTGCATGGGTTTGCACATGGTTTTGGGACATGATGGTTTTCGGCCCCTGGTATTTTGTAGATCCGGTCAAGGGAACTACGGTTATGTTATAATCCAGGGTTAATGGATTGGGGTTTATGAAAGCTTCGACATGTATATATATGTGTTGTAACACTAAAAGGAACATAATGAAAAGTAAAGATGGTAGTCCCGATTTGGGATCAAGGGGAAAATTTTTTTGTGTATATATGTTCTATGTTTTATGCTCTCACTATTGTTTATTTTTGTTTTTAAGAATTCATTTGTAGATAATTATTGTACAGGGTTAAAATCTACAACAAGAAGGCAACTACAACCAAGAAGGAGTAAGGAGCAAAGCCATATTGCACTCATTGCAAGAAATAATTCCATGATGAACACTGTTGGAAGCTGAATCCAGAGTTGAAACCAAAGATATTTGGTGGGAATAATAGGCAAAGGACGGTGGCAACCATATAGCAGGACCTTGGATTTGATTCTGGTGACGAATCACAAATCACAAAAATGGGCATAAAAGCTAACCTTTCTCTTCATGCTATTGAAAATTCTGAATAACATGCAAGTACAAGTTCTTCAAATGAGTCTCTTGTTAATAAATGAAAAAGAATTGAATTGTTCCACATTAGATTCAGAATGAAACATACTCAAGTGGAAACCTTGTTTGATCCACTCTCACAAGTAAATTTAATTTCAGAATCCTTGGTTAAGAAACTAGGATTAGAAACCAACCTCGTCCGAAACCTTACCCTCTTGTTTTGGTGTGTGATAAAGCCAAATTACATGTAACCAAACAATGTAAGGGTATATTTGTGATTGCATCCAAACTAGTAGACGAGGTTGATCTTGATGTCGTACCTTTGGATATTTGTGGCATGGTATTGGGGAGTCCATATTTAAATAACAGGAAGACATTTTCTTTTACCATGAAAACAAGTATTATATCATGAAAGATGAGGTGGAATGCATTGTTAGAGCTCATTGTATATGTTAGTCATCAGTATTTTTCACTTGTTGGTGATGACTAGCTGTTACAGCCAAGTTTTCTAGCAGCTGATCTAAAAAATTGTCAAATTTTCCAGCTGGAAAACACCCATAAACATTTTTTCTCTCCTACCTTTTCAATCAGCCCATGACAAGATAAAACCTCATTGTCAAGCCCTATCTAGCCTCAGCCATACTAGCTTGTCCATCAACTCCAAAGAAAACAATCCAAATTTGTCCAAGAAGTCTCCCCTAAGTTAGGTAGTGGCGCTTTAGGAATTCCTCCCTTGGCAAACTATCTTAAAGCCAAAGAACATCTATCTACTATCAACCAGTCCTAACAGACCTTCCTATTCTGCAAATAAAGTTTGGTTACACTCTTAAGTCACGCCGCTAACAAGCCTTGAAGTCTCAACAATGCATATGCCATATATCAAACTGATATTAGGTAGTTTTATAGTGTTTCAATGGATCTTTCAAGAGTAGAAGTGTACCGGTTTTCCAGAAGACAATATTTAACTCAACATGAGAAGACAACTGCTTCTCATGTGGTTTTGAGCCTGGGATGCAACTATAGGGTAGAGAGTTATTTCATTGAGCTCCTGCAATCAAAATTAAAGGTTAGTGAATTAAAAATGACAAGAAATGCTTTGCAGATACTAGCCAAATTGCTTGTGATGTCTAAAGAGGCACAAAGGTATTTGGAAAGCAGAATTACATGTCTTAGAGAAATGCCCATCATGACTTATTTTTAGTTTGTCATCTTCATTTTCTCAAGCATGAATAGGCAGTGAAAGGAAAGATAACATTGTTTAAACGCTGATGAAATGGAATCACTGAGAAAACCTCCTCCATACATGAGCAGAGGGTTGAAATACTGAGAAAACCTCCTTCATTTTACAAGCAGAGGGTTTGGCACTGTGATAAAGGCCTCCTTCATCTATAAGCAGAGGGCTAGGGATAGAGATTGATTTTAAGGTTTTCATTGACTGAAAAGAAAATTTTGAGAGCATTGGGAGAAAATTAAAGGCTTATGGATAGAGAAATGGTGTTAAAAACAAAGAGAAAGCAGGGGTACTATAATGATCAAAGAGGCTGACTTATCTCCTATCATATATTTCTTTCAAAAGCAGTTTGGGGCCAAAATGAACAAACCTTGCTGAGATGATGGTAAAGCCTAGGTGAATACAACTAAGCTTCACCCACAGTCAAAGAGAAATGTCATTTGAAGAGTGCTTCTACAGTCAGTATATGATTTTGAGAAAAGTTTCCTCTTAAAAAACAGATATGGACACAGGAAACAACTTTCCTCCCTTGATGAGAAAACACTAAGAGGGATTGTGGCTTTAACGATGATTTCTTCACTTTTAAAGGTGTCATATCTATGAAGACCTGCAAAAGTGTCATCCACATAACTTTTAATGGTCTTGGTCAAATATTGGCTTTATGATGGTTTAAAGATTATAAATAACGAAACAATAGTGCTTCATATTCCACTATTAATACACTTTAACAGGTTATTCCACTATTCTGTTAAAATAGTGCTTCATGTTTTGTTTAAAACAAAGGCCTTTTCAAAACATTTTCAAAACCCTCACCAAGAAAATTTCAAAGGGACGTTGGCTTTTTCAACTATAAAGGGTTGATTGACCGTTGAAAAAAAACCCATTTGCAATTTTCAAAACGCAAACAACACCTCCTCCTAGCTGCTCACTGGTTCGAAGAAGCGTTTCAAGCTAATTCACAGAGTTTTCAGGCTTTTTAGCCCGCGCGGCGTGCCTAGAAAAACGCATAGCGCGTTCAGAAGTAGAAATACAAAGGCTTTGTATTGCAACGCGGCGCGCCTATAGGCACCGGTCACAACCGCCCGAAGGCCGACTCGACACCTGTGTTACTGCGCGACGCTTATCCTTTTGAACGTGCCGCACATGTTTGAACAATCAAAACGCCTCCAAAAGGGTTGTTACACCATTTTTTGGTCATCTAACCTACTATCATTAGATGGACCCAAGTACACCATGTAAGACCAATTTTACCCTAAGTAAAATTGCTTTCACTATGTAAAATAACTTAATAAAACACATTTATTAGGTTGTTTATGGTCTAAACAGGAAACCCCAAAAAGGAAATATTAAACAAACCTATATTTGTTTGATTTTCCTGGTCATGTTTAACCCAAAACAAAGAAATTAATTAGATAAATCTTTATTTATCCTATTATTTTCTAGGAATAATTATTTAAATCTTATTTAAATAATAGTCCTTGTTAAATATGACTAAATCACCCATAAATAATTAAATAAATCATTATTTATTTGATTATCCTTCAACCACTTCCTTAAAATGATAAATAAATCATTTATTTATTTATTATTCACAAATAAAGGGATTTGACCCAAGTCAAATACTTTTTCCTCCAACAAATATAATAAAATATTCCATAAAAGGTGGATCTAGATTTGGTTAATGTTATTTTAATCATGCACCAAGATCTAGAATGACCCAATATTTTGTTATAAATAGGAAGGTTTTCTCCTACCATTCTTCACCTTTTTTTGCCTATTAGATCACTCTGGATCTAAACTCTTGGTCTAACTTTGAGCCATTATCATTGTCATATTTTCCATTATTTGCTGTGTGAGCTCCCTTTGAGTTCTATCTTTGTCTGGGTTTTCTACACCAACAGGAGAGAGAAATGCTAGATCTGAAGTGCTGAGGACTTCCAAGAACCCATCCCATTGAGGAGAATTGAAAACATCTTCTTGTTTTCCTCCCAGGTGCCCTTAATACAAAAAATTCTTTCAAAAATTGTTCTTGTCTTGTCTATTGGATATATGGAGCAAAACCTTCTTTTTACTACTTAATGTCTTTCTATGCATAGATCTGGTTTTTTGCAGCTCTTGCCTTGATCAACTAACTGCAGATCTGAAGATATTGGCAGCCATATTTGATGTTAGGGGTATTAGTTATGCGTAGCTAAAGTGGTCTTTTTTCGTACACTTCGACAAAGGATTCATACTAACAATTGGCGACTCCACACGGGTTTTCAATTACGACCGCTGTCGTTTTTCATATTCCTGCATATCCAGCTACTTCAAACCCTAGGGTTTCTTTTCAGCTTTTTTTTTTCCTATTTTCATGTGGTTTTTCACCTATAAAACCCTAAAACATTAAAATTTCTAACTTCCGCGTGTTTCTGGCCCTAATGCACAGGTGACAGACATCAGCTGCAACTGAGACGACAACTTTTCTGGAAATTTGCCACCGGGACACCCGGAGCTTCAGGTCGCACTTTTCAGCCCATAAACTGCGACCTGGACCTCCAGGTCGCACTTTTCAGCCCATTTTCTGCGACCTGCACAAAAAACAGGTCAGAACCCGCGACCTGCCAATTTTTCTGCTGTTTTTCTGCAATTTTTCTGGGTTTTTCTGAAGCTTCTGTCAGGATTTTCTAGCCTCTGTCTCAGCCCGTTTCAACCTATTTCTGATCTTTTTTGCTCATCTAAGTGGGAACATAGCCCCCTAGGGCTTCAATACCCTCCACTTTCGATGGAAGAGTTTTTAACTATTTCAGGTGTCTGTTTTCAGAGTTTCAGCCTCCCCTTTTTCAGATCTGATACCTCATTCTCAGATCCCTTTAAATCAACTCTTCTTCCTTTCAAACCACCCCTTGTATTTTTTTTTGGACCTCCCTTTAGGACCTCCTTCCTGTCTTTTCTGCTTTTTGCTGATTTCCTCCTTTTTTCCAGCCACCTTGCCTCTGCCTCTTGGCTGTGATCTGCACCTATTTTTAGCAGCTTTCTCCTTTAGATCCCTGTCCCTTTCAACCCTAGATCTATTGGCCTCTTTTTAGTGTGTTTTGACTAGATTTTTTCCCTCTTTTAGATTATTTTTGAGAGACCCGCCTTTTTGGGTTGAATCGATGCACTAGTAGCTGTTAATTTTTCTGTTGTTTCAGCATTATATACTGTTTTTGTAGCATTATTTTCAGTTACGTAGCACACTTTTTCTCTTGCTCTCAAAACGAAAAGGGTTTAAAAATTAAAATTAACGCACGCCACACACTCACCCTAAGCGAAGAAGAGCCTGGTTTACACCGCCAGGAAAAGACTTTAAAATCAATTGACACTACACCTTTTTGCCCTTGTTTCGACATTGTAATCACTTGATTCTGCACCTCCCTGCCTTTTTCGGTCGTTCTTCTTCCCCTCATGCCGTGTTTGTGTTGTCATCATTGCGCCCCCAAGGCGCGCCTCCTGGAGACTTCTTGGCCTTCACCCTCAGTTTCCGGTCGGTCGACTCGCTCCGTCCCGCTGTCGTCGAGCCAGTCCTCCTCCGAGTCCGCATTCCGAATCCTCTTCTGATTCATTGGGTTCTCCTTTTACTTCTAGTTCTCCCCCTATCACCTTCACTATGTCTGGTCCAGGGCCTAACGCTAGCGGTAATCCTGGCCCTAATGTCGGGACTACTACTAGCAGAACCACCACAAGAACTACCTCGGCTGCACCTTTGCTCCCATACATGGCAGGCCTCAGCCTCCCCGATTTCAATCAGTTGATCAATGACCCTATCCGCCACGATGTTGGTTGGCCTGCTATGCCAACCAAGCTCCCCTCCGACATCCCTAAGTTCGAAGGCCTTGCTGGAGAAGATCCAACCAACCATGTTCGATCTTTCCACATGTGGTGTTCCTCCAATTCCATTACTGATGACTCCATCCGTCTTCGGTTGTTCCAACGCACGCTTACCGGCGAAGCTTCTAAATGGTATGTTGACCAAGCCACCTCTTCCCATACCACCTTTGCGACCATTGCCCAAGCCTTTTTATCCTATTTCCAGCTCCCTCTCCGATACGATACTGGTACAAAGCTTTTGACTTCTTTCAAGCAAACCTCTTCGACCAGCCTTTCCACTCATGTCCAGGAATGGTGAGGAAGACGAATCTTATGTCGAGCTCCCCCCTTCGAAGATCGGGTTTATATGGACTGGTTCCTTCGCACTCTCTTACCTCCCATTGGCAAAGATGTCGCCTCCCATTTCCCTCAAACCGAAGAAGCCGCCCTCCAAGTAGCCTTGAAATATGACCTGATCTACGCTCAGTCTGGTTATATTTATACTGTCCTTCCTGACCTCCCCAGGTCCGGTGGCGCTAATGCCCCGGGGGCATCTCATTCCGTCGACGGTATCGTTGGAGCCCTTTCTCATCCGTATGCTCAACCTCCTATGGGCTATGGTCTCCCTCTGGGAGGGGCCAGCACCTCTAACACTTTTCCCCCTCCAGGTAGCATGTATCCAGGATACGGCATGCCTCATCCTTTTGCCCAACCTCCTGCTTACCTCAATGTTGCCCAACCTAACCATTATCATTATCCGCAGCTTGGTGCACCAGCTCCTCCAGCATATGCGCTTCCAGCTCCCTTGCCTCCTCCACCCCCGCAACAACACCTACAGCCCCCTCCAGGGCAAGTCTTTGCACAACAGGGTGCAACTAATCCCCCTTCTTCTCAAAGAAGGCAGAGAGGCAATCCAAATCAATCTGCCCCTGGTACTCACGGACCCAATCCTCAAGGTATTGACCCTAACACTGCTAACCAACAATAGGACACTCAGCCCAAGCCGGACAGGCCTCTTCACACAAATAAGCCTTGTTCGTGTTGTGGTGTTTACGGTCATTACACCCATGATTGTCCCCTCTTACCACAGATGCGGAAGATGTGGGAGTCTCAAGCCACATTGCGAGGACAACATGCCTCCCCTCATGCTCCCCCTAATGTGACCACTACTCAACCAGCTGTGTTTACTGATCCTTTCCCTCAACAAGGATTCGTGGCTACCCAACCACCTGACGGACAGGTCGCCACTCAACCTTCCCCTTCTGGTTCCTCTGATTACCATATCCTCATGATGAACTCTGATTCATCCCCAACCGTCGACCTTCACCTTCAAACTCGGGCTCGCCAGTACCCCAAGCCTTCCGCTCATTCTGCCCCCAAGTCCCCTTCTTCCGGTTCTACAGAGCCTCTTTCGACATCCAATGGTCCCTTACATATCCCTCAACCCAAAGTTGAGGTTCATACCAAGATTCCCAAGGGACCATTACGTCGAAATGCTGCTTCTGGTCGAGCTGCTCATTCGTATAGCATAGTAGATGATTTGGCGCAATCTCCTGCTGCCATTTCCACATTGGAACTCCTCCAGTCATGCCCTTCCCAAAAGAAGGCTCTGCTATCTACCATGGGCGCTGTAGATCCTGCTGATGACCAAATGATTTTTTTCGACGCCCATCAATCAGAACATCCTCCTCTTCCTGCTTTCGTCGCCTTCCAAATCCCGATCAAAATTCGAAATGCCAATGTTTCTCGGTGCATAATTGATGAGGGGGAATCCACTTGTGTGATGTCCACTTCGGTTTGGAAGCAACTCAGATCTCCTGAGTTGGCCCCTTCCACGATCACCCTTCGAGCGTGGGACGGCCACGCCTCCCAGCCCATTGGCCTTTTTCGTAATTGTCCTATCACCCTTTCCGGTAAGACTGTTTGCGTTGACGTCGAAGTCATCGACGCCCCTCTAGACTACAAAATTCTATTGGGGCGAAGCTACACCTATGCCATGTCTGCTGTCCCATCCTTGGTTTTTCGCAAGATGTCTTTTCCTCACAATGGAAAGATAGTCACCATCGACCAGTTGACTTATCATGAGCCACCGTCTCAGACCTCCCCAGAGACGACCATCTCTTCTGTAGCCAATAAGAAAACCTTTGATTCCTTGACCAGTGTCTCTCCCAGCGTCTACAAAGACTCCTCCCTTCTTGGAACTTTCCCTGGTCTCCCTCCTCCTCATATCTCTGATCCCAGCTTATCGAATGTTTGCATGATGCAATCGTCTCGGGCTGCCCTTAAGCAACCCGCTTCGGCTAGTCAACAACCTCAGACTCACCCTTGCCCACCGCAACCCGCTCCTAGTCATTCATCTCAGCCAGCCGGACCTCCTCCTTCTGGTCCTTCTCCTACATCTGGTATCCCTGAACCCCCCTATCCTTCTGGATCAGTTCCTCCCGGCCTTAACCACCTCGAAGCCGTTCCGCTCGGCCATTACCCCTCCGGTCAGATATCATTCTTCATTCCCCCCCCTGGAGTGTACTCGGTACCTGTTATGGCTACCCTCTCTCTTCCCGACCTGACCTTGGGTATACCTTTCTGGTACCTTGACCCTCCAGCCACTACCCCACCCGGTCACCCCAAACCCTATCTTGCTTTGACACCGGTTCAACCAGTCCCCCTCGCTTCCTCCGTTGCCACCATGCCCCCCGCACCTCCACAGGACCCTACCCCTGTGGTGGCAGCTCCAGGAAAGAAAGGCAAAGCTCGTAAGGGGGCAACCAATCAGGACCAAGCTGCCCCGACGAACCTTACCCCTCCTCGACCACCAAAGCGCGCTATCCAGTGCGCTTTGTGCAATATTGTCGGTCACGCCACCCATACGTGTCCTGAATTGCCGCACCTCAAGATCCTAGTCAACGAGACGTTTCCCGAATCTGATATCCCCGAAGTCTACGTCACTATCCCGGATTCTATCCCGAAACTCAAAACCTTGCGCACAAATCACCCTTGTGCTTTGTGCGATTTCCACGGCCATTACACCCACCTCTGTCCCCGCCTTGACGAGTATCATTCCTCCTTAGACACGTACCACCAATTCAAGGCTACGCATGACAAGATACCTTCTCACTTGTCTGCGAGTTCTACTTCGATAGGACCAGAGGATATTCCTACTCCCCTTCACATTCCTCCTCCCGCTATCGAACCAACAGAGCCTTCGACCACCATTTTGTACCTATCATCATCCTTGAGAGATAGTTCACCTAACCTTCAACTTGTAGACACTCTTGATTCCCCCTTAGTCAACCTTAGATCTATTGACGTTGCGCATCTGAGCCCTTCTCCACAAGATGACCAGTCACACATCACTACCTCATCGGGTGATCCTTCTTCCTCCAGTCTTCCCATCTTCCAGTCCGATGAAGACATTATGGAAGCCATGACCAACCCTGACTTTCCGTGGGATGATATGCACCATTGCGCATACTTCCTCCCACAGCAGTCCCATGACCAATATGCTGTGGAAACCAAAGACTTCATTCCCAATGCAGTCGATTGGTTCAAAAATCCCATCCCTGCACCTGATGCTTTCGAAGAAGGAAACATGGCCAATATCTCTCCTACCATCAAAATTGACATTTCAGTCAAACTAGGAATCGAAGAATATGTCACCTTGGGCGCCCAATGCACCCCAGAAGAAATTGAAGCTTACACTAAGCTTTTCAAAGAATTCCGCGATATTTTCGCCTGGTCCTACTCCGAAATGCCCAGACTCGATCCCGCCATCGTCGAACACCATATCGACACATGGCCTGATGCCAACCCCGTCCGTCAAAAGTTGAGACCCATTAATCCTTCCAGACGTGATGCTATCAAAGCCGAAATCGATAAGCTCAAGCAGGCTGGTTTCATTTACCCCATTGAATACACCACTTGGGTGTCCAACCCAGTTCCCATCCTCAAGAAACAAGGCACCATCCGTGTCTGCACGAAATTTCGCGACTTGAAAAAATCTTGTCCCAAAGACAACTTCCCCACACCGTTCATTGACCAAATCATTGACGAATGTGCGGAGAATGAGGTTCTATCCTTTCTGGATGGTTTCTCCGGATACAACCAAATCGTTATCCGTCCTACTGATCAACTTAAAACCGCGTTCATGAGTCCGTGGGGAACTTTTGCTTACCGGTTCATGCCTTTCGGCCTTAAAAACGCCGGCGCCACTTTTCAACGGGCCATGTCTTATTTTTTCCATGACTTAGCTCATATTATCCTTGCTTATTTAGACGACCTCACTGCACGTTCTAAACATCGGGCGCAACACCTCCACGATCTGCGCACCGTCTTCCTCCAATGTCGCAAGTATAATATCCGCCTTAACCGGTTGAAATGTGTCTTCTGTGTTCCTGCCGGCCGTCTCCTAAGCTTCATCGTATCCAAAGACGGTATCACTCTTGACCCGTTAAAAGTCCAAGGCATTCTCAAACTTCCCATCCCGCGTACCTTACGCCAGCTACAAAGTCTCCAAGGCAAAGCTAATTTTCTTCGACGGTTTGTTCCTGACTATGCCACCACCGCACATGGGTTCCTTAGACTCCTCTGATCTAATATCCCATTTGTATGGGATACCTATGCTCATCAGTCTTTCGACGCCCTCAAGCAGGCTCTCATATCCGCTCCCTTGATCCGCCCTCCCGACTTTGATAAAGACTTTATCCTGTAAATCTCCACTTCCACCTATTCGGTCGCTGGAGTTCTTATCCAGGAAGATGACAACGGTCTCAAGCATGTGATCTACTATGTCAGTAAGAACCTCGTAGGACCCCCTGTTTCCTACTCACATGAAGAAAAACTAGCGCTGGATGTCGTGTTCTCGGTCCAAAAACTTTGTCATTACATCCTCACGCGTTCCACCAAGGTTGTGACTAATTCCAACCCCATGGCTTTCCTATTGAGTCGCCGCATCCTCACTAGGAAGTACGCCCTTTGGGTCGTCATCCTTCAAGAATTTTACCTCGAATTTGTCACACCAAAAAGTAAGAAAGGTTTAGCCCTCGCTGAACTCATTTCTGAATTACCTACTGGAACGCAGGATCCCCAAGTTAATGATGATTTTCCTGATGAGCACTTATTCGCCATTACTTCGGACGATCCTTGGTACGATGATATTCTCACTTACTTGCGAACCCAAAAGTTTTCCCTTCACCTTGATCATGATGCTCGACGACGTATACGACACCAGGCCCCCCGCTACCTTCTTATCGGTGACGAACTCTATCGCCGCGGTATAGATACTGTCCTTCGTCGTTGTCTCACACACAATGAAGCTAAACAGGTCCTCAACGCCTGCCATAGAGGTGCTTGCAGTGGCCACCTCTCCGGCCTTGCTATTGCTCAGAAATTCATGCGCGCTGGGTATTTCTGGCCTTCCCTCCTCAGTGATTGCATTAAGGCAGTCAAACACTGCTCCAACTGCCAACATTTCGCCCCTAAGGCGCGCGCTCCCCCATCTCCCCTCCATCCTGT
The DNA here is from genome assembly GCA_034641835.2 of Pinus albicaulis. Lineage (NCBI taxonomy): Eukaryota > Viridiplantae > Streptophyta > Pinopsida > Pinales > Pinaceae > Pinus > Pinus albicaulis. The sequence continues at coordinate 1,096,679,372 of CM076570.1, forward strand.
CATCTCAACTAGTCCCTTTTGTAAATGGGCCATCTACTTTATGGAGTGTCACCCGCCATCCGATGGTAACCATAAATATATCATCGTGACGGTTGACTATTTCAAAAAATGGGCCGAGGCTATGCCAACATTTAACAACACGGCAGCTACCGTAACCCTCTTTTTCTTTAATCACATTATCGCTCGATTCTGAGTTCTGAAACAACTTGTCTCTGACCACAACCAACATTTTGAAGATGAGATATGGCGTGAGCTGTCCTCACTATTGGGTTTTGAGCACCAATATTCCTCCTCCTATTACCCCCAAGGTAATGGCCAAGTTGAAGCATTCAACAAAATCCTCAAGACCATGCTTCAACGAACGGTGAATAAGCACGAAACCAACTGGCATGTTATGCTCTTCCCTGCTTTGTGGGCCTATCGAACTTCTGTTAAAATCGGCACCGGGTTTACTCCTTTCCACCTCATTTTTGGAGAGGAGGCAGTCTTACTGATCGAGTGTGAAATCCATTCCCTGCATCTAGCCGTTGAACTTCTCCCTGACACCCAACCTCTAGAACAATGACTTATCATGCTTGAGTGTGCCTCCGAAGACTGTCGTGTTGCATTGCAAACCATGGAAGCGGCCAAAAAACACACCAAAGCTCAGTATGACAGAAAAGTCCAGCCTCGTACTTTTCACGAAGGCAATCTTGTTCTAGTATATGACCAGGCCCATGATGTCCTTGGTCATGGGAAGTTCGACTCATTATGGCTAGGCCCTTACATCATCAGTAAGGATCGCGGTAAGGGGGCATACCTCTTAGAGGACTTCAAAGGCAATCTCCTTCCTAATCCTCGCAATGCACTCTATCTTAAGAAATATTACACTTAGCATTTCCCTTCTCAAATGAATGTTTTATTTTCTTCTAGATAGCCAGCATATTTTTCATTTTTCGTACTTTGACACTTCACCAGGACACATTTTGTCCCCGATGGGTCACTTCACCTTCCCCCAAAATCGAATTTCCTCACTTCCAACACTTGTACTTGGGGCACCACTTTGCCTCCATACCTGTCTTTGTTTCTGTCGATTTTCTTCATGAGATATCATCTTGTACTCATATTTTTCGGGTCTCCCATGGGCTCTTTTCTGTGTGGCAGCACCATCGAGTTTCCCTTGTTTAGAGCATCCAAGTTGTGTCATCATCGCATTCATTGAGTCTATCCCAAGTCCCTTTGTACCCCGCTATAGTCCTCCATCCTTCATTGCTTGATCCCTCTCTTGTGTCACACATTATGGCCTTCAGTCCCACTGTCCCCTATCCCTCATGATATTGTGTCAGTTGCTGCCATGTCATTCTTGCCCTTTATGCTCTAACAAGGGAATTCGTCCATTCGCTACTCAGTCCCCTCCATTTCATCATCATCATGGGTATTAGTCTGTCAGTCGCTCTACTTTTTTCTCTCGTGCCTTAGTTGAGGATCTCTCATTGCCTCACCTATGGTGGACCTCCTTCTGTCAACATCAACTCATTCATTCCAGAAGACCGGTCTAGAGGGCGGTGTACCTTGGTTCCAGCTTCCACTCTTGTACGGTGCCTCGGATCACGCAAAGGGCTTTCTCATTACCCTTTGACTTGATTGTTTCTCAGCTCCAGCTCCTTTCAGCATGATCAAGATCCCTATACTTGATGGTTCAGTGATGCAGCAACAGCTCTTGGTGATTCCTGGGTGTGTGTGAGATGTCTCAGCCCTCATGAGGGGGTGGCCCTCCAGGTAGCCCCCCACATGCCCGGATGACCTCTTCATTATAGCCTTTGATGCAGCTCCATATATTTGATGATGATGGCCTTAGCCGCTTGCAGCGCCTCTTTGATTTTCATGTATCAGTCAGATTTTGCAAGCCCTTCCCCATTTTCAAGGGGCATTTGGGTTGTATTGTATCTCATGTACTCAGATATTATTGTATAAGTCCTGGCTGTTATCCCAGGCACATCATGTATGTGGGATCCCTCATTGTATTTCTATCTGGCTCATGTTTATGCCGATTGTACTTTATGGTTTGGTCCCTTGTTTACTGGACACACTATTCTTTTGTACTTTTTCTCGGCGGGCATAGGTATGCCTCCCCCACCACCTTTAGCACAGGTACCTTCTCATAAAAAGAGACTTGTTGCACCTGCAATTATCATCTCCTTAGGGTCTAGTTCTTCAGCACATCAGTCTACCTCACATTTCTCTCTCTGACTTCCCTTTTGATGTCTGGTGATTGAGTTCTTACAACGTACTTCGGTCATACAATTTTCTCCTAACACTCGCACGCTGGGGGGCAATCTGTTACACCATTTTTTGGTCATCTAACCTACTATCATTAGATGGACCCAAGTACACCATGTAAGACCAATTTTACCCTAAGTAAAATTTCTTTCACTATGTAAAATAACTTAATAAAACACATTTATTAGGTTGTTTATGGTCTAAACAGGAAACCCCAAAAGAAAATATTAAACAAACCTATATTTTTTTGATTTTCCTCGTCATGTTTAACCCAAAACAAAGAAATTAATTAGATAAATCTTTATTTATCTTATTATTTTCTAGGAATAATTATTTAAATCTTATTTAAATAATATTCCTTGTTAAATATGACTAAATCACCCATAAATAATTAAATAAACCATTATTTATTTGATTATCTTTCAACCACTACCTTAAAATGATAAATAAATCATTTATTTATTTATTATTCACAAATAAAGGGATTTGACCCAAGTCAAATACTTTTTCCCTCCAACAAATATAATAAAATATTCCATAAAAGGTGGATCTAGATTTTGTTAATGTTATTTTAATCATGCACCAAGATCTAGAACCCAATATTTTGTTATAAATAGGAGGGTTTTCTCCTACCATTCTTCACCTTTTGTTGCCTATTAGATCACTTTGGATCTAAACTATTGGTCTGACTTTGAGCCATTATCATTGTTATATTTTCCATTATTTGCTGTGTGAGCTCCCTTTGAGTTCTATCTTTGTCTGGGTTTTCTACACCAACAGGAGAGAAAAATGCTAGATCTGAAGTGCTGAGGACTTCCAAGAACCCATCCCATTGAGGAGAATTGGAAACATCTTCTTGTTTTCCTCCCAGGTGCCCTTAATACAAAAACTTCTTTCAAAAATTGTTCTTGTCTTGTCTATTGGATATATGGAGCAAAACCTTCTTTTTACTGCTTAATGTCTTTCTATGCATAGATCTGGTTTTTTGCAGCTCTTGTCTTGATCAACTAACTGCAGATCTGAAGATATTGGCAGCCATATTTGATGTTAGGGCTATTAATTATGCGTAGCTAAAGTGGTCTTTTTTCGTACACTTCGACAAAGGATTCATACTAACAAGGGTCTTGAAGCTGCTCAACTCTTCAAGCAAAGGCCACAAACCATCTTCGAGGTATTTTTATTTGCCTCCTTGGTGTTTTCGATTTTCTAAAGGGGTGATTGATGCTGTGTTTTGCAAGACTAAACAATGATTGAATAGAGAAGGTCTTGGTATAAAGCAAGGTGGTTGTTACGATATTGACAAATATTGTTACCGTGGGAAGCTAGTGGAGTGTTTATATTGTTTTCAAAAGGCCTAAATTGTTTTCAAAACAGAGTAATCAAACATATGCTAGTGACTAGATAGAAAACACAGTGTTATAGGTTTTCAAATGGTTGAAGGTGTCCTGACGGTGATAAGACAAAAACTAACCTCTGTCAGCAAAGTCTAAAGTGACAACAGTGTTATAAGGTGGAAACAGTCCTTGAAAGGAAAACACAGTGTTTGTAAGGTGACATTAGTGAGCATATTTTGAAAATAGTGGTCTTATGTCCGAATGCTTTGTCATTTAAAAAATATCTCCTTTTGAATAAGTGAAACAGTGAAACTAGTGCTGCCTCCTTTGTCCCATAAAAAAAAGTGTGGTGAGAGATTATTTAAAGTCATTTGAGGGTGTTTTTGTCTACCTAGGCATAAGAAACAAGTGATCCTAAGGTGAAATAGTTTTGTAAAGAAACAACAGTGATCAAGTCTGAAATACTCTATCACTTCAAAAGTCCTCTGTGTGTGGAAAAACAATGAAACCTAGTGCAGCCTCCTTTGTTCCATAAAACAGAGTATGTTATGAAAAGCATTTAAATCAATTTGAAGGTGTTTTTGTCTACTTGTGTGTGAGAAACAGTGAAATACAAGAAGAGTTTTTTTGATTGGGAGGGGTGTTTTTTTTTTTACAAGGCTGTCTTGTTTATACCAAAACACAAAGTATCCTTGTGATCTTAGCCAAACACAGTAACAATTTGACTATGTGCTTGTTATTTTGATAACTATTTGTTGATTGGCATAAAAGGAGACAAAACAGTGATTTGAAAGGAGAAGAAGGTTGGTGTTGGGAGAATATTTCACAAAGAATTTGAAGCAGTTGTCTTGGTCAAACAGTGACTGATAGGCAGGACAGAGATGTGTGCTTGAGAAAAACTTTCCAAAGGCCATTTGAGACAGCTTGGTGTTGCAGAGAGCATTCAAAACAACATGCCTCCTAGGCAAGACAGTAAGAGTGGCCTACACAAGAGATTTGAGCCTTTTTCCACTGAATTTTTCAAAGTGCCCAATAGCTTGAAGTACTATGTTTAGGCATTCCGGCATAGTGATTTGAGTTTTTTTTCTATCTTAAATGTATTTCTCCAAAGTCTGATAGCCATTTCCCAAAGTTAGAGAGTTATATATCTCTATGCATGGATTGAATGTTTATTTCTATGCGTTGATCAACTTATAGTTACATTTCTCATGATTAATGGTTTGCCCTACCATGTTTATGTCAGCTATTAAACTATTTATGCTTGAAATCCTTTGTTATTCACAAATTTAATGTCTATCTCACTCCATTTTTCCCAAAGATCCATTTTACCTCGAATCAAATCAGCCCTTCAACAACCTTGTATCACCATCTGAAAGCTTTTTTGACCTTTTCGACCCCATAGCCCAGTTGATCTGACATCTTTTTACCTATCTTATATCTTTGATCAGTTTCATCCCTCACAACCTAAAAACCAAAACCAAAAACCTACTTCATGACTAGCCTAAAATCAGAATACAATAAGCAAACACACAGATATCTCTTACACAAATAGAGATAGCCCTCTCTGAGTCCAGGAAGGCTAGGTCCTTGGGCTCCAAAGACTGGTTTGATGTTACACTGTCATTTGGCTTGCCAATCAGCCAAATCACAGGACCCTAACATAATGGCGATCACGGTGGGACACTGAGTGATAAAAAAACTTAGATTCCCTAAACATTCCAGTAGCCTTAATAATACTGTCTGATTGACTTATCCCACCGCTCACTAACATAATGGCGATTACGGTGGGACACTATGTGATAAACAAACTTAGATTCCCTAAACATTCTAGCAGCCTTAAGAATATTGTCTAATTGAATTATCCCACTTCTCACTAACATAATGGCAATCATGGTGGGACTAACTGAGTACATAACAGTCTAGCAAACTCTTGTAGATTCATTAGTCTTTAAACAGTTAAACAGGCAAGCAGTCCAGATAATCATTTAGAGTAAACTCTTTTCGTTATCACCACCCTAGCAAAGTGATGAAACAGGTTTACAATACTTTAATAAACCATAGGCTGCACATAAAACTCAAAAAACCCCAAAACATTCCCAGATTGGCTTTTCCCTAGTTACTGGTAGTGGACCATAACTACATCTTTACAAAAACAACCAAGTTCCACCTGGCGACTCCACTAGCCTCTAGTAGGCCTAAAAACTCCATAAAAAAACCAAAAAATTCATAAACCATACCTTTCTGTTAACTCATCCTTTCCAAAACTTAAAACTAATGGTGCAAACTCTATAATCGGTGACAAAGTAAGTATAACTTAGCGATTCAGAAGACTTCACCTAAACATAGGAGATAAGCAGAAATCTTCTTGCCAAAAAGAACCATTAGCTTGTCCATACAGCCTAGCAAACTATTGAAACCAAGTGAATCACTCTTCTTTGCGAGTTTCCATCTCAAAGTTTGCTATAAAACTTTTTCCCGAAAGCATCTTTGATAATGTTGGTGGTGGACCATAGTTCTCATAGAAATCCACCTGGTGACTCCACTAGTCCATCTTTTTGTTTTGACCATCCTTCACATTAGTAAAACCCTAGAGAGGCCATCCATCTGAAACAATCAAAAATACCATCCTCTCTAAACTCTAGACTCGAAATCTGGCTTCACGAAGAATCAACACCAGATCTCATCCAGACCCAAATCCCCCTATCATAGTAGATGACCCAGAGAAGATTTTGTGGCAAGCTTCTGAAACTGGCAATTTAGCTATCGATAGGTCCATCTGTAAAGAAAGATCAGTACCTGAACATCTCACAGCCTTTCAGGATTCCCCATTTGACTTAAAATCATCAAAAACCCTTTTTAGAAGCAAGTCACAAAGTAAGATGGACTTTGACGATCTTGAGCCCCTAGATCTACCACAGAGTCCTATTAGAGAAACCTCACCTACTACACCTCCCGACTTTCAGCTTCTCCATCACTTTGGCTCCTACCATCCCAGATCTGCTCAAAATCATATCACTAGTCCAAGTACATCCACCACACCCATCCAAACCACTACTGGTCAAACCACCTCAGCTCATCCTACAAGCCCTCATTTTGTACATCATCCATTAGATCCCGTCATGGCAGCCTGGTATGCACCTTTGGTGTTGCCACAACCTTTGGATCCCTTAAAAAATGACTATCAATCCAAAATCTCACACTTTAGCGGAGTTGAGACTACCACAGCTCAACAACATGTAGATAGGATCATCGATGCCTTTGAATACATGGAAATAGAAGACGAGACCATCAGAATGAGGATGTTCACCCAAAGCCTGGGCGGAGAACCCAAAAAATGGTTTAAGAGCTTAACTCCAAACAACATCCACAATCTCCCAGAACTCTACCAAACCTTCATAAACAGGTGGGAAATCCGAAAGAACCCCATTCAGATCCTGTCAGAGTATAACAATCTAAAATGGGAAAATGGGGAAAGTGTCCAAGGATACTGCACTAGGTTCAACAGTGTGTATAACGCTCTCCCACCTCACTTCAAACCTCCACTTGGCTCAGCCTTGGCAAAGTTCCCCGAAGGCTTGGACCCAGACATGACTTATCAACTAAGAGACAAGGACCCCCTACCTTAGAGGAAATGCAAAAAGTGGCCATAAGTGTAGAAGCCAACTTAGCAGAAAAAAGAGCTAGGACTAGATCAGAAAGGAAAGTCACATACCGGGATAAGGTCTCCACTTCAGCCCCTTCCTTATATCCTAGAATAGATGACTTGGTTAGGTCCATGGCCAAAATGTGGGAAAAGATAAGTGAAAAGACCCCTCTTAGGGACAACCAGCCAAACCCTCCAAACAGAAACCGGAACCAAAATTTTAGGAGGGAAAAACCTAAAAAAAAACCAAGGGAAAATTACCAACAAATTAGGCCACCCTTTAATGAAAATTATGTGGAAGAAGATGATAGGCATACATAACCCATTGATGAAAATAATTTGAACCTCATAGGGTCTGATAACGAGAGTGAGGTTTACCTCACAGAAGAGGAACAAGCATTATTTTCTCCGAATCAGGATGAAACCAACTATGAAGATCTCGAGGATCCTGCCATAGATTTTTAGAATGCCATAGTAGAAGCTCACAGGCAGTATGACCTTAGAAGCAGAAAAAACCAAGAAAAATCTAAGAAAGGTAGCTCAGACACTGCTAGAACCCCTGATACCATCCTTAAAAAAGCAGTGGACAACAACAAAATCATGGTCAAGAAAACTGACCAAAACAAATATAAAGCTATTCAAACAAGTCTTGGCTCAGATGCTCCTAGTACTTCCACAAAGATTCCCGATATGGCTGTGTCAAACAAAATCCCAAAACAAAGTCAACAAACTCAGAACATAGATAAAGTCATGGCTGAAAAAGCTAAAGCAAACCTGTCTAAACTACAAGCACCTTGCAGTTTTGCATGCTTCTCACTGAACTTATCGCCCAAGGCTCTTATAAATCCCAAGTGTTAAAAGTCCTGAATATAGGAAATGATGCGAACACCCTTAATCTAGCTGATGACACTCCCGAAGTGTTGTTTGGTCCAAAAATAGAAGGGAAATTCCAAGAAGGAACCACTCTTCCCTTTTATATCAGTCTGAATATCCATGACCAAATCCTTCACAATGCCATGCTAGACTCCGGGGCCTCACATAATCTCATGCCAAAGGTTGTAATGGAAAGACTAGGCCTAGAAATCACAAGACCATATAAAGACTTATATTCATTTGATTCGAGTAGAGTCAAATGTCTAGGCTTAATCAAAGATCTTTGTTTCAGTTTGGCCCAAGTACCCGCAAAATATCTGATCATGGACATAGTGGTAGCAGACATCCCTCCCAAGTATGGAATTCTTTTATCTAGATCTTGGGGAGCCAAGCTTCAAGGAAATATTCAACATGATATGTCCTACGCCACTATTTCTGTGTTTGACCAAACTAGAATACTCTATCGAGAATCACACATGAAATATATGATCAGCAACCAAGAGAGGCCAAATAACATCCCGATGTACTCCTTGCATTCTGATCTGAACTCTTTTATTTTACACACTGATGAGGACATTGAAGAATAGTCAAAAGGCTTTGAAACAAACTTAGACACTCCACATCAGCTACCCCAAGTTCTCTATGATGAACTAGACACTCAAAATTATCATAATCATGAGCAGCTATGTCTTGAGGAAAGAGAGTGTGTGCCTTTTGAAACAGGGATAGAGCAAGAAGCACAAACCATTATGTACTATCAAACAAATTGCTCAAACCTTAGGCAAACATCAACAGTCACATCAGGAAACTTTTTCAGAACAGAGGCATTAGAAGACTTACATATCACTAACCTCTTTGGAACTTAGGGGCAGGGAAGCTTAATGTTCTTTCCATACCTTAAGGATTTACCATCACATAACTCTACCATTTCAAATGAAACCTTGACTGTAGCAATAACAACTCAAAATCCAGAAAAAATGCCTGATAAACTGCTTGTGAGAGGAGATGATGACAGCAGTCCGAATATACCTAAGTTACTTGAACTGGTTAACATTCTATCACTCCACCAAAGACTTAGAACTGCTAGAATTGGCAATATTATTCAAAATACTACTTCATACCAAGAAAATAGTGAGAAACACTATGTCACTGCCATCACTCCAAGAAACAACTTTGACAAAAGAAAATACAAAAAATTGAACCAAACAGTAATAATCAAAGATAAAATAGCTGGTCATAGGATTTGTTTTGATTTTAGAAACACTAATACACACCCTTGTGATAGAAATTTTATCCTTCCTGCCCAAGACCATGTAATACCGATGATAAGTGATTTTAATCATATGTCTTTGAAAGATGATGTTTCAGGTTATAGCCAAATGATTCCTTTGCAAAGTAGACAACTCAAAGAATTTTTCTAGTATGCTGGAAGAAGTTTCAGATTCAAACCTAGAATTGCAAAACCACCAGATATCAAAAATATGCTCCTAAAAGCCATGTTTCCAGTTCTGAACTTTTGCATTTTGATGTACCTTGATGATGTCATCATACACTTCAAAAATGACAAAGAATATCTGCATTGTTTGAAAAAGATGTACAACAAAGGAAGGAGTGGAAATTAGAGGTATAAAGAGGTACAACGGGAAGATATGAGTTGTTCAGAGATTCATGCATAAATCCTTATGTCATGCTTGAAAGAGAAAATTTTCCAAATTTTTCTTTTCAAGAGCTATGCGAACCAAGAGTGGTAGGAGATCCTTATGAGGATAAGATGCTTAAGTTTCACCATTTCCAAGATTTCTGAGTCAAAACTTTTTCAATAACTGTATATACCATTGTTTGAAAAATAGATCAAAAACATAAAATTCAAAAACAATAGAAAAATAGAAAAAGAGGGCGGTTTGAAAAATAGAAAGAGGGCCCCATGTTAAAAAAAAAATAGTGATTCGTAAAGCGCGCAAGTATAAATGCCACTACTAGTGCTCAAATGTCTTGTTCAGTTATCTAGCCTAATCATGGCTGAACATGTTTTAAATTTATTTGCTGATAAGTTAGTGAGTGGAAAATATGGTCCACATTGTGTAAGCTTGACTTATCAAAGAGAGTAGATTAGGAAAAGACACTGGTTCCACATACTCAAAACAGAACCAAAGAGGAAAGCAGGGATCAAAAACAAATTGTGTATCCTAGCCTTGTTTTCCTAGTTTTCATTTTATGCAAAATAATATTTCTGTGTAGCTTGTCTTTCGTGCCACAAGTACATGAAAAATCAGACTGTCTAATCCTGATTTAGTCATTTTTCAATTTCATGTTCTAGATTAGAGAATAAAATCCTGTCAAACAGCTTAACCTTGACAGTCGATCTAGCATAGGTAGAGAAATGAAGGAGTTCATCAGCTTAATCTGAACTCCTGGCAGATATAAGTGTAGAATTAGATAGTGTCACTTTTCAAAAATACTATGTCAAAGGGTTGCTAGTACAAATGCGCCCAAAAGAAGAAAAAATGTTAGGAAATATAGTGGGGTAGGTATAAATATCATTGATGCTAATCTTGCTGTCAATTTTCAGAAATAACATCAAGGAAGAAAGATATTTGCGCCAATGGATAAAGGCACTGGTCTTCAAAGAACCAAGATCTGAAATTCTGGACACCTCCTGAAAAGGAGTTGCCCTCCCCAAATGGAGCCACTGTTAGTCATCCGTATTTTTCACTTGTTGGTGATGACTAGTTATTACAACCAAGTTTTCTAGCAGTTGATCTAAAAAATTGTCAAATTTTCCAGCTGGAAAATACCCATAAACATTTTTGCCCTCCTACCTTTTCAATCAGCCCATGATGATATAAAACCTCATTGTCAAGCCCTATCTAGCCTCAGCCATACTAGCTTGTCCATTAGCTCCAAAGAAAACAATCCAAATCTGTCCAAGAAGTCTCCCCTAAGTTAGGTAGTGGCGCTTTAGGCATTCCTCCCTTGACAAACTATCCTAAAGCCAAAGAACCTCTATCTACTATCAACTAGTCCTAACAGACCTTCCTATTCTACAAATAAAGTTTGGTTACACCCTTAAGTCGCGCCACTAACAAGCCTTGAAGTCTCAGCAATGCATATGCCATAGGTCAAACTGATATTAGGTAGTTTTACAGTGTTTCAATGGATCTTTCAAGAGCAAAAGTGTACCAGTATTCCAGAAGACAGTATTTAACTCAACATGAGAAGACAACTACTTCTCATGTGGTTTTGAGCCTGGGATGCAGCTACAGGGCAAAGAGTTACTTCATTGAGCTCCTGCAATCACAGTTAAAGGTTAGTGAATTATAAATGACAAGAAATGCTTTGCAGATACTAGCCAAATTGCTTGTGATGTCTAAAGAGGCGCAAAGGTATTTGGAAAGAAGAATTACATGTCTCAGAGAAATGCCCATCATGATTTATTTTCAGTTTGTCATCTTCATTTTCTCAAGCATGAATAGGCAGTGAAAGGAAAGATAACACTATTTAAAAGCTGATGAAATGGCATCACTGAGAAAACCTCGTCCATACATGAGTAGAGGGTTGAAATACTGAGAAAACCTCCTTCATTTTACAAGCAGATGGTTTGGCACTGTGATAAAGGCCTCCTTCATCTATAAGCAGAGGGCTAGGGATAGAGATTGATTTTAAGGTTTTCACTCATTGAAAGGAAAATTTTGAGAGCAGTGGGAGAAAATTAAAGGCTTATGGATAGAGAAATGGTGTTAAAAACAAAGAGAAAGAAGGGGTACTATAATGATCAAAGAGGCTGACTTATCTCCTATCAGAGATTTCTTTCAAAAGCAGTCCGGAGCCAAAATGAACAAACCTTGCTGAGATGATGGTAAAGCCTAGGTGAATACAACTAAGCTTCACCCACAGTCAAAGAGAAATTTCATTTGAAGAGTGCTTCTACAGTCAGTATATGATTTTGAGCAAAGTTTCCTCTTAAAAAACAGATATGGACACAGGAAACAACTTTCCTCCCTTGATGAGAAAACACTAAGAGGGATTGTGGCTTTAAGGATGATTTATTCACTTTGAAAGGTGTCATATCTACGAAGACCTGCAAAAGTGTCATCCACAACACTTTTAATGGTCCTGGTCAAATATTGGCTTTATGATGGTTTAAAGATTATAAATAACAAAACAATAGTGCTTCATGTTTTGTTTAAAACAAAGGCCTTTTCAAAACGTTTTCAAAACCCTCACCAAGCAAATTTCAAAGGGACATTGGCTTTTTTCAACTATAAAGGGTGGATTTACCATTGGAAAAAAACCCATTTGCAGTTTTCAAAATGCAAACAACACCTCCTCCTAGCTACTCACTAGATCGAAGAAACGTTTCAAGCTAATTCACAGAGTTTTCAGGCTTTTTAGCCTGCACGGCGCATCTGGAAAAACGTGCGGCACGTTCAGAAGAAGAAATACAAAGGATTTGTATTGTGGCACGGCACGCGGCACGCCTGTAGGCGCCAATCACAACTGCCCGAAGGCCGACCTGACACCTGTGTCACTGCGCGGCGCTTATCCTTTTGAACGTACCACGCATGTTTGAACAATCAAAACGCCTCCAAAAGGGCCTTGAAGCTGCTCAACTCTTCAAGCAAAGGCCACAAACCATCTTCGAGGTATTTTTATTTGCCTCCTTGGTGTTTTCGATTTCCTAAAGGGGTGATTGATGCCGTGTTTTGCAAGACTAAACAATGATTGAATAGAGAAGGTCTTGATATAAAGCAAGGTGGTTGTTACGATATTGACAAAGATTGTTACTGTGGGAAGCTAGTGGAGTGTTTATGTTGTTTTCAAAAGGCCTAAATTGTTTTCAAAACAGAGTAATCAAACATATGCTGGTGACTAGATAGAAAACACAATGTTATAGGTTTTCAAATGGTTGAAGGTGTCCTGACGGTGATAAGACAAAAACTAACCTTTGTCAGCAAAGTCTAAAGTGACAACAATGTTATAAGGTGGAAACAGTGCTTGAAAGGAAAACATAGTGTTTGTAAGGTGACATCAGCAAGCCTATTTTGAAAACAGTGGTCTTATGGCCGAATGCTTTGTCACTTCAAAAATATCTCCTTTTGAATAAGTGAAACAGTGAAACTAGTGCTGCCTCCTTTGTCCCATAAAAAAAAGTGTGGTGAGAGATTCTTTAAAGTCATTTGAGGGTGTTTTTGTCTACCTATGCATAAGAAACAAGTGATCCTAAGGTGAAACAGTTTTGTAAGGAAACAACAGTGATCAAGTTTGAAATACTCTATCACTTCAAAAGTCCTCTCTGTGTGGAAAAACAATGAAACCTAGTGTAGCCTCCTTTGTTCCATAAAACAGAGTATGTTATGGAAAACATTTAAATCAATTTGAAGGTGTTTTTGTCTACTTGTGTGTGAGAAATAGTGAAATACAAGAAGAGTGTTTTTGATTGGGAGGGGTGTTCTGTTTTTTACAAGGCTGTCTTGTTTATACCAAAACACAAAGGATCCTTGTGACCTTACCCAAACACAGTAACAATTTGACTATGTGCTTTTTATTTTGATAACTATTTGTTGATTGGCATAAAAAGAGACAAAACAGTGATTTGAAAGGAGAAGAAGGTTGGTGTTGGGAGAATATTTCACAAAGCATTTGAAGCAGTTGTCTTGGTCAAACAGTGACTGATAGGCAGGACAGAGGTGTGTGCTTGAGAAAAACTTTCCAAAGGCCATTTGAGACAACTTGGTGTTGCAGAGAGCATTCAAAACAACATGCCTCCCAGGCAAGACAGTAAGAGTGGCTTGCACAAGAGATTTGAGCTTGTTTCCACTGAAGAAGTGAATTCCCACCCATCAGTCTTGTTTAATTTCCATGAGGTTGGGTGTCTAGATTTTTGCCAAAAATTGCAAGAGGTGAAGAGCTATTCCCCTTTAACACACCTTTGTGCTTTGACGTTTCAAGAGAAGCATTTTCAGCTGGCAGGCCTAGATTTAAAATTCTCTCCAAGGTCCATCTCCAAGGCCACTAAAATCCCTTATGTCGGGGAGAAGTGGTTTAAACAAAGCCACCTAGACTCAGAAGAATACAAGCCCTTTCTAAAGCCTGAGCACAGAGATTCATGTCCATCCATTTTCCCCTTCTCATATCTTTTGACTAGCTACGCCCCCCTCATGAAGATCATTATGAAATACTTCACTTGTGAGGGAAGATTCTCCCGATTCTATGCCTCTCAGATTCGATTGCTCATGCATTTCACGAGGACCAAATTTCTAAATCTCCCTTTATTCCTACATAGAAGCATTAAGAAAATGGCCTCCACTGTTCAGAAAAAGTCTCCTTCACAGCAGACAGCTTGCCTCTTCCATCACTCCCTCATCAAAGTCATCATTCTTCATCAGCTTGAGAAGAGGGATGTCTCTTGGGATACTTTCATCACCCATTCAGATTTCTCCACTGTCCCTCCAGTTCATACATCTCCTACACCTCCTACTCACCATCCTTCGCCTTCTTCTAGCAAACCTATTCCCAAGAAGCTCAAGTTTACCATAGAACAAACAAAAGAACATGATGAGGAAGAAGAGCATGAGCAAGAAGAGGAAAGTGATGATGAGCAGCAGCATGATGAAACAAGGCAACTAGGGGATGAAGAGGAAAGTGATGGTGAGCAACATCATAGTGAAACAGGACAACAAGGGGGAGAAGAACACAATGAGGTAGAACAACAAGGGGAAGAAGGGCATGATGATGAGCAACATCACAGTGAGGCAGAACAACAGACTCTTGAAAATGATGAAGGGCAGCAGCATGAAGATGTGCAGCACAGTGAGCAGTCTCATGATGAACAGAGGCAGCCATAGCATGATAAACATGGGCAGCCACAACATGATGAACAACAACCTCATGATGATGAACAATAGCCTCTTAAAGAAGTGGGGCAACATGATAAACAGGTGCAACACAGTGAGGAGGAAAACCCTCAAAAGGAAATACAAAAGGACAGCCAAGGCATCCATGAAGAAATCCAAGACAGTGGCAAAAATGAGGAGCAAAGTGACAAGGGTAAAGAGCCCATGGAGCATGTGCTAGCTGCCTCTCCTAGGCAAGGGGCCATGCTCTCTTCTCTGAAAGTGGCCAAGCCCTAGACATCAAGGAAAAGGTTGCCTATATTTGTAACTCCAAATGTGACTAGGGCCCTCCGAAGCAAGGGAAATTGCCCAAGAAGCCCATGGTCAAATTGCCCAAGAGGAAGAAGACTAAAAGAGCCACCCAAAGCAAAGGGAGGGACAAGGAAGAAAGCAGTCATGAACAGGAAAGGGAATTTGACATCATCCAAATTCAAAGTGATGATAGTAATAATGAAGCTCGGATCCTAGAAAATCTCTTGATCCATAGAGAAAACCTAATTGATGCTTTGAGGACTGATCTTGATAGGGCTAGGAACTTCAATCACTTTTTACAAGTTCAAAACAAGTAGATGAGTGTCCATATGGATGTATATGAGACATGGGTCATCAAATAAAAAAAGGAGGCCTTCAAAGAACAAGTGAGATTGGAAGAACTCATGGGTGAGTTCGATGAAAGCGAAGGCGAAGATCAGCCCAGGCGAAAGAGGCCAAGAACCATGGGGCTCAAAAAGGCCCTTGAGAAACAAAAGGAAGAAGAAGATGCCTTTCTACAATCTACCCCTCTCACTACATTGTTCAAACAAGAGATAGAGAACAATCGGGAAGCATGGCTTGAGAGAGTTAATGATCACTTGGAGAAGAAATTGGAAAAGGAAAATAGAGACTTGGATCTTCAACGGAGGATGACCGGGCATTATAAAAAGCTAAATCAATTTGCCCGGCAGAAATTGAAGGCCGCTCAAGAAAAGCTCAAGGAGGCTAAAGGGAAGCGCCCGGCACCAAAATTGAGGAAAGACACCTCAAGGCTCCAAATTTTGGCCTCAGCTTCACAACATGCTTCTGAAAACCCTTGAGGGTCATACTCGCCAAGTTTGGGCGAAATTCGACAAAATTTGGTTTTTTGTCATTTTTGGGTTTTTGGCCAAAACTCATGGGCATCGCCATTTCAGTTTGGGGAATCCTCAAAGGATGAAAATGGTATCATTGGATGCCATAATTTCAGGGGGACATACTCAACTATTTTCAGATCAATTGAAGATCATTTTCTCCCCCAAAATGGCGAAAAACACTTGCTTTTTCTACACTCTGCCCCGTTTATCAGCAAGGCCTATTTTTTGGTTTTTTACACACAGGTATATTTTTGGAAGAATTCTAGTGGTCAGTTAGGATAAAAATAAAAATTTTCAAAAATTAGACACTCAGAGCTTTCCAACGAGCCATCATGAGCCTCGTTTCAACATCGGGAAGGCCTCCAAAAGTTGCCGGCAAGTCAGGGGACCTTTTGCTGATGTATTTTTTGAGTATTTTTGTAAAAATTGAACCTTTCAAAAGTGACTTTTCTTCATGTGCGTTTAGCTATTTTTGTACATGATAAGTTATGAAAAGTCAATTTATTTCCCTTTTTAAGAATTTTTGAGATATTTTATTAGATATTTTGTTCCTTGGGCTTTGAAAAGCCTCAAGGACAAAATAAGATATTTTGGACAGGCCAATGAGATTGCAAGTTGAACTAAGAGGTTTTCCGCACTTTGGCATATATATTTCAAAGGCTTTAATTGTAAACAAGGCTGAAATTGATGAATAGAAGCAATATATGGTCATATAAGCTTTGGAAGAAATACTTGTCTCATGCTTTTGGATAGTTTCTCGGATGTTCTTGGATGATGAAAGAGGATTGTTGTTGGATTCCATGACTTGGTAGAATGGTATAGTGTCTCTCTCTATGTTTGTTTCCTAGTTTTCATTCATAAACCCATGTTCTTGCTTGCTATAAGACAGTAGAGAACAAATTTGAGACATGCCCTTGGAGGCACCTCAAATTTCCTGTTTCTTTATAGTTTCCATGTTTTCTTCATTCTTAGTCATATTAAAGAATCCTTGATTTCTCTTTAATAACTAAAGAATATTGTTTGCTTGTTTTATTTGTGGTTTTATGCATGCTAAGTATGATTTACGGTATGCCCTGCTTACTCATGGCTAGCCATAGCTCCACCTATGGAACTTCTCTTTGATTGATTAGATTGTCATTTGTTGAACCAAGGAGGTCTTATTCTAATCTTGCCCTTTGCCTAAAACTATGCAATCTTGTTTTAAAAGTGCCCAATAGCTTGAAGTACTATGTTTAGGCGTTCCTACATAGTGATTTGAGTTGTTTGTCTGTCTTAAATGTATTTCCCCAAAGTCTGATAGCCATTTCCTAAAGTTAGAGAGTCATATATCTCTATGCATGGCTTGAATGTTTATTTCTATGCATTGATCAGCTTATAGTTACATTTCTCATGATTAATGGTTTGCCCTACCATGTTTATGTTAGCTATTAAACTATTTATGCTTGAAATCCTTTGTTATTCACAAATTTAATGTCCATCTCACTCCATTTTGCCCAAAGATCCATTTTACCTTGAATCAAATCGGCCCTTCAACAACCTTGTATCACCATCTGAAAGCTTTCTTGACCTTTTTGACCCCATAGCGCAGTTGATCTAACATCTTTTTACCTATCTTATGTCTTTGATCAGTTCATCCCTAACAACCTAAAAAACTAAAACCAAAAACCTACTTCATAACTAGCCTAAAATCAGTACACAATAAGCAAACACATAGATATCCCTTACACAAATAGAGAGAGCCTGCTCTGAGTCCAGGAAGGCTAGGTCCTTGGGCTCTAAAGACTGGTTTGATGTTACACTATCATTTGGCTTGCCAATCAGCCAAATCACGGGACCCTAACAGTACCAAAATTAGTGCCAGTATTGTAAGTGCAGGTCAAATGAAGAGTTTGGTGAATTCTGGAAAAGGGTGCACGCTCATGGTTGTTAGAGAAAAAGATGTGGAGATATCTGATGCTTTCCAATGTGATCCCACTCACAAAAAGGAATTGTGTGAAATTGTTTCTAAATATGATGGGGATTTTCATGAACCAAGTGGGTTGCCTCCAAATCATGAGATCCAACATGAGATTCACTTGTAGCAAGATAATCCTTCACCCAACACCGGTATGTATAGGTTGTCATCCATTTATATGGAGGAGATAAAGAAACATGTGCATGAGTTTTTGAACCAATGGGGTCATAAGACCAAGTTATTCTTGCTGTGGTTCACCTATCGTGTTAGTGCCGAAAAAGGATGCACATGGAGGATGTGCATAGACTACGAAGCACTCAACAAAAAAATGATGAAGAATAGGTACCCTCTCCCTCACATTGATGAATTGTTATATCAATTGAAAATTTTTGTCTATTTCACAAAACTGGACTTGGGTAGTGGTTATCATCAGGTCAATATTGCAAAACAAGATGTATAGAAGAATACATTCAAGACGAAATAGGGGTTGTTTGAATGGATGGTGATTCCGTTCGGACTATGCAATGCTCTAGCCACATTCATGAGGGTGATAAATGATATTTTCAAACCTTTTCTTGATGATTTTGTACTTTTGTATCTTGATGACATTCTTGTTTATAGTAGGACATGTGATGATCATGTGAGTCATGTTAACAAAGTGATTGATGTTTTTCAAAAAGAAAAATTATACGTCAAAATGTTTAATTGTGAATTTGGTAAGACCTCTTTGGTTTACTTGGGTCACATTGTTAGTGGTGGAAAATTGAAAATAAATCCTTCAAAAATTGATGTGATTGTAAAATGGCCTAAACCCACCAATGTTACATAGGTTTGTAGAGAAGATTCATTTCCAAATTCTCCATCATTGCATCCCCTTTACATGCATCAACAAGTGTGAAGCAAAACTTTTAGTGAGGAGGAAAACAACATAAAGACTTTGATGCAATGAAAGAGGAGATCAATACCGCACCCGTTTTTGCCTCACTAGACATTCAACATCCTTTTGAGATCGAGATAGATGCCAATTGATATGCCATAGGAGTAGTATTGATGTAGCAAAGGAAACATGCATGTTACCATTCAGAGACATTATCCCAAGCTGTTGAGAACTATCCCAGATATGACAAGGAGTTATATGCCTTGGTTCAAAGTGTGAAGAAGTGGAAGCACTATTTTATTGGCAATGATACCATCATTCACACAGATCACCAGCCCTTGTAGTACCTTTAGTCGCAGACCAAGTTTCAACAAGCACGTCATTCATATGGATGGGATTACTCCAATAGTTTCACTTGGTAATAAAATACAAGAAGGGCACCAAAAACAAAGTGGCAGATATGCTTTCTCACCCTTCTATTTCTACATCTATAGTTTTGAAAAATGGATCTTTATATTTTGAAAGTTATGCTAAACATTATGTTGATGATGAAAATTTTAAGGAGATTTATGCAAAGCTGACTAATGGATCGCAGGTGGAAAATTACCATTTGCATGGAAAGTTGTTGTATCACCTTGGGAAAATTTGTATCCCCACCAATGGACATATACATGTAATCAGAGAGGCACATACCTCTCTTGTCTCAGGTCATTTTGGTGTAGAGAAAAGTTTGTGTCATTTGCAGAGGTTGTGTTATTGGCCTCACATGAAAAATGTTGTGACTCTATATGTAAAGGGATGTGCATTGTGTTTATTTAGCAAGCCGACTAATATAAAATTGGGCTCTACACACCACTCCATGTTCCGAGTCATCCATGGGAAAGTGTGTCAATGGATTTTATAGGCAGTTTACCTTTGTCTAGGAGAGTTCATGACTATTTGTATGTCGTTATGGATCGATTTAGCAAAATGTGTATCTTAATTCCTTGTAAAAATATATTCACTGTAGAGTAGACTTCTCATCTATTCTTCCAATTTGTATGGGTCCATTTTGGGTTGCCCACATCCATTGTGTATGATCAAGACTATTGTTTCCTTGGATAGTTTTGGACAAGTTTGTGGAGAATGATGGACACTTAGCTGAAGAGGAGCATGAAATTTCATCCGCATACTGACAAACAAACACTGGTTTTCAACTGCACAGTGATAAACTTACTCCAATGATATTGTGGAAAGCATCCCAATTTGTGGGATGAGAAACTTCCTTATGTACAACATGCATACAACCCGACAGTGCATTCATCCACTCGAAGCTCACTATTCGAGACATTCTTTGGATATTTTCAAAAGGATCCCTTAGACATGGTATTTGGGAAAGATGAATATTCTAGTGGGAAAGATGATAGGGAAAAATCATGAAATTTCATTCAGCAGATACAAATGATTCGCCAAACAGTGCAGGAGCAGTTGCAGAAAAGTCATGCTCGATACAAAGCTCGACATGACAAGCACCAAGTCGATCACTAGTCTTAGGTTGGAGATAAAGTGTTGCTCCACATTAGAAAAGGTAGAATGAAAGGGGAAAGAAATAAGTTGTGATCAATCTGGTATGGCCCATTCACCATATTAGAGAATATTGGAGACAATGCTTTTCGTGTTGATTTTCTAGCATACATGCATATGTGCTCAATAGTGAACATTGAAAAATTGAAGCTTTATGAGCCTCATTTTATCATGGACACCGAAGAGGTTGGATAGGTTCCTATAGTGGATGAATTTGCACCTAAATACTTGGACAAGCTACCAGAGGATATCATTCTCGACCAAAAGACCATGACTTCATGATGGGGAGACATGGAGTATCTTCGTATTGGTTTCAAAGGAATGCATCCAAGTAAGGCTCAATGTATGGAAAATGAGAAAGTTAGGGATAAATTCCCTCACTTTATAATTGGCTGATAAAGATTTTGGCGGTCCAAAAGATCATTAGTGGGGAGGAATGATCCAAGAGGATCAAAAAATAGAAGTAGCCTTGAAAATAACTCAAAAATAGTGAAACCAGAACTAGATCATAGTGTTCGCCGCCCTGATTCCAATGTTGTAAACAACACTCAAATCCGAGTTCATATGCTTAAGTTATAGTTGGTCAAAGTTCTGGTCAAACATGGTAAAGTGACAGTCTCAACAAAGCAACAAATTGGCAGAATCTCGACACATAGAATTTGGCCACCGGAACCGGTAAATAAATAAATAATCACACACAAACATATATATGGGGTGGTGGGCCACCACCCCCGCCACCCCTCAACAATGATATTATATTATATATTGGGTGGGTGGGCCACCCCTGATGGACTTGCCCAACCCCTATGGAACCGAAACATAACCTTTGCCGCATATATATATATATATATATATATATATATATATATATATATATATATATATATATATATAATAGTCACACTCATATAACTGCCAAATCATATTTTAACCAAAACGTTACCGCATTTAACAAACTGTTGGACTTTATATGGGAGGTAGGGGATTCAAAATTGGAACCACCATCGACCTAAATGACTCTGCCACCAACGAGCCATGACTCATTTTTTGGTGGCTCCAACAACTTTAATTTATAAGAACTCAATGCATTTTCCCAAGAGACTGGCAGAGGAGCGATGAAGGTTCGAGCGTGGAACCCTGCGTGGTACAGAGGTGCTAGGGTCAAAAGCTGACAAGTTTATCATCAATTTTGCACGTTTTTGCACTAGAAATCCAACCGTGCAGTCTATTTCTCTAAATGAGGTCTCCGTTTTTTTGACATCATATGAATTGGAGGTATAAGGATCATTTTTGTAAAGTTTCTTGTAACTGATTTCTTTGATGCCACTTAATGAAATAATGCCTCTCCGCTTTGAGTAGGGCCTGGAGACGTAGCCCACATTGGGTGAACTCTGTAATCAAATCGTTTGTGTGATTTTGATCTCATGGTTTATTTATTATTCCTGATTCTTATTCATGTGTTAAGTTACTTGGTTAATATGCTCTTTATATGCAATTCTGTATCCATCGTTGAAGTTAAAAGATCTGGATCAATAACCCAATTTTTTTCAATTGGGATTCTATGTCCATTACATTAAGCAAAATGTTTGATTTTGACAGATAATTATTTCAAAAAATGCAACAGGTTGCATTGATATCCAAATAGATCATCATTCTTCATTGGAACTGTTGTGAGTGCTTGAGCTACTTCCATGACTTGGGTTATTTGGACGAATGTCTTGTTGATGCATCGATTTTTTTCATCTTCTTGATCTTGTTCCATCTGCAAACATAAAAATAAAATGAAATGAGTGTATATAAATTGGTGAGAATAATGAAAATTGAAATAAATAATATACATCAATGTAAATCAAATAGCAATGTACCATAGCAAGAAGTGACTCATAAACTATATACATGGTTTAAAAGCCAAGTCACATGCCTTGTTGCAACAGGTCTTCTACTGGCGTAGTTCCATACTTTGTTTCTAATATGTTTTAAACCCCATTATAAATCATATATTTAATATACAATATTTTTTTGTTCTATTAATTATAAAGTCAGAGAAGTAAAACAACATAGATACTTACAAATTCCTCAATTAATTTTTTTATGTGCCAACATATACTCACAACCCATATTTAACCCAATGTTAATTAATTCTTCTGATGGCTCTTCTTTGTATGTTAGCACCTATTTGAATAAATTCAAGGATTGTTGCTATAAAACAACTTAAATTATACAAATGAAACCTTGAGCTGTTATAAGGAAATGTTAACAACTACTCACAAACTTTGATATCAATGCTTTTCTTCCTTTTCGTCCTATTTTATGTGTTGAATGAGTTCCATTTTGTTTTATTTTCTGCAAGAAAATAGTTGAAAATTAATATTTAATGCTAAATTATTTTTTTATATGTATAAAGTCAATCATGTTTACATACATTTGAATCTCATTATTGTTGAGATAGCTCCTTCTGTGATGCAATTATGTCCATTTCTTTAACCATCTCCTTGTACACTATTTTGGACATTTCTACTGGCATGTTTCACATATTAGCTCGTTGATCCTTTGGGATTTTCATAATATTCCTGAAAAAAAAGTAATAAAATATTTTTATATTGATATATGAAAACTAAATATAACAAAATTGATATTAATAGATCAATTATTTGTATTAGTATATACATATAATTCTAGAAAATAATTTTAATTAGAGATATTACCTTTTGAATGATTCTTTTTTGTTGTTGTATGTTTTTGCTATTACAATTCTCACATGTCTCATTAACCATTTCTCTGGAAAGACTTCATGTAGTTTAGATATAATTTGGTTCTTGGCATCATTGGATTTATTTTTGTTTTGTAAGTGGAAAGCACGTCTATACGGTCGTTCCACTATATCCCTCATATTTTTGTAATTTTTTCCCCTTTCATTAACCTCCAACACCACTCTAGATAAGCTAAGGACCAATTCATCGTCATTTACATGTTTTATAATTTTTATTTTCTTAGAACGACATCAATATTTTCCTTCGTTGTTTCTCCCTGTAGAACATTAAACATATATGAATTAATATATTGTTTTAAACATGTTATCTAATATTATTAAGTATATTATTAATGAAAAGTAAATAAAAAAAAAATCTCATATTGAATAATATTTTTTCATTCACCTCACTCATCAATCTACAATTTTTCTATCAAGCTTTTATGTTCTTCTACACTTAGATTAGAAATAATCTCATCGACCTTCTTCATTTTGTGGCTCTGCATGACACACACTAACCAATACATATTAGTTAAACTTACTTATACTTCAAACATGTAAATTTTGTAAACAATTTACAAACTTGCCTCCTCTTCTTTTTTCGATGTGATATAATTGTGTTGATCAATATTTTTGTTACTTGAAAACTTCTCAGACATTTTCTTATCAATACACAACTTGTACCATTTAATACATAATCCATTAAATATATTTTAGACATAAATCAAATAATTTTCAGGCCAAAGGAGCTTTGGTAACTGGTGTGTTAAACCATTAAACGCACCAGGCATTTACTTGTTCAAAACCGGCAACGAAATTAACTTTTAAAATTAATTTTAAATTATGGCGGTGCGATTTGTAACGATAAAAACACCGCAATGATTTAATAATGCTATTTGGTAGAGGTGCATCGATTCATTATGTTACACTGGGAGCACCGATAAACATATTAGACAGAGTCGACATGGTTATAATACACCGATGCATTGTATTACATAGGGCGCAACAGTGCGCTATATTACATTAGTGCACCATGAAACATACTCCATTTTAAAACAAAACAGACAAATTTGACAAGGTTTGGATCTAATTCAATAAGTGACCCCCTACTTTACATGTCAAACACCTTATATATAGTAAGTACACAAACCCATTAAATCTAAAATTCCTAAAATGAAAAACCCTAATTGTGAAGTGGTAGAGGGAGTTAAACCCTAATGTGAAAATTTGCAATCAAATAAGCAAGAAGAAGTAAGGGTTTAAGGTAAGTATTGATTTTTTTTGTTTTTTGTTTTTGTTTTTTGTTTTTTGTTTTTTTCTAAATTTTAATTAAATCAAAATAAGAACTGAGATCTTAAAAAACTTTACTAGCAAAACCAATAGTAAATTATTTATTATACAAGGTTTTTAATTTTTAATTTTTTTTTGAATTTTTGAATAAATCTAATAGAAATTGTAAATATTTTTAATAGTAAAATCAACAGTAAAATTTAAAAAATTTTCTATCTAGTATTTTGAGTAGATCACCATACCTTTCAAATTCTGATCTTTCTACGGTTCTAAAATATTTTTCTGCTCCATAATGCTCCCAATATGTCTCCCTTCCAAATGATCTATGTTTTAATTAAACCCTAACATAAATTGTAAAAAAAATAATTATTGAAATCAACAATAAAATTTAAAAGTTTTACTATGTAAGGTTTTGAGTGAATCACCATACCTTTTAGCTTTTGATCTCTTGATTAGTTATGCTACTCCAAAGTATTATGTCATTGCACAGTTCTCTTGGTATGTCTCTCTTGCAAATCACTCCGTTGAAATTTTGGGAAAAATAATGAAATAGTGAATACATTTTTACTATTTAAAATAATTTATGAAATTAGATTTCGAAAAATAAATTTATGCTCATTTTTCAATTTAAAAAAAAGAAAAGAAAAGAAAAATTCCCTCGTTTTTTTTTCACTTAATCTGAACATCGAAACATTTGATAGTAAATAGCACCGGTGCATTTACAAGTAAAACACACCAAAATTTTCGGGGTGCTAATTTTTTTCAACGCACCAACATGATAGATTTATTTATTTATTTATTATTATCATTATTTTTAACAAAATCCTGAAATAGTGCGGATAATATTTTAATGCAACGGTGCAGTTTGTATTTAAATGAATCAGTGTTGTAATTGTTATAAGGGCATTGACATGATAGAATTCATTTTTATTTTCAAAAACCCTGAAACATGTGCGTATGAGTGTTGTTTTTATTTAAACGCATCGGTCTGGTTTTGTACAAGAGCATCAATAGGATAACATATTTTATATTTTCGGAATGTCGGAAACCAATGTGGCTATTATTTGAATGCCTTGGTGTTGTTATGATTTAAATTCATCATTGTGATTCATATTTTTTTTTTCTAAATAATTCTAATTCTACTTATAAACATATAAGTACAAAACTACCACAGCCTTAGCTGAGAAAGCCCGAGAGCTGGGTTTGATGCTTGAAAATTCAAGTTTTTGGACTGCCCCAGAAGGGGAAACTAGTCTCTTAAGCTCGTGTCTTTCCGCCCTCATAGGGGAAACCAACCTTAAGTTAAACAGGTGAAACCATAAAAACGGAATATGCCTAAAAGAGTTAAACACAGGAGAATTATTCTCCTTCAGCGTTGTAAAATTAAACAAAACCACACAGAATAACCCATTGAACCTGGGCTACAATGCCATGTTCCAGCTGTGGAGTTCGTGGTCACTTGTCATGGGTTGGAGAGGGAGGTTCCTCCACGATGCGGCAACGATACTCCACGCTACTGTCGTCTTCCTCGTTGATGGGATCACCAGTGGTTGTAGCGACGTTCTTCCCTTTATCTTGAGCTTTATCATCTCTATCCAGTCTCGGTGATGCATTCTTGTCTTCAGCCTTATCTGGGTCCGGAGGAGGCTGATGGGTGATGATTTCAGTGGGAGTAGAACCAGCAGCTTCCTCCCGGAGGGTGACAGTTATGAATGCAGTGACTGTTGGTCGGTCCATGGTACATACAAACTGAAACTCAGCTCTTTGCGAGGTTTGACGAAGGGTGATAGGGGAAACGAGGGGCTGAGGGACAAGCTGCGTGGGGGATGCGGCATGGAGAGGCTGCGAAGGAGACGCGGCGTGGGAGTGATGCACCGGCCCAGAGCTACTGGCTCTTCCTCTACCGTTTCACTTTTCCGGATAGTGCCCCTGAGAAAAGTCTTCAGACGAGGGTTCAGGGCTGGAGGAAGAACAGGCGTGGACCACCTGGCCCCTGCAACTTCCTCGTCGACTTCGCATACAATGCTTGAGCCGAGGCATTCTACCTGTGGAGCTGAGGCTATAGGGGTGGAAGAGAAAATGTGCAGCAGAGAAAGACTGAGCGTGCTTCAAACTGGACTAAGACTTATTAGGGCAGAAAGCACTCTGAGAAGAATGGAATTCGGGTAGCGTTTCAAGACAACAGAGCAATACACATTGCCTCCCGGTCTGCGTGTGAGCGCTTGGCTCGGCGTAAGCGGGAGGACAGGAGCAGCTCTACAATGCGTGAGACCAAGAGGTAGAACGAGTATGAGCAGAGAGGTGGTGAGATGGCGACATTAAAAACGAAATGCAGAGTAGGCTGGACCAAATGCGGTGAGGCAAGGTGATGGAACTAATGCGCAGCAGGTTGGCGAAGTAAATGTGGAGTTTAATGCGCAGGTGGGAGGCTATATGGCCACCCCACGCACCATGCCTCAGGACGTGCGTCCCATTACGAGCATGTACCATCCACATCCAGAACATTGTGATTCATCTTGATAAGCGCATCAATAGGATTTTAAAGATACCTGAAATTTTATTTTCACATAAAATGGCATATTGATCTCAAATTATCATTTAGGACGCATCCACATGAATTAAAATAGTTCATAGTATTCATTTTCCACTTAAAGTCGCCTTATTCTTGAAAAATGGTTTGAAAACTATATTGAAATTTAGATTGTGTTTATATGGTTCTAAAAATTAATTTTAGATATCTACACAAAATTTTATTTCTGATTTTGCTCAAATGCAGAGAGAAAATCTCAATAATATCAAATGGTCAACTCTTCAAATTTTAGCTCATTCCATATCACTGATCAAATGATTTCATGGATTTCTCCCTTTCCATCTCTAGTAAGTTCATATTTCAATTATATTTCAATTATCTAATTGAATTTATTTTTTTATAAATCCATCTCAATTTGAATAAAAATGTATCCTGATTTAGAATTGAGTTGAAATGCAAAAAATATTGTTCCACTTCAAAAAAGCCAAAATATCTTATAAGGAGAAGCATAGTGAAAGAAGTTGGTAGATGAAATGGACAACATCTTCACCTTGCCAATTGGAACATGACATCTTCAAGCCTCAATCCTAGATCCACAATGATAATAATTGTTTGGTATAATGTAATTTCAACAACCAATTACATTGACGTGCTTACTAATATCATTGATATTGTACTAATGTTGTCTAATATTTTTTGAAGTTAGGATTCTAGTGATGATGAGAAACCCACTCATTCAAATGATATTAGTTGGGGTGATTTCTTGTCGTTGGGTGAATTTTTTGAAATTAGGATTTGAAAAAAACCTGAGGAGTCTATGGAATAGGGGTATATATAATATGAGTCTCTCTATTATGCTAGTAAATACACCAAGCATATCGACAACACACCAGGTGCAATGATTTGGGACGACCAAAGGGATGAAGACAAAGAGAAGGGGAGCTTCTCCAGATGAATGAAAAGAGGCACATGATAAAGAGTAAGTGGCTTATCATTTTTCAAATTTATACACAGTAACTATTCACATTGAGCTTCATATTAATGCATATTGTGATTTCATGCATACTATTATGTTGGGTTGATTTCATCAATGATTTCATAAATTGAAGCCATGAACAAATTCATTCTTTACAATATGGAAGTGACACAACCGTGGGTCGCATTGCACAAACAAAAGAGGAAGAAATGGCACAATGATAGGAAATAATTCAAATTGTTGAATGGTAGAAGTGTGCCTTATCCTGATCGTTTATAAGAAAATATGCCAATGATATGCCCTAACATTGGGTTGTTGAACAAGTCATAGAGAAATACGGTGCATCTCGTTGTTACCCGTGTGTTGAAGAGGATTCACTAAACATAGGGATTGGGTGAAACAACATGGTAGTAATATCTTTCTATACATTTTTAACTTCATACTGCACCTTCAAATTGTAACATATATATATATTTTATAGTTTTAATTATGTTCAGGATATTAGACACATAACATTGTGAAAATTTTCACTTTTTTATAGGTGAATTTGTTCCCATCTATGTAGGCATATGGATATCATTTTCATGCGGAGGATGTTGATGTGGATTCATGGCATAAGACTATGGAGTGGAAGTCAAGTTCGACCAATCTAGTTGTGCTATCCACCGCGATCAAAAACTAATGGAGGGGACATTAGGTTACATCAAAAATACAAGAGATCATTCAAGTGGAATTCTCTTCATTCCAATGTGTTATTGTTAGGTGCAAGTGGTGGGACACATTTGATCGGAATAATGTAAAGGAAGATCACGATAGTGGGATGATATCTATAAACTCTAGAAAGATGTGACATGAAGCTAAGGAGTCTCATTTTTATGCGGAATTATGAATTACAGATAAATTATTCTTCCCTAGATAGGTGCCAATCTAGAACAACAGGTCAAAGAATTTACAACTATCTTTCCTAACTGTAAACAGACACACAGAATGAAATAAGGAACCTACTTGGGATCCAAGCGCTTCCAAAGTCTCCTTCTGTCGCTTTTGCTATAGCTTCAAATTCCAGCCAGCTATGCAAAATATTTCTTGCAAGAATAAACAGTAAACAACAAGAGATAGAAATAATACAGATGTCTATTCAACTTATTTAGCTAAATCAATAAAGCATATACCATATACATATACTAAGAAATCATGATATTGAAAATTAAAGCTTATACAAATGCATATAGGTAAAAATAAGCAGTAATATTTATTGATGATAGAAGGGGAGGTTACAACCCAGTGATTGATTTAGTGTCACCATCTCCAACAACATCCCAACCTCATCACAATGCAGATATCTCCAGCAATATGTCACTCAAATCAATCTCCTAAATTGAAATTCCACTAGCATTTCTCTACACAAATTCTTCCTTATCAAACACTAGGATCTGTGCTCAATTTATAGAGGAGCTGAGGGTAGTTTCACAATCAATGACTTTCCAATAATAGGCAAGACATGTTCCCAATCTTGTAGATGTCAAATGGACGCATGGATTCGAAGTTTGACACATGTGAACTCTTTTAGAAGGCACTGGCCAAGTGGAGATTCCAGAACAATGAGAATTTCGCTCCCAATGTGACCAACACACCCATGAATGTCGAGAAGTGCTTTGCAGAGTAGCCTTGCATGGGGCTGCCTACATATGCAACGCACTTAGTCCCTTTAGAGGCAATGTTGGTGAGCTCTCATATGATATATTATAAACTTCAAACTTTGGAAACCTTTGCAGATGAAAGTATTTGATTGATTTGTCTTGTTCTTTGTCTTAGGCCATATAACAACTAAAATGTTAGGGGATGATAGACCCTATACATTGGTCTTGGAGATGATGCCCAATTAACCAGGTCATTGGGAATGATGCCCAAATTGACCCATAACAATTGCCCCCTAAAGCATCGAGTTAGAATAATAACAACAGTATTTGATTGATATGCTTTACACTGTGATGGGCTAGAGATGAAGCGGAGTGGAAACCTACATCAATATTACAATACATTACATCATGATATATCCTGTTGATCATAATTTCTGAGGGTAGGCATTCCCATGTTCAGCACATAAACAATCTAATAACATGTACATAATTCATAAAGTCGTCTATAAGAATGTTTCCCAATATAGACATGCCTACAGATATAGGCCCATGTTCGGTACAACAATCCTGAAATCTCAGCCCAGATGGCTGAAACTAGATCCGAGGTCTTCTTATCTCGTTCACTCGGTCATTCGGGGACAAGTCTAACCATGCAAATATATGATTTGTCGTCGAACATGGAAATACATCGTTTGATTACCAACCAATGATGTGAGTTGTTTAACAAATGTGAGAGAACCACCATTGATATCAATGGCCCTCAAGGTACTACAACACATTTTGTAAGGCGTGAATAGATGATTTGATGTCGAACGCCAAAAAAAATCTTTCGGCTCAAAGTCTGGAAGTGAGGACCTTGTCGATGCTATAACAAGCCTCATCGTACTGGAATCTAATGTTTCTAAGTGAACTTCCTGGATAATTATTTTTAGTCGACAGGAAGCCACCTTATTGCGAAACGGGAGTTACTAATTTCAGAGACAAGGGTATGACTTGATATAGCAATTTTCAGGGATGTCGGTCATGAGAATAAAGGTTTATGAGTATTGCAGAAGGATGAGTTATTCGTTGGACGACTTCTCTTGAACATATCGGCGACACTGAGATGAGTTGGTAGCATTGACCCAAAACCAAAGTGAAGGTATGATGAACCATAGGTATGAATGAACCGTCAAAATTATTACCCAACCCAAATAGTCATGGACATGGGGTGAAGGAAGTGTCATGTTCAAGAGCGACTTGCTACCATAAGGAATTTTGCTCACTTTTCCCAAATTTTCTCCAATCATTTGTCAACCAATACCTCTTTATTTTTTAACAAGCTTGAGGAGGATAACATTTTATTGATCTATAATTCAACCCTTCGAGCGAATAAAGTATCGCTATTTAATAATTTAATGAGTCTAGCGATGAATGAAACTCAATTCTTGCCATGATCGACAAGCCCATCGCTATTTTATGTTTTAACGAGCTTAATAACAGTGATAGCCTGGTCCTTTTTCATATTTAGAGAGTTTGAAAAAGAGGACGAAAGAAAACTCCATAAGTACTTTTTCGTAAATTTGTTGCTCAGCTCCGAAAAAGAGTAAAACAATATCTGAGAGAACCTCTTTGGTCGTGTTTAACCAAGGTATTCCTTTTTCGTAAATAATCTATCTTAGTCTGGAAAAGGGTTAAACTTATAGATATCAATTCATTTACTTTTACGATCTCGAAAATACAAGTGCTCGAAAGTCTTTTCGCATTATCGGAGTCTGAAAAGAGTTGAAATAAGACTCCAGGAGTTCCTTTTTCGTTGTTATCGAAGCTCGAAAAAGAGATAAAAGTGCGCTTCAAATCCTTTTTCGTTTTAAAAAAGCTCAAAAAATAAGGAGAAAAAGTATGTTTTGTGGTCAAATCATTCTTGAAATAAATCTACACGACTAATCTGTTCGTCAGTTGTAAGACCTGTTCAGAACAACATCAAATGGATTAAAAATATGTGTTTCATGATAAAAAACATAATAAAACTATAATCATAGCAATAAATTCAATTTTCAAATAATTAAATGACTATTAAAAGTAGTTTCAGTATTCATTTTTACTGTTCCATAGTTACCATTTGCATTTTGGAGCTCTGAACTTGATTTTTCACTCGAACTTCAGCTGTTGATTGTGATCATTTATGTGGATGGTTTTTGTTTCCGTTTGATCCAGGTTAGTGATATGAACCTCCTCTTTCATTTAGTATTCATTTCATTTCAAATTTTTGCAAATTTTCAGGGTTTTAAGGCCTCTAGGGTAAATTCTTCCCAAAAAGAGGGCAACGCACCCCCGAATGTCGAAACCTACGTTGCATAGCAAGTACAGTGAAGGTTGCATACATAACACACTGTCTTTTGTTAGGGAATGCGTTGGGCGCAATCTAGATTTTTGTTTCTCACATTATGCCCAAAATTTGCCTAGTTCTTTGCATTGATTGGAATCTAATGGATCTTATGATTGTATTTCAGGTTTCCATTGGATTATAATGATGATTACATGGAGGGAAAGAGAACATGAAGAAAATGATATGATTTCCTTAAATGATATGGGTACAATAAGAGCCCTAAAATATTGTGGACTGCTTAAGTACTTCAAATTGTCAGGGATGAGGCAACAAATAGAACTATTGGAGTTCTTAGTTCGAGCATGGGATCCAGCTATTGAGGCATTTCATATTAAGAACCAAGTGGTTCCCATAACGGTCAAGGATGTGTACTTTCTTACAGGTTTTTCAAGGAGAGGCTTGCCCATTTCGCTCTCAGGGGTCTGTTGTTGGAGGAGAGATAGTGAGAGATTGTGTTTTGCAACATTGTTATCCAGGGGTAGAGCCAAGCAAAGATGGAAAGATAAACATCCAAGATGTTAGATATTTTCCCTTGAGAACTATCCTTTTCACGATCGCAAAAATTGCCTGCACCGTTACACCATGTAGCGAATAGATCATATATGCAGTAGACACTAGAGTGTATGGAGCCAACAGTCTTCAACTGGTCTGAAGTTGTTCTTTCTTAGATAAAGGAACAATTGAACAAAGCGAAGGGAGGAAGGAAGAAGAATTCTAGTTATGGTTCTATCCTTATATCCTTTGCCTTGGAACAGATTCCATTGATGCAGCCACAACATGTGACACTGGATGTGTCTAATCCTAGAGATCCGTGGATGCAGAGATGGGTGGAAATCATGGGTACGCATGCAGGCCAATCTACCATTTTGTTCTCGACTGCGTTCTTCGCCTGGTTCCAGCGGCAAATTTTTTTCATAGATGAGTATGCATACGCAGGCGTTGATTTCTGAGGAGATCCAAATTTAGCATTACCGGAAGGCGCTCAAAGAGACATACTCTTTTCATCATATTTTGAGCACATTCTGAATTCCTTTAGAAACATCATATTTAGCTCATCAAGAACACATTCTAGCAAGCACAACTTCATCAAGAAGTTGTCATCATCTTCATCAAGTGGGTTGCCTTTCAAGAACAACTCTTAGCATCATATCACATCAGATTTACATTATTTACCAAGTCCATCAAGTCAAGCATAACTTCATCAGGTGGTTTGCCATCAAGGACAACACATGTCAATAGTCGCATGTCTTCATCTTCATTCAGTGGGTTGCCATCAAGGACAACATCCTGCATATAAAATCTGAAAACAATGAATAAATCCATGCCTATGTGAACAGAGACAAATCTGGGCCATATAAAATAAACACTTGCAAGTGTGAATGGGTTTGAACTATGAGACTGGGTCAGCCTTGGCCAAATCCACATCGCAGTCTAGATTCTATGTACCTCATGGATACATAGCGTAGTTCTAGATGGAGGCTCCAAATGTGAAAGGAGCTAACTCACTGAAGTGGTTTAGGGTTTGACAAGGCTTTTATCTTATAAAAGGAAGAGGAGAGAAGCATGAGAGGGTTGTTGATGATTATCATTTTCTGAAGATATTGTCTATTTAGACATTTATGATTCTCTGGCTGTTTAGCTGAGAATAATTTTGTTTAGCATTGGGTGTTCCTAAGTGGGAATCCCACCTCCTTCCTAGAGCAGCTCTTAGAGGAGACTTGTTTGTCTTGTCCACTATCTAGAATTTTGCCAAGCTTCATCTTACACCTACAATGCTGGTCTTGTTTAGGATTGGGTGGTTCTTTTGAGCTGCAGCAAGTGGAGGATAGGTCTCTTCAGATATATGCAGCTCTAACACCCCTTTTCATTGGGAAAGCCATCTATCCCTTTGAAAAGAGTGTTCTAGACCTTGGGAGCTTTAGATCTAAATCTTGGCATCAGGAAAAAGTGTACTCGGAGTCCACAACATAGTCCCTTTTTCAGTACTATGTTATTTGCAGTGGCAGAGTTGCAGGGAGTTTTGGCATCAACTAGGAGGAGAAATCTCTAGTGATTGGATCCTTCCTTTCACTGTGGTGATCCATGGATTGGCCTTCCAATCCATGTTTGTTTCAAATATGATCTACTATGAATTTTATACTTCAAAATTTTCAGAATATTATTGCATATCTGTAACTTAGATCTCAGATCTACTCCTGTACTTTCATGTTTTGCTGAGATCCCCAAGGGGAATGTATAAAGGAGCCTTTCTTGTATACAAATCTGAATTAGATCCATATTTTGTGTATATATCTGCTCTAGATCTTAGTTATAATATACTATTGCTTCAGCCCCAATAAAATAATGCTGTCATGGTTATGTAGACTTTTCTTGTGGTTGCAGCACCTCATTTCTGAGGGTTTCTTCTTGTAAATCTTTCTCCTTTCTGTTGTACATTGTATAAGTTGCTGTATAAATTTATTTTGTAGATGTATAGCTGAAACATGAGTTTCCATACTGATCTCCTGCAAGTATTGGGCTGAACTATGTTATTTTCCAACAGTTTGTTTTTGTATTGCTACAGTCCCCTTCTTTGGGCATTTTCTAGCTGCACTAGGTGTGGGGAAACCTATTTAACCCACCTAGGAGGATTTGTTTATGATACCCTCTTTGATTTAGGTCTTATATACTCAAATATAAGGGATCCAAGGGCTGGTTTCCAATCCTGTAGCATACATTCCTGAAAAATGCATTTTTCAGGCATGCCTTGCTAGCAGTCTCAATTTTGGGATATTACAGTGGTATCAAAGCATATTTCTTGGCTCAACCTATGAGTCTCAAGATAGAGATAAAAATGATGAAAATAATTATCCTTCTCTCATCAATTTTTAGATCCATAAAGGACCTCTCCAAGGAGGTTAAGGAGATAGAAGAAGGAGAAGAGGAAGGACCATGCAATTCCTACTCTCACAAAGCAGGAGACAAGAAGCATGGAGGACACTTGGATCATTAGATCCTGAGTGAGTACCTTTTTTATTAAAACTCTCAACCTAGAACCTAAAAAGAGACTCTAGCCTTCCCACAGTTCATTCAATTGAAGGAAGGGATAATACCCTACAACAAGGGAGAAATCGAGGGCAATAGATTTCTATTGTCCACTTTTGATGGGACATCTGCAGCCAAAGCTTGGGCAAGAAGACTTAGTGCATTTTTCCTACTACATCCAATGGTAGAGAGAGAAGTAGTAGAGATTTCAGTGCTGCATCTGAAGGGTGAAGCAAGCAATTGGTGGTTCAGCCATGTGAGACATGCAAAAGTATCTTCTTTTGCAGATTTCACTCAAAGGGTGATCAAGAGATTTGAGGAAGAGAAGTCCTCACCATCTCTTGAGGATATTTGTACCAGCACTATGATAGCCTTGGAGGAACAACCTTCAACACCTACATTTGAGGGAGTCAACATTGTAGAAGAAGGAACTCTTGCAGCCATACAAGATGTTCCCAAACTCTATCAAGGTATGATTGAGTTTCCACCTTGTATTATTGTAGCAAAAGTCTTTGAGGGTTGTGGAAACCTGTTGTTGCATGACCCAGAATCATCACTTAATGATAATATAGAGCAGCAGAGTTACACTTCACTGTCCAAGAGTAGCAGTGAAGAAAGGAGGACCCATTCCTCATGGGAGCAATCAGATTTCAACTTCATTCAAGAAGCCATGGAGACAAGGGGTAGACATCTTGAGATGAGAAACATTTTCTCCTCTCTAGTTGTAACTTTATCAATGAGCATGCCACAGATTAGAGAGAGACTTATACTTGTAGAAGATCTAAGTCCCCACTGGTTTTGGAAGACCATGTATGAGGGGGAGGTCTCATCAAGAGATCCCATGAAAGGTGCACTTCAACATTTCATGAAGTGCAAATTTCTTCAACAGTTTGAGGAGGTTCTTCCCTTCTCACACTTGGATATTTATGGATTCAAGGAGGAGCAGATAGATGATGGAGGACATATTAGGATGGATAACATCTCTCATGCTTGTGTTGGACATTCCTTGAGCCCTACACATCATGATGGGAGGTTTTTTTCCTACCACCTATTTGGGTCCTTATGGGATCAAATTGATCCTTGAGAAGATTGCATTTCAATATCCCATGAAATGCAAAGATAGAAATTTGATTTGGGAGGATGGTAGCCCTCATGGGAGGAGTACCAAGATTAAGGATGGAATGATACATCCAAAAATGGTTGAATGGATGTGGATGATGAGCAAGAAGCTGGAAAGCTACTTGCAGATCTATGATACCGAGTAGTAGGAGGCTTGGCTGCGCTGGTTACTTTTGAAATAGTTTTTCCATCATCCTCTTTCTTAGAGTATGTGGAGGAAATATGTGTGGTAGGATGCTTAAATCATTGAGAAACAAGGAGTATGGACACATTGTGTTGATATGACATTATTCATATCAATCACCATGTTTTCACCACATGATTTATATGATGGAGGTATGGGGAAGCATCAAAATCTTTTGTTGCTTTGGATGTTCTTGGGAGAGCAAGAGAATATTTTCTCTCACACATTACATGATGTTGCAGGAGGAGGATATATCATTATCCCCTTAGCCTTGGATGATCTGTAAGTACTTATACTCCAAAAGGTACTTCTTGTTTGTAGCAACATTATGGAATATGTCTTTGACAATGATAATGTCAAAGAAAGGAGCTATGTATTGGCAAGAGCCTATTTTCATAGGCCAACAACAATGTCACTCTGGAGCATGAACTTATGGATGGAGTGTCCCCAGGATCATTCCACTCTTGGTGCACTTGATGGACAAGTAGGAGGTGAGAAATATGGAGTAATGGATGGAGACATCTATTGTTGGGATATGTTCTTCTTGGCTTGGATTTCCAAGTACATGAGGGAGGATCTTCATGCAGCACATGATTCATTTCTCTTCATGAGAGTATGTCATATCCTTATGGAGAATTTTTTCATGGACCCCGTCATGATCTTACTCTTAGCACATGGTAAGTATCTTGTTGTTACATTTAGTGATCTGCATACTCTTACCACTTCTATGCAGTGCATTTCTCCACAAGAGGGCAAGCTTTTCAGTGAGCTCCATGGTCAACATTTGGCCAAATTGTATGATGGAGACATCCATCTCTTATATGGCCATGGGAAACTATTGTATTACTTCATATATGTTCATTTATTATATGCAACCATCTAATATTAATTAGTAAATGAAATAACATACATAGACCACCATGTATCCAGCAACCACTTGCCTTGTAATTTTCTGAAGCTGCAGTTGGAAAAACTGCGTTGTAACTTCATGGGAGACTGTTGGTACCTTCTTGCATCATATGAAGCATTCAGTATGTACTTTCCCTTAATGCTAATCATGGTTCCAATTTCTGATGTTGATATTTCTTTTGTGAGGAGCATGATTGGATAGGAAACACATTGGCTAGATGTGTTCTTTGGGGAAGAGGATTCCCACATTTTCTGCATTGCATGTTCTAATGGGAACATGAGAGGAGATATGGCCACCACAACCAAAAACTTGTTTATTTATGATGTGGGTCATGAGTTTGATTAGATGCCATATGGTGATGACTTCCCATCCATCACATATGGAATGGTTTGGGCCATCTTGATTCACAATATTGGAGAGGAGATCTTTAGAGATCTAGTCTTCATCTTGCCTCTTGAAGGCAACATCATTGCAACCCAGGATTATCAAACACTCCACACTTATCTTAAGTGGAGACGAGGAAAGCGTGGGGTAGGCATCTATGTCTACCATGTTCAGTTTTTCAGACCACCTTCTTTGTAGGAACCTAAGGTGGAGGAGAATTTTCTGGAGTTACCATGTTGGGAGGTGACTCATTTTGTATGGATGATTGCTTGGGAAAATATGTTTTCCCCATCCATTTTAGTTATTTCCTTTCAGTTGCTTGAGGAAAAGCAACATTTGGGAGGGGAGGAATGTAATATTCTTACTTAGAACAAGCTAATAGGAATATTCAATTTTGTGTCATTTTCTGTTGATTGAATAAATGAATCAAGGAGGACATGTAAAACTCTTGAAAACAATGAATAAATCCATGCATATGTGAACAGAGACAAATCTGGGCCATATAAAATAAACACTTGCAGGTGTGAATGGGCTTGAACTATGAGACTGGGTCAACCTTGACCAAAGCCACAGCATAGTCTAGATTTAATGTACCTCATGGATACACAACACAGTTCTAGATGGAGGCTCCAAATGTGAAAGGAGCTAACTCATTGAAGTGGCTTAGGGTTTGACAAGGATTTTATCTTATAAAAGGAAGAGGAGAGTAGCATGAGAGAGTTGTTGATGATTATCATTTCCTAAAGATATTTTCTGTTTAGAAATTCCTGATTCTCTGGCTGTTTAGCTTAGAATAATGTTGTTTAGCATTGGGTGTTCCTGAGCGGGAATCCCACCTCCTTCCTAGAGAAGCTCTTGGAGGAACCTTGTTTGTCTTGTTCACTACATAGAATTTGGCCAAGCTTCATCTTACAGCTACAGTGCTGGTCCTGTTTAGGATTGGGTTGTCCTTGTGAGTTGCAACAAGTGGAGGATAGATCTCTTCAAATCTATGTAGCTCTAGCACACATTTTCACTCGGAAAGTCATCTATCCCTTTGAAAAGAGTGTTCTAGACCTTGGGAGATTTAGATCCAGATATTAACATCAAGCCAAAGTGTACTCAGAGTCTACAACATAGTCCCTTTTGCAGTACTGCATTATTTGCAGTGGCAGATTTGCAGATAGTTTTGGCATCAGCTAGGAGGAGAGATCTCTAGTGATTGGATCCTTCCTTTCACTGTGGTGATCCATGGATTGGCCATCCAATCCATGTTTTTTTTAGATATGAACTGCTGTACATTTTATACTTCATAATTTTCTAAATATTACTGTAGATATGTAACTTAGATCTCAGATCTACTCTTGTACTTTAATGTTTTGCTGAGATCCCCAAGGGGAATGTATAAAGGAGCCTTTCTTGTATACAGATCTGAATTAGATCCATATTTTATGTATAGATATGCTCTAGATCTGAGTTATAATATAATGTTGCTTCATCCCTAATAAAATAACGCTTTCATGGTTATGCAGACTTTTCTTGTGGTTGCAGCACCACATTTCTGAGGGTTTCTTCTTGTAAATCCTTCCCCTTTTTGTTCTACATTGTATAATTTTTTGTATAAAGTTATTTTTCTGATGTATAGCTGAAACATGAGTTTCCATACTGATCTCCTACAAGTATTAGGCTAAACTTCATTATTTTCCAGCATTTTGTTTTTGTATTGCTGCAGTCCCCTTCTTTGGGCATTTTCTAGTTGCACTAGGTGTGGGGAGACCTGTTTAGCCCACCTAGGAGGATTTTTTTTTTATACCCTCTTGGATTTAGGTCTTAGATACTCATATATAAGGTATCCAAGGGCTGGCTTCCAATCCTGTAGCATACATTCCTGAAAAATGTGTTTTTCAGGCATGCCTTGCTAGAAGTCCCGATTTTGGGATATTGCATTATCCCATTATCCTATTTATCAGCAAGGATAAATAGGGAAGAAATATACACCATTATTGGCACTAGGCTTTGAGAGAGGGATTTATCAAGTAAGAAGTGTAAGGAGTTTCATAATCTAGCATGTAGGGTCTAAGGATGTGCAATTTTTAGCATTCGAGATCTAGATCAGCCAAGGAGATCGAGGAAACATCTAGGGCTTAATATGCTGGACCAAATCAAAAGTATTTTTCACTTGAAATTTTCTCATTTGATCCATTATCTTAGAATCCTAGGACAAATCTAGGGCATAATATGTTGGACCAAATCCAAAGTATTTTGTACTTGTAATTTTCTCAGTTGATCCATTATCTCGGGATAGGATCCTGGGTAAGTTCAAATTTAATTAACACTTGTTGATTGGGAAGAATCGGTTTGTGTCACTTGTAATTGTGCGATATTTCTATGATTGCAGGCGGGCTAAAAATTGCAAGCATGTAATAAGAGACCGGAAATTGAAGAGAAGCTGAAATCAATAGTGTAGTAGTCAATTTGACCAACATTGACTTAGAAGGAAGAAGAGTTGTTCAAGGAATAATTGTGACTTGGTCTTGGAGAGGTTCTTGGTCAAGGGTCTATCTCTTGGAATTCGTCAATTGAAGATTCTATAGGAAGAAGAATTTTATGGGTTTTCTTCTCAAGATTATAGAGTTTTTTTCCCTGGCTGATTGCGTATATTTTGTGTCCTTTGTCTCATTTTTATTTATGTAATTTCCTATAATTTGTGTCATTTGTCTCATTTTTCTTTATGTTTTCATTTTTATTTAAGGTGAAAAAATAAAGGGTAGCTCAAATAAGGACACTCAATGATCGAAGCTCTAGAATATCATCAAGAGAATCAACCATCAAAAGGGACCTCTCATCTCAAACTCACTTCAAACACAAGGAATAAATATTCATCTTGAAGGAAGTATCAAAACCCTAGTTCGATCAAGGAAGAATTCCTCAAAGCATTCTTGGGAGCCTTACTCTATCATCATTTCAAATAAGGAGGCCTCAAATACCCTATATTTACTCAAAAGGTCTACAAATCAAAGCATCTTGAAACCTACTCATCCAAGGGAAGCAAAATCAAAGGTGTCACCATCATTAAATATTCAAGGTTATCTCCCTCATCTTAGATGAAGGGTATTTGTTAAAGGGATATATATATTCATCATAAGGACATCTTCCTCTATCATATCATCATTAAAATAAAAAAGGAAACAAGTTGAAGATATTGTCATCAAGGAATATATTCACAAGTAAGTATCTTTATGTCCACATCTGAATCTATAAAAAAATATTTTTGCAAGGAGAGAAACAAGTTGGTTGGGTCATCTTTCTTTTTGCAACGAGAGAAATAATATGGTTGGGTCATCAAACTTTCTTGCATGGAAGAAAAGGACAAATCTGAACCTCATATAAAATGAATTCATGGAACATGCTAAGGGTTCAATCACTAAACCTCCAAAGTAAGAAGCTAAAGCACTTACAAAGTACATGAAAGGGGATGTAAGGGAACAAATGATTCTCATATAATCCATCAAAGATCTCCTCATTCCCTATGTATCAAAATTAAAAACATCAAGAGGAATATATGACAAAATTGTAGAATTTTTCTTTGTAAGCACTACAGGAGAATTGATCTCGTTAAGACAAGAACCCTACAAGATGAAGATATCAAAAGGAGGAGGAATAAACTCATAAATTATGAGGGTGTCTAAGATAAGGGAACAACTACAAGAGTTCGGAGAGATAATTTCAGACAAGGAAATGACTACTATAGTACTCAATGCACTACTGAAGTAATGGGGTAACTTTACATCAAGCATCTATGGGAAAAGGAAGATACTCCATTCAATGAACTATGGTCACTATGAAAAATTGAAGAAAACAGGTTGAAGGAAAAAGTTGATCTAGGATTAGACAAGAAAAATCAAGCACTCAAAGATATGTTGCCATGGAAAAGAGAAATGGGAAGTTTGGAAAGTTTGGTTCTCAGAACAGGAAGAAGAATATGACAAAGGTTCAATGTTATGGATGTCAAGAATATTTTTCTCCATAACCACTGTAGGAGAAGTGATCTCATTAATACAAGAACTCTACAAGATGAAGATATCAAAAGGAGGAGGAATAAAATCATACTTTATGAGAGTGTCTAAGATAAGGGACCAACTACAAGAGTTCAGAGAGATAATGTCTAACAAGGAAATGACTACTATAGTACTTAATGAACTACTGAAGTAATGGGGTAACTTTATATGAAGCATCTATGGGAAGAAGGAAGCTACTCCATTCAATGAATTATGGTCACTATGAAAATTTGAAGAAAACAGGTTGAAGGAAAAAGGTGATGTAGGATCAGATGAGAAAACTCAAGCACTCAAGCATATGTTGCCATGGAAAAGAGAAACGGGAAGTTTGGAAAGTTTGTTTCTCATAAAAGGAAGAATAATATGGAAAAGCTTCAATGTTATGGATGTCAATAATATAGTCACTAGAAAATAGATTGTCCAGAATTCGAGAAGGACAATAACAAAAGAGGAAGATAAGAAGCCCATGTCACCAAAGAAGTGGAAGTAGAAAAGAAGAAATCCAAGAAGGAAGAAGTAAAATATATCTACTATGATTGAGATAAGTCCTCTCCACCTAGTTCTTTCTAGTTTTTTGTAAAAAATGGTTATCATGCAGAGAACTATTAGAAGTATGAGATGTATAATTTTTTGATGAAACTGCAGTGTAAAAATATTGTGGCCAGCAAGATCAAGATACATCATCATAAGAAGCTTGAAAAGACAGCGTGGCGAGAATTCATCACAAATCATTAGAGGGAAGCAGCTCTTGAGCAATCTCACCGTAAGAAAATTAGTACTTATGGGTAGAATAAAATCAGAGGAAGAGGTGAATTCTATCACATATCACTAGAAAGAGCATTTTAGATGAAGACAACCCAACTTATGAAGAATCTTCATTATAAGATTCATCTCTTGACAAGAAAATGTATCACCCAAGAATTTGTCATCGGATGGGATTCGTTGAACCAGCCAGAAATGTATGAGGACAAAGGAATGCAGTGATGTTGACATGGTTGCAATAATTTCAACTTATGAAAGGATAAAAAGAAAGACAGACATCACAAAACACAAGAAGGAAAGAGGTATGTATGATATGTTTTGATAAGTTAGGTCATGTCATCGTATAGTTGCAAATATCTGGGATACATACTCTACCTCATGAAAATGATCAAAAGAAAGGGTTATGTTTTGATTATATGCATTGAAGGCATGGTTCACATATTGACTAGATGCAATCAAAATAATATGCCCTCATATGAAAAATGAGGTGATTGAAAAAGATGAAGGAAATATGATTGGGGGTTCCTAGGAAACAATATGTGAATAAGTAAAAGAAGAGATCACTAAATATGAAACTATGGTCACATGGAAAATGAAATCAACATCCAATGAACAAAATATTTGGCTATGATATCTCCATGGGAAAGATATGAAGGCCTTGGGAAATTCTTGAACGAAATAAGACCCCTGAAAAATGAATATCTTGGAGATGTGTAAATATGTATGCAGGATTTTGATGTTGCAACAAGAATATGTCATGATGAGGGGTCATCAGTACAATGTTTGATAAGTTATTTCATGTCATCATATGGTTGGAAATATCTCGTATAGATACTCTACCTCATGATTATGACCAAAATAAAAGGGTATATTCTTATTCGATGCATTGAATTTATGGTTCACATATTAACTAGATGAAATCAGCATAATTTGTCCTCATAGGTGGTTGGAAAAGATGAAGGAACTATGTTTGGTAGTTCCTTGGAAACAATATGTGAATAAGGAAAATAAGAGATAGTGAAAGATGCAACTATGGTCACATGGAAAATGCAATAAACATCAAATTACTAAAATATTTGGCTATGTTATCTCCATGGGATATATATGAAGGCCTTAGGAAAGAATGGAAAGAAACAAGACCCTTGACAAACGAATATCTTGGAGATGCTTCGATATGTATGTAGGATGATGACGTTACAACATGAATATTCCATGATGAGGGGCCATCACAATATGTAACTTTAATTTGACTTCATTTTTTATTTTAGTGAACAATATCTAGATGGGTTGATACAGAGATACCTAAATAAAAGTGTTGATGTCATCTACAGCTAACACTCATGTGAAATAATGGAAGATCTTGAAGAATACATGGAGTGGAAAAGGTAGTTGTATGAGGAAAGTCCAAATATGGTCTAATGGATCACTCTCCGATGAAAGGAACGATGACATAAATGACATGGTTTGAGAAGTAAAGTGATGGACGACTGATGCCCTAGAAAGAAGTCCCAAAATATGAAGGTTCTTCTTGTAGTTGTTACAACACCAGCCAAAGTTTTGGGCATATTCAAAATTT
Organism: Pinus albicaulis; assembly: GCA_034641835.2. NCBI lineage: Eukaryota > Viridiplantae > Streptophyta > Pinopsida > Pinales > Pinaceae > Pinus > Pinus albicaulis. The sequence goes on from CM076570.1 coordinate 1,096,723,426, forward strand.
TGGGTCCCCCCTCTGCTTTCTTTTCCCATTAAGGTTTTGACCTGGCCTTTGTTTGGTTAATATCCCCATGACCTATTCCTGCCAAACCCTATTTTTGTGCCCATTCATACAATTCACAACGCACCCACTTGTCTTGTTTTCTCATGAGTGCACTAGGGTTTCGAGGTTTTCTACTGCATATAGAATTGAAAGTTCCTCCATGGATTTGAATCTAGGTTTCCCATATTAGTCATAACCAATCATTGGGGACACCGAGCTTATAAAAATAAGTCTTCAGTCTGGCTTGCATTATGCTGGTTGTGCTAAGGTTTGGTAGAAACCCTAATTTCTCAAGAGAGTGATCCCATTCCCATTTTACCTAATTCATATTGCCCTAGAATACATTCTAATATACATTTCATGACATCATGATAAAATCATCAAATATAATTTCCCTCAGGTTCATGATTGGTTTCCCCCACCTCAACATGTGCATTAAGGTTTTCAGGGTTTTAGTGATGTATTACAAGTCCTACGCACCTGCAAGGCCCTTTTATCTAGCATGTGAATTGAAGAAAAGTGGATACACCTTGTGTTGATGGTCAGGGCAAGGCTTGATATTCATTAACGTATGGAAAAGGTTGGATCTCCTTTGCACCTCTAAAACCATAAATTATTTTGATTAAGAATCTGAATATGCCTTGAATAAACATTCACTATCTAGAACTCTTTTCACATATAGCTTTAAGGCACTAGATATAAAAGCATATCATCACCATGGGAAACTAAAAATATTAAAGTCACGATTGGTGGTTCCATTAAATTTCTAAATTTCAATTTGATTTCTAAAGTGAAGCATGAGATGATCCATCCATGCAATTTATAACAAATTAATTTGGATTATTTTTTCATTCATGCACCTAGAGTGAATCAATGTTTGTCTTTTTATCCATTTATTGATCCCACATGAAAATTATAACTTTTTTAAATTAATTTGTTTGTTTCAACTCCTTTTTAGGACACCAAGAAAATGTGGCTTGGATCCACATCCAACAAGGCAACAATTGTATTCAAGGAAAGAAAAGCATAGGTCACAAAGTCATGCATAGATCACAAGGTCGCATAAGTCGCAAGGTTTCAAAAGTCTGAAGGTCGCATAGGTTGCATAGGCCGCAAAGGATTCATGGTCCGCATAGGTTGCATAGGTCACAAGGCCGCATAGTCGCAAAGTTCGCATAATCACATAGTCACAAATGTCACAAATTTCGCATAGGACTCATAAGCCGCTCATAGTTTGCATAGGTCGTAAGGTAGCCTAGGTCACAAGACACCCTTGGTTGCAAGAAAGACCAAGAGTCAAGGGGAGACCAAAGGCCATGGGAAACCCAAGAGTCATCCTAACGTATATGTACATCCTCAAGTGATTTTGTAATGGACATTTTTGGTTTTGGAATTTTGGAGAGACATTGTTTCTTATTGAATGTATGCCTTTTGATGAATAGAAAGAAGTGTTATTGTATCTCACTCTTGAATCTAACATAAGTCTCCTATGTGGTTGTGCTATGAATATGGTCCTTTAAAATGAATGAATGATTTTTCAAGTATTGGTGCACCTTTGTACTCATGTATTCTCTAGTGTTATGAGATACCTTAAATTCGCAAAGGTCATAATGTCGCAAGGCCGTAAGGTCGCATAGGCCGCAAAGTCACAAATTAATTTTCATAGGTCGCAAAGTAAGTCAAATAGGTTCCAAAGTAAGTTGCATAGATCACAAAGTAGCATAGGTCTCAAATTAAGTCACATAGGTCCCAAAGTCACAAAGTAAGTCACATAGGTCGCAAAGTCGAAAATGTCATAAAGTCAAAAATGCTGCAAAGTAGAAAATGTTGCAAAGTCATGAAGTCACAAAGTCAAGCCGCATAGGACACAAAGTCGAATAGGTTAAATGTTGGTCGCAAGTTTGCATAGGTCACAAGGTCGCATAGGCCGCAAAGTCGCAAAGTCACATAGGCCGCAAAGCCACATAGACCGTAAGGCCACAAAGGCCACAAGGTCGCATAGGTCACATAGGTCTCAAGGTCACAAGGTCAAAACGTCACAAAGTCGCAAATTCGCAATGGTTGCAAAGGCCAGATAGGTCGCAAAGGTCACATAGGTCGCAAATTCGCACAGGTCATAAATTCGCAAATTCACAAAGTCACAAAGTCCCATACAGTCGTAAAGGCCGCAAAGTTGCAAAGTTTCATAGGTCAAATAGATCGCAAAAGTAAGTCTCATAGGTTTCAAAGTAAGTCGCATAGGTCACATAGTTCACAAATTCACATAGTTCACATAGTTCGCAAAGGTCTCATAGGCCGCATAGGTTGCAAAGTTGCATATGCCACAGCAAAGTCACATAGTTCACAAAGTCACATATGCTGTAGCAAAATATCATAGGTTGCAAAGTCGCATAGGTCACAAAGTAATCTGCAAAGGCTGGAAGGTCGCAAAGTTTCATAGGTCACAAAGTCACAAAGTCGCATAGGTCACAAGATCACAAATTCACATAGGTCGCAAGATCGCAAAGTCACATAGGTCACAAGATCGCATAGGTCGCAAGGTTGCAAAGGTTGCAAGGTCGCAAAGTCGCAAGGTCATGAAGTCGCAAAGTCGTGAAGGTCACAAAGTTGCGAAGGTCGTGAACTCACATAGTCAGTTGCAAGGTCGCATAGTCAGTCGCAAGATCGCATAGTCAGTTGCAAGGTCGCATATTCAATTGCAAAGTCGCATAGTCAGTCCCAAATTCACATAGTCAGTCGCAAAGTCAGTCGCATAGTTAGTCGCAAAGTCAGTCGCAAAGTTGGTCACATAGTTAGTCCCAAAGTTGGTCGCATATTCAGTTGCAAAGTCAATCACATATTCAATCGTAAAGTCAGTCGCATAGTCAGTCGCAAATTTGTATAGTCGGTCGCAAAGTCACATAGTCAGTTGCAAAGTCGCATAGTTAGTCGCATAATCGCATAGTCAGTCACAAAGTTGCATAGTCAGTCACAAAGTCACATAGTTAGTCGCAAGGTCGCAATATTGTGAAGTCACACAGGTTAGAAGATCGCAAAGTCACATAGGTGAGGAGGTCGCAAAGTTGCATAGGTCACAAGATTGTAAAGTCGCATAGGTCACAAGATCGCAAGGTCACATAGATTGCAAGGTCGCAAAGGTGGCTAAGTCGCGGAGGTTGCAAAGTCACATAGTCAATCGCGAGGTTGCATAGTCAGTCGCAAGGTCACATAGTTAGTCGCAAGATTGCATAGTCAATTGCAAGGTCACATATTCAGTTGCAAAGTCGCATAATCAGTCGCAAAGTAACATAGTCAGTCGCATAGTTAGTCGCATAGTCAGTCACAAATTCGGTCACATAGTCAGTCACAAATTCACACAGTCAGTCACATAGTCGCATAGTCAGTCAAATAGTCACATAGTCAGTCGCATAATCAGTCGCATAGTCGCATAATCAGTCACATAGTTACATAGTTAGTCACAAAGTCAGATAGTCAGTCACAAAGTCGCATAGTGAATCGCAAGGTCGCAAGGTTGAGAAGTCGCATAGGTCGCATGATCGTGAAGTCACATAGGTCGCAAGATTGCAAAGTCCCATAGGTCAAAAAGTTGCATACGTCGCAAACTCATATAGGTTGCAAAGTCACATAGTCAGTCACAAGGTCGCATAGTCAGTCGCAAGGTCGCATACTCAGTCGCAAAGTCACATAGTCAGTCACAAAGTCGCATATTCAGTTGCATACTTAGTTGCAAAGTTAGTCACATAGTCAGTCACAAATTCACATAATCAGTCGCAAAGTCAGTCACATAGTGAGTCACAAAGTCAGTCGCATAATCAGTCGAAAAGTTAGTCGCATAGTCAGTCGCAAAGTCAGTCGAATAGTTAGTCACAAATTCAGTCGCATAGTCAGTTGCAAAGTCGCATAGTCAGTCGCAAGGTCACATAGTTAGTCACAAGGTCGCATAGTCAGTCGCAAAGTCGCATATTCAGTCGCAAAGTTGCATAGTCAGTTGCACAGTCGCATAGTCAGTCGCAAAGTCGCAATATTGTGAAATCGCATAGGTTTCAAGATCGCAAAGTCCCATAGGTCGCAAGTGGCATAGTCAGTCACAAATTCACAAAGTCAGTCGCAAAGTTGGTCGCATAGTTAGTCACAAAGTTGGTTGCATAGTCAGTCGCATAGTCAGTCGCAAAGTTGGTCGCATAGTCAGTCACAAAGTTGCATAGTCAGTCACAAGCTCGCAATATCATGAAGTCGCATAGGTTGAAAGAATGCAAAGTCACATAGGTCAGAAGAACGCAAAGTCACATAGGTCACAATATTATAAAGTCACATGGTCGCAAGATCACAATTTTGCATAGGTCGGAAGGTCGCGAAGTCCCAAGGTTGTGAAGGTCACAAAGTCATGAATGTCATGAAGTCGCATAGTTGCATAGTCGCATAGTCAGTCACAAAGTCGCATATTCGGTCGCAAAGTCGCATAGTCAGTCGCAAAGTAGCATAGAAAGTCGCAAAGTCGCATAGTTAGTCGCAAGGTTGTAATATCGTGAAGTCGCATAGGTTGCAAGATCGTAAAGTCCCATAGGTTGCAAGTCACATAGTCAGTCGTAAATTCACATATTCAGTCACAAAGTTGGTCGCATACTCACTCGCAAAGTTAGTCACATAGTTAGTCACATAGTCAGTTGCAAGGTCGCAATATCTTGAAGTCGCATAGGTTGCAAGATCATAAAGTCTCATAGGTCGCAAGATCGCAAAGTCGCATAGGTCACAAGATTGTAAAGTCACATAGGTCGCAAGATCGCAAGGTCTCATAGGTCGCAAGGTCAGATAGGTCGCAAGGTCGAGAAGTTGCAAGGTCGCGAAGGTCACAAGGTCACAAAGGTCTCAAAGTCGCATAGTCAGTCGCAAGGTCACATAGTCAGTCGCAATATCGCATAGTGAGTCGCAAGGTCGCATAGTCAGTCGAAAAGTCACATAGTCAGTCGAAAAGTCACAAAGTTAGTTGAAAAGTCAATTGAAAATTCAGTCGCAAAGTCAGTTGCATAGTCAGTTGCAAAGTTAGTCACAAAGTCGCATAGTCATTTGCATAGTCACATAGTCAATCACATAGTCACATAGTCAGTCTCATAGTCGCATAGTCAGTCGCAAAGTCACATAGTTAGTCGCAAAGTCACATAGTGAGTCGCAAGGTCACAATATCCAGAAGTCGCATAGGTCGTACGATCTCGAAGTTGCATAGGTAGCAAGATCGCGAAGTCCCATAGGTCACAAAGTCGCATAGTCAGTCGCAAGGTTGCATAGTCAGTCGCAAGGTCGCATAGTCAGTCACAAAGTCACATAGTCGGCCGCAAAGTCTCATAGTCAGTCACATAGTTATTCGAAAAGTCAGTCACATAGTTAGGTCACATAGTCAGGTCACATAGTCAGTCGCAAGGTCACATAGTCAGTCGCAAGGTCGCATAGTTAGTCACAAAGTCGCATAGTCAGTAGCAAAGTTGGTCGCATAGTCAGTCGCAAAGTCAGTCACATAGTCAATCACAAAGTCAGTCGCATAGTCAGTCACAAAGTAAGTTGCATAGTTAGTCACAAAGTCAGTCGCATAGTCAGTTGCATAGTCAGCCGCAAGGTTGCATATTCAGTCGCATAGTCGCATATTCAGTCACAAAGTAGCATATTCAGTCAGAAAGTCGCATATCAGTTGCAAAGTCACATAATCAGTCGCAAGGTTGCAATATCGTGAGGTCGCCTAGATTGCAAGATCGTAAAGTCCCATAGGTCGCAAGTCGCATAGTCAGTCGCATAGTCGCATAATCAGCCGAAAAGTCACATAGTCAGTCGCAAAGTTGCATAGTCAGTCATAAGATTGCAATATCGTGAAGTCACATAGGTTACAAGATCGCAAAATCACATAGGTCACAAGATCGCAAAGTCGCATATGTCACAAGATTGCAAAGTCGCATAGGTCGCAATATCGCAAGTTCGCATAGGTCACAAGATTGAAGTTCACATAGGTCGCAAGGTCGCATAGGTCGCAAGGTCGCAAAGGTCGCAAAGTCACGAAGGTCGTGAAGTTGCAAAGTCAGTCACAAGGTCGCATAGTCAGTCACAAAATCACATAGATAGTAGCATATTAAATCCCAAATTCAGTCACATAGTCAATCGCATAGTCAGTCGCAAAGTCATTCACATAGTCAGTTGCAAATTCGCATAGTCGCATAGTCATTCACATAGTCCTATAGTCAGCTGCATAGTCGCATAGTCAGTTGCAATGCCACATAGTCAGTCACAAATTTTCATAGTGAGTCGCAAGGTCACAAGATCGAGAAGTCACATAAGTCATACGACTGTGAAGTCACATAGGTCGCAAGATCACAAAGTCCCATAGGTCGCAAAGTCACATAGGTCGTAAAGTCACATAGTCAGTCGCAAGGTTGCATGGTTAGTCTCAAAGTCACATAGTTAGTCACAAAGTCACATAGTCGGTCGCATACTTAGTCACAAATTCAGTCACATAGTTAGTCACATAGTCACATAGTCAGTAACATATTCGGTTGCATACTTAGTTGCAAAGTCAATCGCATAGTCAGTCGCATAGTCACATAGTTAGTCGCATAGTCACACAGTCAGTCACAAATTCATATATTCAATAGCAAATCTTCAAGGTTGTAAGATCGAAAAGTCACATAGGTCACAAGATCGCAAAGTTGTATACATTGCAAGATCTCAAAGTCCCATAGGTCACAAAGTCACATAGGTTGCAAAGCCGCATAGTTAGTCGCATAGTCGCAAAGTCACATAGTCAGTCGCAAAGTCGCATAGTTAGTCGCAAAGTCGCAGAGTCAGTCACAAAGTTGCATAGTCAGTAACAAGGTCGCAAGATTGTGAAGTCGCATAGGTCACAATATTGCGAATTTGCACAGGTCGCAAGATCGTGAAGTCGCATAGGTCGCAAAGTTGCATAAGTCACATATCTCGCAAAATCGCATAGGTCGCAAAGTCACAAATATCGCATACATCGCATGGTCGCATAGGTCGTAAGGTCACATAGGTCACATAAGTCGCAAAGCTGCATAGGTCACATAGGTCGCATAGATCACAAAGTCGCAAATGTTGCATAGGTCGCACAGTCGCATGGTGACTCGCAAGGTCACACAGTTAGTCGCAAAGTCAATCAAGATCACATGCTTTCACGGTCAATCGCAAGGTTTCATAGGCCACAAGGTCGTGAAGTCGCATAGGTCGCAAAGTCACATAGGTTGCATAGGTCGCAAATTCACATAGGTTGCAAAGTCATAAAGGTTGCATAGGTCGCAAGGTCACATAGGTCACAAGGTCACATATTTCGCAAAGTCATATAGATCGCAAAGGCCACATGGTCACACAGACAGTCATGGTCACAAGGTCAGTCACAAAGTCAGTCGCACAGCCAATCGCAAACTCATTCGCACAGTTAGTCACAAAGCCAGTCACACAGTCAGCCGAAAAGTCGCACAGTTAGTCGAAAAGTAGCACGGTCAGTCAAAAGGTCACACAGTCAGTCGAAAGGTTGCACAATTAGTCGAAAGGTCATATAGTCAGTCAAAAGGTCACATAGTGAGTCGCATAGTTGCATAGTCGCATAGTCATTCGCAAGGTCGCATAGTCGCAAAGGTCGCAAGGTCACAAAGTCGCATAGGTCGAAAGGTCACAAATTCGCATAGGTCAAAAGGTCACAAAGTCTCATATATTGCATAGGTCACATAGTTCGCACAGTCGCAAAGTTCACATAGCCACATAGGTCACATAATTTCCTAGGTTGCATAGGTAGCCTAGGTCGCAAGAAAACCTTGGTCTCAAGAAAGCCGAAGAGTCAAGGGGAGATGGGCCATGGGCAACTAAAGAGTCATCCCGACCTATATGTACATCCTAAAGTGATTTTGTAATGGAAATTTTTGGTTTTGGATATTTGGAGAGACACATTGTTGCTTATTGAATCTATGCCTTTTGATGAATACAAAGGACTATTATTGGATCTCACTATTGAATCTAGATCAGCCAAGGAGATCGAGGACAAATATAGGGCTTAATATGCTGGATCATGTTAGTCATCAGTATTTTTCACCTATTGTTGATGATTAGATTCCTTAGCTGAGTTTTCTAGAAGTTGATCTCCCTATGTCAATTTGTCATCTAGGAAACCCCCAAACAAATTTTTGCTTTCCTAGCCCTTCTTGTCAGCCTATGATCAGAGCAATATTTAGTTTTCAAAGTCATGTGTTGTTTCAATAAAATATCCCTATCTATAGCTGTCTTGGTCTTTCTTGCCTACTATCATTTTCCCCTTGGTTCTCATGAAATTCACTGTCCAATATGTGACAAAGTGTCTCCCTTCCTATCCTTGATCTTCTTGTCAAACACAATCAAAATCTATGAAAGCTGCCCCTAAGTTAGATAGTGGTGTTTAGGAGTCATTTCCTTGGCAAAAACATCTTAAGCCAAAGAGCCTCTATCTAGTACCAATCAGCCATAGATTGTTTTCCTTTTCTGCAAAAATAAGTCTTGACACATCCATAGGTCACACACCACTAAGAAGTCATTCTGTCTCTGTTCAAGAAGAAGTTCAACATAGATCCAAATCAGAAGAAGATAAGCATGTTCACAGTCTAAAAGAATGTACTTAAGACAGGGAAAAATATCCATAAGACACCAAAGGAGCTCTCCAAGGTTCAAAGTCATATGTTTTTCATCTCTGCAGGGGTGTAATTGAATGATAAAAAGTACCCAAACAAGAGCAAAGAGACAAGTTCAAATACCTCTCTCATGTTGAAGAAATTTGCCATCATTAAGCAGATGGAGAGCTGTAATGAAAAGAGAGCAGGAGTGCATGTTTCAAAAGCGAAAAGTTTCCCAAAGTGCCAGAAGTTATCTTTCAAAGCCACATGAATACAAAGGATTGATATAATTTTCATCTACGATGTTTCAATGTCTCCTTCAGAAGCAGTGATGCATAAGTATTCTAGAGGACATTATCATGCAGGACATAAGAAGACAGTTGCTTCTTATGTTGTCTTAAGCCTGGGATAAGAACACTAGTCAAAGAGAAAATTCAATGTATCTCTACAAACACAATCAAGAGAGGTTAGTAAATAATGACTAGAAAGAAAATACTCTACAAATACAAGTCATGTGGTTTCTGGTTTAAAAGTTCAGAAGGATATTTTCACAAAAGGATACATATCTCATAACATGCCTCATATAGCAGAATATCAAATTTCATCTTTGTTACCTATTTTGATATACCAAGCAGAGATATGTATTGCAAAAAAAGATGACACAGTTTTGAAAATAGATGAAATGTAATGACTGTGTTGACCTCCTTCAAAAGAGAAAATGTTAGAATACATCATGATAAGAACCTCCTCCAAGCAAGAGAAGATGGTTAAGTAACATGATAAGAACCTCCTCCAAGCAAGAGTATATGGTTAGGAAACATGCTATTAACCTCCTTCAAAAGAGCAGATGGTTGGGAACAGGATCAATAAGACTTACTTCATTTAAAAGAAGAGGGTCAAGGTGTTTTAAGTGATTTCAACGCTATTGTAGATCACCTCCTCCAAAGATGAACAGTAGGGTCATCAGTAGGTTTTAAACTGTGCTTGAGTATTTTTTTTTTATTGGAAAAGACTGCACATTTGGAACAACATCAAAAGGATATGTCTCTTTTATGCACTAAATAGATCATAAAGAATAAGACTATTGTTGGGATCAATAAATTTTGCTGACAGATTTAGGTCCAACAATTGTTTCAATCTATTTTACATCACAAGATGGGAAAGTACTTTGGCCAGCATTATTGAGAGGTTATGAAAAGTGTCGCATGCAAGCATCTACATATCAATATGTTAATCTATTGTTTATACTTTTTCATGAAGTAAGGAAAAGGGCTCAACTTCCTTCAAAGCTGAAATTTACAAATAATGAGACTGACAAAATCAATGGGCGCTTCAGTGAAAATGACATATGTGTATTTTTGTGGTTCTATTGGGTTATGGAAAATAACACATGGTTTCTAGATCTACGTAAAAAAAAATGATGCAAGTAGTATACAACCTAGAGAATCTTGTAAGAACAAAAATGGTGATTTTGTTTTGGATCTGACAGAGAAGAATTGCACCTAGAGAAAAATTATATGCAGATGTTGAAATAACAGTAGCAAGTTTTAATTCTTGGATTTTTGCAACAATTCCAGGCCTTTCTCATTGCTTTCCACATTATGTTCAGGGTGTCATTCAAAGAGCCAAGACAAGTCTCGAGGTCGCGGTCCAAGCTCCACCAAAAAAATAAGTGCATTCCTCAGATGCAGTAGGGTTATTGACTTCTGGAATAGCATGGGCTATTGCTCTAGATATTGGAGCTCCATTAGGAGGAGAATGGTTGATGGAAGCCTTGGTGTCTATGAGCCATTCTAGTAGCCTTCCAGATCTCATATATCAGTCTTCTCAACATGGAAAAGGATTAAATAAATTTTGGTCTCAGGTTGAAGGTTACAAGGGCTTACAAAGATCATTATGGAGAACAGTGTAAAATCTGTAATGAAAGGGACCAACAGAATGTAGAAATCTCCTACAGTGTTCATTTGTGATATAACATTGTTAGAATGGCATTAAAAAATTTAATTATACACCATTGCAAGTTGTAAGGATGTCACATCAAAACTTGATAAGAAAAATAGCATTGGAATGGACTCTAATGGAATCAAACTAGAATTTATTTTGGATTCCAGTTTTGAGATTGCAGAACAAAAGAAATCTCTCCTAGAAATAAATGTTATGTGCAGTGATCAGAATGTTGGCAATGATAAACATGCTTTGACTTTGAGAAAGAAAACTCCATATGAAATATTAGATGCTTCTCATGTGAAAAACATGGAAAAAATTATTCTAAACTCCATTAATTATTGTGAACCTGACATTCTCAAACTTGAGAAACAAAATAGCACCATTGTGGGAATGAAAATGTACTTGGATGCACAGTGAAAGAGACAAGCTGCCAATTGGAGTCACCAAATGTCAGTGGGAGGCACTGTAGAGTCTATCGGGAAAAAGTGGTTCTCGAAAACATGAAGTAGTCAACTGGCACTTGTTATTTTGTTTTCCTAAAAATTTCCAGCTCAAATAGAACATATCTTAAATAGAAAAAAACTAAAAAAATATTCTGCAATTCAAGAATCTCCTTGAACTACAAGTAAGAAATGAGAATTATTTGTTGAAATTTCAAACCATGAAGTAATACACATGTCGGCAGGCAGGAGAGTTTTCTATGACCACTCCCATGAACACATCAGTACGAACTCAACAATCATTTTTAGTGCTTGGATCAGTCCAGAAGTTGAAAGGATTCTTGTATGGAAGTTATAAGTATAAGAATTTATTCAACGGATTACATCCTTGGGATTCATGTAAAATAGCTCAATTCAGTACCCAGAAGTTTGGAAAATTTGTACATCGAGTTAGTCAAGAGACTATCTGAAGGTCCTTTTCCCAAAATTTCTCAACAGGCCAAGCTGTGGGTGACAAATCACAAGCCACACTTTTGTATCTTCTTGCACTGGTAGTTGCAATGTGTGTTCTTCCTATGCAGCAGTTCCTTTTTATCGAAAGTTCTGCCAAGCTACAGGATATGGTGGCACTGTTCAAAGGCATGAGGTTTGAGTATCTGCAGACTGTTGAGGAGAAAATTTCTTGGCATGTGCAAGAAAGCACCAAAACATCACGAGAATTAGTGATCTAGTTCAATGCTGATGTTGCTGATGGTAAGCCATGGAAGTTCATTCCTACTCAGAGAGAACACTTACTTCCTGGCGAGAAGATTGACATGCCTATTTTCTTCTATGTTGATCCTGAGTTTGAAATAGACCCAAAAATGGATGGCATAAGTAATATGATCTTATCATATAAATTTTCCAAAGTGGACGAGGATGAAGCACTATAGTAGATGGCATGGAAGATGACCAATAATAATGGAAAGAACGATTCAGTCATGCTAGGCGATATTCTCAAAGATGGGAAAATTTATAAGGAGTTCTATTCAAAACTTGTCAAAGCTGATGCAGATGGAAACGACCAGGACAACTATTTCGAGGAGGCTCTCAAAATGTGTAATATTCTTGAAGGATTTCATGGTGATCATGTGTTTTCAAGCTTAAATCTATGCGCGACACACCTGTATAGCAGCGCAGGGCGCTTGTAGGAGGTCACTAGAATTTTTTCTTCACAAGTGTGGCACGCCTGTGCCCAGTGCCCAGTGACCCTTGAATGTGCCCAGTGTTACTCCTGAACGTGCCGGTAATTGCTGAATATCCCTGCCCAATCTTCAAACACCTCCATTTGCCTATCCAAACCACTGTAAGCTCCCCTTTCATCAGCCATATATTTTTAAAACTATTTTCTTACATATCAACAATTGGTTTGACATTTAAACACCACTGCACCACCAAATTCTGAACGTCCCAGGCCATGTCTGAACAGCCTGGCGCCCAGTGTTGCCCCTGAACGTTGGTTGCTCCTGAACGGCAGGGCCTAAGCATTTTTCGGCATTTTCAAAACCATCCAAGCTCGTGAAAAACCATTCTCATTTGACTTATGTCCCCAATACACTCAGTTTCCACTGATTTCCCTTGAATTTGAAAAATCCAGCTCTAAACCTCTATTTTTAGCATTGCCCGAGACCCCCCTGAAAAGCCCACTACCCAAGCACCCGGGCCACCAGCAACATAGTTTTTCATAAGGTTCCCAAGCAATTTTTCCAACAAAATTTCATCTCCAACACACCAAGAAAGCTTTGCCAAAGTTTCTTCTTCTCTCTTTCCTAAATTTTTGTTTGAAGAAGGTTTTGTTCACAAGTTTCAAGGACCAAGATAGGGATTGAAAGGTAAAGTTTATCACAGTTTTATTGAAGGCCCTTTTTGCAAAAGGTTTGTTTATTAAAAAATAGTGGAGTTAGTACTTAGAAAAACTAACCAAACTGCTTTATAAAAAGGAAAACTTGCGCTTTTAAAACATCAAATAGAAACAGTGAAAAGAGAGATGGTTTATGAGCCAATATGAAAGAGTTTTTATGATGTGAAATGCTGAAGATACATACAGTTTTCCGAAGGAAAATCAGAGTTTGTTTGTAGAGGTCTCAAATTAGTTTAAAGAAACATCTTAACAATGATTTCAAAGGAGCACTAAGTTTTCCAAATCAACAGTGAGAAACAATGATTAGAGGATGAGGCTTTGTCAAATTTGAAGGAGGTCTTTTGTGTTATGAAAAAGTAAAGGTTTGCAGTATCCAAAATCAGAGAGACAATGATGAAATGGATAAGGAATTTGTCAAATTAAAAGAGGTCTCTTTTATTTTGTACCTTGGCTTCCCCGTGTTTGATAGCAATTTCTAAAGCGCCAGAGACAAAAGATCGCTATGTATTGCCTGCAATGTGTTTGATCTTCTGGCGCATTTTGTCGCTTTGTAGTTACATTTATCATGATTAATGGTTAGCCCTACCATATAAATGTTTGCTATTGAACTATTTATGTTTGAAAGCCTTTTTCTTCACAAACTTAGTGTCCATCCCAGCTCATTTTACCCAAAGATTCATTTTACCTTGATCAAATCAGCCCCTTCAACATACCTTGTATCACCATCTAAAGCTTTCTCGACCTTTTCGACTCCCATAGCCCAGTTGATCTGACAATCATTTTTATCTATCTTAGTCTTTGATCATTTCCTCCCTCAAAAACCTAAAAGCAAAAACCAAAAAACCTACTTCACAACTAGCCTAAAATTAGAAACATAAGAAGCAAAAACACATAGATATCTCCTTAGACAAACAGAGAGTTCCTCTCCTGTTAATGAAGGCGCTGTCCTTGGGCCCAGCACAATTTGATGTTAGCTCAGCCACTTGGTTTGCCACCATCCAAACATGGGACCCTAACATAATGCAGAGTCACGGACTCTAAGGATAATCAAACTTGATTTCCCTAAACCCCAGAGACCTTTGGGCTAGGTCACTTTCGTGATTCTTATCCCACCTCCTCACTCAACATATGATCACTGGAATATGAGTAATAAAAACTTAGTTTCTAAATATTTATAAAATTTTTAGAATACTATTTGATTGACTTATCCCATCAAGCCACTAACATAATGAAATCATGTATGGGACTCAGTAACAAACTTAAGTTTCTTAAAACCTTCATACTTCCACTTAAAGAATCCCGTCACTCATCAATATTTAAAATGGTTTTTGAACATGGGGACTCCTCAGTAATAAACAAACTTACTCTCCTAAACCTTCAAAGACCTTGAGAATACTAGTCTTGTGGGACAGTCCCACCACTCACTAATGCACACGGTACAGTTAGTGAAAACTAAGGATACCTAGAAATTCAAAATCCTCACCTAGAAGTATTAATTAAGAGTAGAATCTAGTTGTCTCTCACATCATCCTAGCAAAATGATGACCTAAACTATAGATATTTTTACAAAACTCCTTTAGGGCTACAACTTCTTAGAAATCTCCCATAGATTGAAGTTATATTACGTAAACACAAACATCCAATCTAGCGACTTCCACAGCCTTCCAAAGTAGGCCTATTACTCCACTAGACCTATAAAATCTTCGCAATAGCAATTCCAATCACGTCGAGCAGGATGCTCAAACCTCTATCTACGGCGATTTCCACAACCTTCATTAGACCAAAAGAATCCACTAGCAGAGTAAATTTAGACTAGCTACAAAGGATCCTTTCTTTTGACAAAATATGGGATCCGCATCGCAGCAGATATACCGGAGCGAGCAGAGAACACTTGATTCATCGCGCGGAAATAAACTGGGATAAAATCTATTCTCGTTTCGAAAGTATTGATGACCTCTTCAGTTTACACTCCTCATGTCTATATACATATGGAAGGTTGATAGGACGCTCATTTTGTGTCAATTTATGGGAACATTAGATAAGGCAAAAATTGTATGAAGGATAGAATGAATCTGTTTTTGAAGTATTTATTAAAGTATTTAAAACAATATATAGGAATTCCCTTCCATTCCCATCACAATTGTTGTGACACTAAGATCTTCATACAACACCTGTAAATATTGATGAAGACTTGTGAAATCGCACTCGCAGGATCTTGTATGGTGCTCCATATTTCATACTAAGATAAATATCTTCACAACCAAGAAGTGTTGATTGAGAATGAAATTAAATCAAATGAAAGAAAAAATAGGATCTCTACTTTGTGCGTTTCTGAGCCATTTCAGATATACGTAGTATACTCAATTCGGCAATCTATTAGAGAAATCCCATGTTTATTAGTTCCCAATGACAAGAGAAATTAGTTAAGAGGAAACCAATCAAGAAATGAAAGAGAATCCCATAGGATTTACCTATTAAAGTTATTAGTGATGATTCAACATTTCTCTTAGTGAAGCTCCAAAAATGTAAATTCATCCTTCCAAATCGCTTCAAGATAATTTTACTAAAGAGGAGATAGATCAGCTCATAAACATATACTCTTACTTTTTCCATCACACAAAGGAAAATAGATTTATAGATCAATTTGAAGAAAGCAAATATTACAATCCAATATGGCTATCGCGACATTATTATATTAATGATTCAAGTTTCTTGATCAATATATTGATGATTATGATATTCAAACAGAACTAATTCTTGTATAGTCAAAAATTTATTTGCGGGACGAATTTCTACACACGTCAAAAGTAGTCAATACAGTCACCTACGGACACGATGAGGAGAGCCTCAAGTAAGTGAAGAGTTTCACCCTTCTACCTCCTACCCATCAAAATAATATCTACATAAATTAAACCAATACTTTCATCTTGATGATGAGGTCGAGAGGATGATGAAATTCTTATTAATGTTGTAATGTGGAAGCCTTCTAAAATGGTTAATAATTTGAAATGAATCTCTCTTAACCCAATTTGTAGCCAATTCGCGCCTCCATTGAGTTACAAATTGCGATGAAGAAATAGAAGTTGATAAACACATGAGTTAAATACATTATCTCTTCAAAGAAGATTTTATCGTACAGTATGTAGTTTCTTTCCATCAACATGGTGATCTTCACATAGCTTTTTCAAATTATTCAATTAGAACTCAATCAAATTGAAAGAATACACGAATATATGATGAGTTCCATTAGTTGCGATCATGAGAAAGGAAGAGCTCTCTCCCGCAGATCCCTAGATATATTAGCGAAGAGCAGAGTAGTCTCACGAAGCTCTATATATGAAATCTCCTTAGCTCGTAGTTATTCCAAGATCTCATTTGTTGTTTTCTTGAGAAATCTGAAGGAGTATGTGTTCCACGTCATTAGTAGTGAGAAAATTTAGACACTACTATTCAAAAAACAAAGACAAACGAGTGGGCTCCTTCTCGCCATCATCGCATTAAAACCGTATCACCCATAACATCCATCTGACTAGTTACATTGAAAAAGAGAGTTCACTCGTCAAATGTCTATCATGTATAAAAATAGACATAGATACACGGAAAATAAGCTCAGCTTTCAGCTTCTAGATTATTTTGATTTATAAAAAAAGCAAAAAATACACTAAAACATTAAGTCAGAGTATGTTTAAAGAAATTCATACCAAAAATAGTCATGTCTAAATGCCACTAATAGTACTCAAAGTATACCTTGTTCAGTTATCTAACCTAATCATAACTGAACATCTTAAATTGACCGCTGAGGCTAGTGAAGAAGTGATGTCAGTTCTGTGTAAGCTTGATCTGTCGTAGATTAGAAAGATACTGGTCTCCACATGCTCAAAACAGCAATCAAAGAGGAAAATGTGATGAAAAACAAACTATGTAATCCTAGCCCCGGAGAAGCAGATCTCATTCATGCAGAACACATAGGTGTAACTTAGCGTGAGTGCCACAAACACATGACCAAATCGGGATTAGATGGTCTGATTTGTCATGTGTTTGTGGCATAAAAGACAAGTTGCACACAAATATTATTCCGCATGAAAATGAGATCTACAAAAAATCAGGGGCTAGGATACATAGTTTGTTTTTTCATCCCCTGTTTTCCTCTTTGGTTCTATTTTGAGCATGTGGAACCAATATCTTTTCCTAATCTACTTCTTTTGACAAGTCAAGCTTACACAATTTGACTATCACTTCTTTCACTAACTTATCAACAATCAATTTAAAACATGTTCGGTTATGATTAGGTTAGATAACTGAACAAGACATACTTTTGAGCACTATTAGTGGCATTTAGACTTGCGCGCTTTCAGCATGACTATTTTTTTTGGGTATGGGGTTGTACCATTTCTTTAGAAAGCTGCCCTCTTTTTTCTACTTTTTACTGTTTTCGTATTTTTCTGCTTTTTTTACTTTTTTCATCAAAACAATCTAGAACCGAAAATATGCTCACAAGGCTGAGCTTATTTTTCACAACTATCTATCTATCCTAATCTAACCTATACATGATAGAAATTTATTTGGTGAACTCTCTTTTCCAATGTAACCAATCAAGTAGATGATTGCATGGGTGACTCTGGTTCAGTTCTTTCATGATGATGAAGAAATGAAAAGGCCACTTCCATTTGGCTTGTTTTTTGAACAGTAGTGTCTAAAATTTTTCTCACTCTTTGCAATAGACTGTTCTAGGTGGAACACACTACTCCTTCAGATTTCTCAAAGGAAAAACAACAAATGGATCTTGGAATAATACCTGATCTAGAGGATTTGATATATAGGCTTCATTCAGGGACTACTCTTTCTTCCACTTGGCTATATCTCGGGGACTCTCCCTGGGAAAGAAACTCTTCCCCTTGCTCATGATCACTTGAACTGTCGGACTCATCATATATTGCAAAGTGTAGTCTTCTTTCCAAGCTGATGAGTTCTAATTAAGTGGGATCGAAAAGCGTGTGAAGGTCACCATGTTGATGAGAAGGGATACACTTTGGCAGTAAATCTTCTTGAAAGGATAGTGTGACAACTCTCATGTGTTTATCAACCTCTATTTCTTCATCTGCAATTTGTAACTCAATGGAACTTGGTGGCTACAAATTTGGAGTTAAGGAAGATTCCATTTCCAAAATTATTTCCTTAACCATTTTAGGAAAAGGCTTCCCATTTACAACATGCTCAAGAATTTCATCATCCTCCTCAACCTCATCATCAAAGATGAAAGACTGTTGATTTCCAATTATGTGAATGTTATTTTTGATGGACTGAAGTGAATTAGAGAAAAGAGTTAGAGACTCTTCACTTACTTCTAAACTCTCAAGGCTCTCCTCATCGATGTCATAGGTGACTTGTATTGACTGCTTACTTGTTTTCAACCTGATGATAATGAAACTTCGTCCCACAAATCAATTTTTTGATTGCTCTGCAAGGTTAGTTTCTGTTTGGATATCATAATCATCAATATATTGATCAAACCTTGGAGAATCATTAATATAAGTAATGCCACCAGCCATGCATATTAGACTATCAAATTTATTTTCTTCAAATTGATCTATAAATTTATTTTCCATTGTGTGATAATTAATATCAGGAGAAAAATTAAGAGAGGCTGACTGTATGTTTATGAGTTGATCTATCTCCTCTTTAGTTAAACTATCTTGAGAAAATTTATTTAGAGGATGAATTTATTTTTGGGCCTCACCTAAGAGAAATGTTGAATCATAACTTGTGATTTTAGAGAAATCCTGTGGGTTCTCTTTCATTTCTTGATTGGTTTCCTCTTCAAATAATTTTTCTTGATGTTGGGGACAATAAGCATGGGATTCATGAATTTCCTCTGATAGATTCTCAGGTGGCCAATTTTCTCGTATAATCTGAAATGGCTCAAAGCACAAAGGTAGAGATCCTAAAGGTTTTGTTTTTTCTTCCATTTCAGATTTAATTTCATTCTCAATCAACACTTCTTGGTTGTCAAGATATTTATCTTGAGTATGAAAAGTATGAACCTCCTCTAAAATATCCTCAGGGATGCCAATTTCCTAAGTCTTCATCAATGTTTACAAGGTGTTGTATGAGGTCTTCGATTGATCACAACAATTTTTCAGTTGATGATAGAGATGGAAAATGCCCTATATAGTGTTTACAAAATACTTTATGGAAATCCTTCAAAGAAAACAAGATGCCGGGTTCTAGCCCTTCATACCAATTTTCTCGCCTTATCTTCTAATGTTCCCATAAACATTTTCATGAGGCGATCCTCGTGCCATTCAACCTTTAACCTCCATATGTGTATATGAAATTTTATGAGGTGTAACAAGGGGTCATCAACCTTTTCATCTCGAAAGACAGGTAGGTTTTTTATCCAATTTATTTCACGCATTTTTTGTGGGAATCCAAGGATATGTTCTCTACTCATCAGAGCATATCTCCTTTCTGTCCTTGGATCCATATTTTTTAATCAAAAAGGATCACTGTGTCTTTTCAACTAGTCTAAATTTCTCTACTAGTGGATTCTTTTGGTCTAATGAAGGTTGTGGAGTCACCGGGTGGAAGGTTTGAACTGTTTTGTCCACCATCAGCATGATTGGGATTGCTTAATGCATTGCCAGGAGATTTTATAAGGACTAGTGGAGTAATAGGCCCTACTGGAGGCTAGTGGAGTCACTAGGTGGATGTTTTTAGTTGTTTTAGAGATATGTGTATGGTCCACCACCAATACCGATAAAAAGCCAATCTAGGGATGTTTTTTGGGGGTTTTTTCTAAGTTCTTTATGTAGCCCTAAGGTTTGTAAGAGTATCCTATAGTTGGGTCATCATTTTGCTAGGATGGTGAGACAACTAGATTCTACTCTTGGATAATACTTCTAGGTTGAGGGATTTTGAATTTCTAAGGTATACTTAGTTTTTTCACTAACTCGAAGGTCCCACCGTGATCGCCATTATGTTAGTGAGTGGTGGGATAAGTCCACAAGATAGTATTCTCAAAGGTCTTTGAAGGTTTAGGGAAACTAAGTTTGTTTATTACTCGTAGTCCCACCATGATCGCCATTATGTTAGTGAGCGGTGGGATAATTCCATAAGATAGTATTCTCAAAGGTCTATGAAGGTTTAGGGAAAACTAAGTTTGTTTATTACTCGAAAGTCCCACCGTGATTTCCATTATGTTAGTGAGTGGTGGGATAAGTCAATCAAATAGTATTCCTAAGGATGCTTAAATGTTTAGGGAATCTAATTTTGTTTATTACTCAGAGTCCCACCGTGATCGCCATTATGTTCGTGAGTGGTGGGCCACAGATAGTATTATTTAAAGGTCTCTGAAGGTTTAGGGAAATATAATTTTGATTAGCACTCAGAGTCCCACCGTGATCGCCATTATGTTAGGGTCCCGTGATTTGGCTGATTGGCAAGCCAAGTGACAGGGTAACATCAAACCAAACTTTGGAGCCCAAGGACCTAGCCTTCCTGGACTCAGAGAGGGCTCTCTTTGTTTATGTAAGGGATATCTATGTGTTTTTCTTCTTATGTTTATGATTTTAGGCTAGTTATGAAGTATGTTTTTGGTTTTATTTTAGGTTTTTTGAGGGAGGAAACTGATCAAAGACTAAGATAGATAAAAAATATTGTTAGATCAACTGGGCTATGGGGTTGAAAAGGTTAAGAAAGCTTTAGATGGTGATACAAGGTATGTTGAAGGGCCGATTTGATCAAGGTAAAATGAATCTTTGGGTAAAATGAAGTGGGATGGACACTAATTTTCTGAAGAAAAAAGGCTTTCAAACATAAATAGTTCAATAGCAAACATTTATATGGTAGGGCTAACCATTAATCATGATAAATGTAACTACAAACTGATAAATGCATAGAGATAAACATTCAAGCAATACATAGATATATATGACTCTCTAACTTTAGAAAATTGCTATCAAACCTTGGGGAAAGACAATTAAGACAAATAAAAGAGACCTCTTTTAATTTGACAAATTCCTTATCCATTTCATCATTGTCTCTCTGATTTTGGATACTGCAAACCTTTACTTTTTCATAACACAAAAGACCTCCTTCAAATTTGACAAAGCCTCATCCTCTAATCATTGTTTCTCACTGTTGATTTGGAAAACTTAGTGCTCCTTTGAAATCATTGTTAAGATGTTTCTTTAAAATAATTTGAGACCTCTACAAAAAAACTCTGCTTTTCCTTCGAAAAAATGTATGTATCTTCAGCATTTCACATCATAAAAACTCTTTCATATTGGCTCATAAACCATCTCTATTTTCACTGTTTCTATCTGATGTTTTAAAAGCGCAAGTTTTCCTTTTTATAAAGCATTTTGGTTAGTTTTTCTAAGTACTAACTCCACTATTTTTTAATAAACAAACCTTTTGCAGAAAGGGCCTTCAATAAAACTGTGATAAACTTTACCTTTCAATCCCTATCTTGGTCCTTGAAACTTGTGAAACAAAACCTTCTTCAAACAAAAATTTAGGAAAGAGAGAAGAAGAACCTTTGGAAAAGCTTTCTTGGTGTGTTGGAGATGAAATTTTGTTGGAAAAATTGCTTGGGCACCTTATGAAAAACTGTGTTGCTGGTGGCCCGGGTGCTTGGGCATTGGGATTTTAAGGGGGGTCTCAGGAAATGCTAAAAATAGAGGTTTAGAGCTTGATTTTTCAAATTCAAGGGAAATCAGTGGAAACTGAGTATATTGGGGACATAAGTCAAATGAGAATGGTTTTTCACGAGCTTGGATGGTTTTGAAAATGCCGAAAAATGCTCAGGCCCTGCCGTTCAGGAGCAACCAACGTTCAGGGGCAACACTGGGCGCCAGGCTGTTCAGACATGGCCTGGGACGTTCAGAATTTGGTGGTGCAGTGGTGTTTAAATGTCAAACCAATTGTTGATATGTAAGAAAATAGTTTTAAAAATATATGGCTGATAAAAGGGGAGCTTACAGTGGTTTGGATAGGAAAATGGAGGTGTTTGAAGCTCGGGTAGGGATATTCAGCAATTACCAGCACGTTTAGGAGTAACATTGGGCACATTCAAGGGTCACTGGGCACTTGGCACAGGCGTGCCACACTTGTGAAGAAAAACTTCTAGTGACCTCCTACAAGCACCCTGCGCTGCTCTACAGGTGTGTCGCGCATAGATTTAAGCTTGAAAACACATGATCACCATGAAATCCTTCAAGAAGATTACACATTTTGAGAGCCTCCTCGAAATAGTTGTCCTGGTCGTTTCCATCTGCATCATCTTTGACAAGTTTTGAATAGAACTCCTTATAAATTTTCCCATCTTTGAGAATATCGCCTAGCATGACTGAATCGTTCTTTCCATTATTATTGGTCATCTTCCATGCCATCTACTATAGTGCTTCATCCTCGTCCACTTTGGAAAATTTATATGATAAGATCATATTACTTATGCCATCCATTTTTGGGTCTATTTCAAACTCAGGATCAACATAGAAGAAAATAGGCATGTCAATCTTCTCGCCAGGAAGTAAGTGTTCTCTCTGAGTAGGAATGAACTTCCATGGCTTACCATCAGCAACATCAGCATTGAACTAGATCACTAATTCTCGTGATGTTTTGGTGCTTTCTTGCACATGCCAAGAAATTTTCTCCTCAACAGTCTGCAGATACTCAAACCTCATGCCTTTGAACAGTGCCACCATATCCTGTAGCTTGGCAGAACTTTCGATAAAAAGGAACTGCTGCATAGGAAGAACACACATTGCAACTACCAGTGCAAGAAGATACAAAAGTGTGGCTTGTGATTTGTCACCCACAGCTTGGCCTGTTGAGAAATTTTGGGAAAAGGACCTTCAGATAGTCTCTTGACTAACTCGATGTACAAATTTTCCAAACTTCTGGGTACTGAATTGAGCTATTTTACATGAATCCCAAGGATGTAATCCGTTGAATAAATTCTTATACTTATAACTTCCATACAAGAATCCTTTCAACTTCTGGACTGATCCAAGCACTAAAAATGATTGTTGAGTTCGTACTGATGTGTTCATGGGAGTGGTCATAGAAAACTCTCCTGCCTGCCGACATGTGTATTACTTCATGGTTTGAAATTTCAACAAATAATTCTCATTTCTTACTTGTAGTTCAAGGAGATTCTTGAATTGCAGAATATTTTTTTAGTTTTTTTCTATTTAAGATATGTTCTATTTGAGCTGGAAATTTTTAGGAAAACAAAATAACAAGTGCCAGTTGACTACTTCATGTTTTCGAGAACCACTTTTTCCCGATAGACTCTACAGTGCCTCCCACTGACATTTGGTGACTCCAATTGGCAGCTTGTCTCTTTCACTGTGCATCCAAGTACATTTTCATTCCCACAATGGTGCTATTTTGTTTCTCAAGTTTGAGAATGTCAGGTTCACAATAATTAATGGAGTTTAGAATAATTTTTTCCATGTTTTTCACATGAGAAGCATCTAATATTTCATATGGAGTTTTCTTTCTCAAAGTCAAAGCATGTTTATCATTGCCAACATTTTGATCACTGCACATAACATTTATTCCCAGGAGAGATTTCTTTTGTTCTGCAATCTCAAAACTGGAATCCAAAATAAATTCTAGTTTGATTCCATTAGAGTCCATTCCAATGCTATTTTTCTTATCAAGTTTTGATGTGACATCCTTACAACTTGCAATGGTGTATAATTAAATTTTTTAATGCCATTCTAACAATGTTATATCACAAATGAACACTGTAGGAGATTTCTACATTCTGTTGGTCCCTTTCATTACAGATTTTACACTGTTCTCCATAATGATCTTTGTAAGCCCTTGTAACCTTCAACCTGAGACCAAAATTTATTTAATCCTTTTCCATGTTGAGAAGACTGATATATGAGATCTGGAAGGCTACTAGAATGGCTCATAGACACCAAGGCTTCCATCAACCATTCTCCTCCTAATGGAGCTCCAATATCTAGAGCAATAGCCCATGCTATTCCAGAAGTCAATAACCCTACTGCATCTGAGGAATGCACTTCTTTTTGTGGTGGAGTGTGGACTGCGACCTCGAGACTTGTCCTGGCTCTTTGAATGACACCTTGAACATAATGTGGAAAGCAATGAGAAAGGCCTGGAATTGTTGCAAAAATCCAATAATTAAAACTTTCTACTGTTATTTCAACATCTACATATAATTTTTTACTTGAATTCTCTAGGTGCAATTCTTCTCTGTCAGATCCAAAACAAAATCACCATTTTTGTTCTTACAAGATTCTCTAGGTTGTATACTACTTGCATCATTTTTTTTTACGTAGATCTGGAAACCATGTGTTATGTTCCATAACCCAATAGAACCACAAAAATACACATATGTCATTTTCACTGAAGCGCCCATTGATTTTGTCAGTATCATTATTTGTAAATTTTAGCTTTGAAGGAAGTTGAGCCCTTTTCCTTACTTCATGAAAAAGTATAAACAATAGATTAACATATTGATATGTAGATGCTTGCATGCGACACTTTTCATAACCTCTCAATAATGCTGGCCAAAGTACTTTCCCATCTTGTGATGTAAAATAGATTGAAACAATTGTTGGACCTAAATCTGTCAGCAAAATTTATTGATCCCAACAATAGTCTTATTCTTTATGATCTATTTAGTGCATAAAAGAGACATATCCTTTTGATGTTGTTCCAAATGTGCAGTCTTTTCCAATAAAAAAAAAATACTCAAGCACAGTTTAAAACCTACTGATGACCCTACTGTTCATCTTTGGAGGAGGTGATCTACAATAGCGTTGAAATCACTTAAAACACCTTGACCCTCTTCTTTTAAATGAAGTAAGTCTTATTGATCCTGTTCCCAACCATCTGCTCTTTTGAAGGAGGTTAATAGCATGTTTCCTAACCATATACTCTTGCTTGGAGGAGGTTCTTATCATGTTACTTAACCATCTTCTCTTGCTTGGAGGAGGTTCTTATCATGATGTATTCTAACATTTTCTCTTTTGAAGGAGGTCAACACAGTCATTACATTTCATCTATTTTCAAAACTGTGTCATCTTTTTTTGCAATACATATCTCTGCTTGGTATATCAAAATAGGTAACAAAGATGAAATTTGATATTCTGCTATATGAGGCATGTTATGAGATATGTATCCTTTTGTCAAAATATCCTTCTGAACTTTTAAACCATAAACCACATGACTTGTATTTGTAGAGTATTTTCTTTCTAGTAATTATTTACTAACCTCTCTTGACTGTGTTTGTAGAGATACATTGAATTTTCTCTTTGACTAGTGTTCTTATCCCAGGCTTAATACAACATAAGAAGCAACTGTCTTCTTATGTCCTGCATGATAATGTCCTCTAGAATTCTTATGCATCACTTCTTCTGAAGGAGACATTGAAACATCGTAGACGAAAATTATATCAGTCCTTTGTATTCATGTGGCTTTGAAAGATAACTTCTGGCACTTTGGGAAACTTTTCGCTTTTGAAACATGCACTCCTGCTCTCTTTTCATTACAGCTCTCCATCTGCTTAATGATGGCAAATTTCTTCAACATGAGAGAGGTATTTGAACTTGTCTCTTTGCTCTTGTTTGGGTACTTTTTATCATTCAATTACACCCCTGCAGAGATGAAAAACATATGACTTTGAACCTTGGAGAGCTCCTTTGGTGTCTTATGGATATTTTTCCCTGTCTTAAGTACATTCTTTTAGACTGTGAACATGCTTATCTTCTTCTGATTTGGATCTATGTTGAACTTCTTCTTGAACAGAGACAGAATGACTTCTTAGTGGTGTGTGACCTATGGATGTGTCAAGACTTATTTTTGCAGAAAAGGAAAACAATCTATGGCTGATTGGTACTAGATAGAGGCTCTTTGGCTTAAGATGTTTTTGCCAAGGAAATGACTCCTAAACACCACTATCTAACTTAGGGGCAGCTTTCATAGATTTTGATTGTGTTTGACAAGAAGATCAAGGATAGGAAGGGAGACACTTTGTCACATATTGGACAGTGAATTTCATGAGAACCAAGGGGAAAATGATAGTAGGCAAGAAATACCAAGACAACTATAGATAGGGATATTTTGTTGAAACAACACATGACTTTGAAAACTAAAGATTGCTCTGATCATAGGCTGACAAGAAGGGCTAGGAAAGAAAAAATTTGTTTGGGAGTTTTCTAGATGACAAATTGACATAGGGATATCAACTTCTAGAAAACTCAGCTAAGGAATCTAATCATCAACAATAGGTGAAAAATACTGATGACTAACATGATCTAGCATATTAAGCCCTATATTTGTCCTCGATCTCCTTGGCTGATCTAGATTCAATAGTGAGATCCAATAATAGTCCTTTGTATTCATCAAAAGGCATAGATTCAATAAGCAACAATGTGTCTCTCCAAATATCCAAAACCAAAAATTTCCATTACAAAATCACTTTAGGATGTACATATAGGTCGGGATGACTCTTTAGTTGCCCATGGCCCATCTCCCCTTGACTCTTCGGCTTTCTTGAGACCAAGGTTTTCTTGCGACCTAGGCTACCTATGCAACCTAGGAAATTATGTGACCTATGTGGCTATGTGAACTTTGCGACTGTGCGAACTATGTGACCTATGCAATATATGAGACTTTGTGACCTTTTGACCTATGCGAATTTGTGACCTTTCGACCTATGCGACTTTGTGACCTTGCGACCTTTGCGACTATGCGACCTTGCGAATGACTATGCGACTATGCAACTATGCGACTCACTATGTGACCTTTTGACTGACTATATGACCTTTCGACTAATTGTGCAACCTTTCGACTGACTGTGTGACCTTTTGACTGACCGTGCTACTTTTCGACTAACTGTGCGACTTTTCGGCTGACTGTGTGACTGGCTTTGTGACTAACTGTGCGAATGAGTTTGCGATTGGCTGTGCGACTGACTTTGTGACTGACCTTGTGACCATGACTGTCTGTGTGACCATGTGGCCTTTGCGATCTATATGACTTTGCGAAATATGTGACCTTGTGACCTATGTGACCTTGCGACCTATGCAACCTTTATGACTTTGCAACCTATGTGAATTTGCGACCTATGCAACCTATGTGACTTTGCGACCTATGCGACTTCACGACCTTGTGGCCTATGAAACCTTGCGATTGACCGTGAAAGCATGTGATCTTGATTGACTTTGCGACTAACTGTGTGACCTTGCGAGTCACCATGCGACTGTGCGACCTATGCAACATTTGCGACTTTGTGATCTATGCGACCTATGTGACCTATGCAGCTTTGCGACTTATGTGACCTATGTGACCTTACGACCTATGCGACCATGCGATGTATGCGATATTTGTGACTTTGCGACCTATGCGATTTTGCGAGATATGTGACTTATGCAACTTTGCGACCTATGCGACTTCACGATCTTGCGACCTGTGCAAATTCGCAATATTGTGACCTATGCGACTTCACAATCTTGCGACCTTGTTACTGACTATGCAACTTTGTGACTGACTCTGCGACTTTGCGACTAACTATGCGACTTTGCGACTGACTATGTGACTTTGCGACTATGCGACTAACTATGCGGCTTTGCAACCTATGTGACTTTGTGACCTATGGGACTTTGAGATCTTGCAATGTATACAACTTTGCGATCTTGTGACCTATGTGACTTTTCGATCTTACAACCTTGAAGATTTGCTATTGAATATATGAATTTGTGACTGACTGTGTGACTATGCGACTAACTATGTGACTATGCGACTGACTATGCGATTGACTTTGCAACTAAGTATGCAACCGAATATGTTACTGACTATGTGACTATGTGACTAACTATGTGACTGAATTTGTGACTAAGTATGCGACCGACTATGTGACTTTGTGACTAACTATGTGACTTTGAGACTAACCATGCAACCTTGCGACTGACTATGTGACTTTACGACCTATGTGACTTTGCGACCTATGGGACTTTGTGATCTTGCGACCTATGTGACTTCACAGTCGTATGACTTATGTGACTTCTCGATCTTGTGACCTTGCGACTCACTATGAAAATTTGTGACTGACTATGTGGCATTGCAACTGACTATGCGACTATGCAGCTGACTATAGGACTATGTGAATGACTATGCGACTATGCGAATTTGCAACTGACTATGTGAATGACTTTGCGACTGACTATGCGATTGACTATGTGACTGAATTTGGGATTTAATATGCTACTATCTATGTGATTTTGTGACTGACTATGCGACCTTGTGACTGACTTTGCAACTTCACGACCTTCGTGACTTTGCGACCTTTGCGACCTTGCGACCTATGCGACCTTGCGACCTATGTGAACTTCAATCTTGTGACCTATGCGAACTTGCGATATTGCGACCTATGCGACTTTGCAATCTTGTGACATATGCGACTTTGCGATCTTGTGACCTATGTGATTTTGCGATCTTGTAACCTATGTGACTTCACGATATTGCAATCTTATGACTGACTATGCAACTTTGCGACTGACTATGTGACTTTTCGGCTGATTATGCGACTATGCGACTGACTATGCGACTTGCGACCTATGGGACTTTACGATCTTGCAATCTAGGCGACCTCACGATATTGCAACCTTGCGACTGATTATGTGACTTTGCAACTGATATGCGACTTTCTGACTGAATATGCTACTTTGTGACTGAATATGCGACTATGCGACTGAATATGCAACCTTGCGGCTGACTATGCAACTGACTATGCGACTGACTTTGTGACTAACTATGCAACTTACTTTGTGACTGACTATGCGACTGACTTTGTGATTGACTATGTGACTGACTTTGCGACTGACTATGCGACCAACTTTGCTACTGACTATGCGACTTTGTGACTAACTATGCGACCTTGCGACTGACTATGTGACCTTGCGACTGACTATGTGACCTGACTATGTGACCTAACTATGTGACTGACTTTTCGAATAACTATGTGACTGACTATGAGACTTTGCGGCCGACTATGTGACTTTGTGACTGACTATGCGACCTTGCGACTGACTATGCAACCTTGCGACTGACTATGCGACTTTGTGACCTATGGGACTTCGCGATCTTGCTACCTATGCAACTTCGAGATCGTACGACCTATGCGACTTCTGGATATTGTGACCTTGCGACTCACTATGTGACTTTGCGACTAACTATGTGACTTTGCGACTGACTATGCGACTATGAGACTGACTATGTGACTATGTGATTGACTATGTGACTATGCAAATGACTATGCGACTTTGTGACTAACTTTGCAACTGACTATGCAACTGACTTTGCGACTGAATTTTCAATTGACTTTTCAACTAACTTTGTGACTTTTCGACTGACTATGTGACTTTTCGACTGACTATGCGACCTTGCGACTCACTATGCGATATTGCGACTGACTATGTGACCTTGCGACTGACTATGCGACTTTGAGACCTTTGTGACCTTGTGACCTTCGCGACCTTGCAACTTCTCGACCTTGCGACCTATCTGACCTTGCGACCTATGAGACCTTGCGATCTTGCGACCTATGTGACTTTACAATCTTGTGACCTATGCGACTTTGCGATCTTGCGACCTATGAGACTTTATGATCTTGCAACCTATGCGACTTCAAGATATTGCGACCTTGCAACTGACTATGTGACTAACTATGTGACTAACTTTGCGAGTGAGTATGCGACCAACTTTGTGACTGAATATGTGAATTTACGACTGACTATGTGACTTGCAACCTATGGGACTTTACGATCTTGCAACCTATGCGACTTCACGATATTACAACCTTGCGACTAACTATGCGACTTTGCGACTTTCTATGCTACTTTGCGACTGACTATGCGACTTTGCGACCGAATATGCGACTTTGTGACTGACTATGCGACTATGCAACTATGCGACTTCATGACATTCATGACTTTGTGACCTTCACAACCTTGGGACTTCGCGACCTTCCGACCTATGCAAAATTGTGATCTTGCGACCATGTGACTTTATAATATTGTGACCTATGTGACTTTGCGTTCTTCTGACCTATGTGACTTTGCATTCTTTCAACCTATGCGACTTCATGATATTGCGAGCTTGTGACTGACTATGCAACTTTGTGACTGACTATGCGACCAACTTTGCGACTGACTATGCGACTGACTATGCAACCAACTTTGTGACTAACTATGCGACCAACTTTGCGACTGACTTTGTGAATTTGTGACTGACTATGCCACTTGCGACCTATGGGACTTTGCGATCTTGAAACCTATGCGATTTCACAATATTGCGACTTTGCGACTGACTATGCGACTGTGCAACTGACTATGCAACTTTGCGACTGAATATGCGACTTTGCGACTGACTATGCGACCTTGTGACTAACTATGTGACCTTGCGACTGACTATGCGACTTTGCAACTGACTATGCGACTGAATTTGTGACTAACTATTCGACTGACTTTGCGACTGACTATGCGACTAACTTTTCGACTGATTATGCGACTGACTTTGTGACTCACTATGTGACTGACTTTGCGACTGATTATGTGAATTTGTGACTGACTATGTGACTAACTTTGCAACTAAGTATGCAACTGAATATGCGACTTTGTGACTGACTATGTGACTTTGCGACTGAGTATGCGACCTTGCGACTGACTATGCGACCTTGTGACTGACTATGTGACTTTGCAACCTATATGAGTTTGCGACGTATGCAACTTTTTGACCTATGGGACTTTGCAATCTTGCGACCTATGTGACTTCACGATCATGCGACCTATGCGACTTCTCAACCTTGCGACCTTGCGATTCACTATGCGACTTTGTGACTGACTATCTGACTTTGTGACTAACTATGTAACTATGTGACTGATTATGCGACTATGCGACTGATTATGCGACTGACTATGTGACTATTTGACTGACTATGCGACTATGTGACTGACTGTGTGAATTTGTGACTGACTATGTGACCGAATTTGTGACTGACTATGCGACTAACTATGCGACTGACTATGTTACTTTGCGACTGATTATGCGACTTTGCAACTGAATATGTGACCTTGCAATTGACTATGCAATCTTGCGACTAACTATGTGACCTTGCGACTGACTATGCAACCTCGCGATTGACTATGTGACTTTGCAACCTCCGCGACTTAGCCACCTTTGCGACCTTGCAATCTATGTGACCTTGCGATCTTGTGACCTATGCGACTTTACAATCTTGTGACCTATGCAACTTTGCGACCTCCTCACCTATGTGACTTTGCGATCTTCTAACCTGTGTGACTTCACAATATTGCGACCTTGCGACTAACTATGTGACTTTGTGACTGACTATGCAACTTTGTGACTGACTATGCGATTATGCGACTAACTATGCGACTTTGCAACTGACTATGTGACTTTGCGACCGACTATACAAATTTGCGACTGACTATGCGACTGACTTTACGATTGAATATGTGATTGACTTTGCAACTGAATATGCGACCAACTTTGGGACTAACTATGTGACCAACTTTGCGACTGACTTTGCGACTAACTATGCGACTGACTTTGCGACTGACTATGTGAATTTGGGACTGACTATGCGACTTTGCAATTGAATATGCGACCTTGCAACTGACTATGCGATCTTGCGACTGACTATGCGACCTTGCAACTGACTATGTGAGTTCACGACCTTCGCAACTTTGTGACCTTCACGACTTTGCGACTTCATGACCTTGCGACTTTGCGACCTTGCAACCTTTGCAACCTTGCGACCTATGCGATCTTGTGACCTATGTGACTTTGCGATCTTGCGACCTATGTGAATTTGTGATCTTGTGACCTATGCGACTTTGTGACTTTGTGACCTATGAAACTTTGCGACCTTCCAGCCTTTGCAGATTACTTTGTGACCTATGCGACTTTGCAACCTATGATATTTTGCTACAGCATATGTGACTTTGTGAACTATGTGACTTTGCTGTGGCATATGCAACTTTGCAACCTATGCGGCCTATGAGACCTTTGCGAACTATGTGAACTATGTGAATTTGTGAACTATGTGACCTATGCGACTTACTTTGAAACCTATGAGACTTACTTTTGCGATCTATTTGACCTATGAAACTTTGCAACTTTGCGGCCTTTACGACTGTATGGGACTTTGTGACTTTGTGAATTTGCGAATTTATGACCTGTGCGAATTTGCGACCTATGTGACCTTTGCGACCTATCTGGCCTTTGCAACCATTGCGAATTTGCGACTTTGTGACGTTTTGACCTTGTGACCTTGAGACCTATGTGACCTATGCGACCTTGTGGCCTTTGTGGCCTTACGGTCTATGTGGCTTTGCGGCCTATGTGACTTTGCGACTTTGCGGCCTATGCGACCTTGTGACCTATGCAAACTTGCGACCAACATTTAACCTATTCGACTTTGTGTCCTATGCGGCTTGACTTTGTGACTTCATGACTTTGCAACATTTTCTACTTTGCAGCATTTTTGACTTTATGACATTTTCGACTTTGCGACCTATGTGACTTACTTTGTGACTTTGGGACCTATGTGACTTAATTTGAGACCTATGCTACTTTGTGATCTATGCAACTTACTTTGGAACCTATTTGACTTACTTTGCGACCTATGAAAATTAATTTGTGACTTTGCGGCCTATGCGACCTTACGGCCTTGCGACATTATGACCTTTGCGAATTTAAGGTATCTCATAACACTAGAGAATACATGAGTACAAAGGTGCACCAATACTTGAAAAATCATTCATTCATTTTAAAGGACCATATTCATAGCACAACCACATAGGAGACTTATGTTAGATTCAAGAGTGAGATACAATAACACTTCTTTCTATTCATCAAAAGGCATACATTCAATAAGAAACAATGTCTCTCCAAAATTCCAAAACCAAAAATGTCCATTACAAAATCACTTGAGGATGTACATATACGTTAGGATGACTCTTGGGTTTCCCATGGCCTTTGGTCTCCCCTTGACTCTTGGTCTTTCTTGCAACCAAGGGTGTCTTGTGACCTAGGCTACCTTACGACCTATGCAAACTATGAGCGGCTTATGAGTCCTATGCGAAATTTGTGACATTTGTGACTATGTGATTATGCGAACTTTGCGACTATGCGGCCTTGTGACCTATGCAACCTATGCGGACCATGAATCCTTTGCGGCCTATGCAACCTATGCGACCTTCAGACTTTTGAAACCTTGCGACTTATGCGACCTTGTGATCTATGCATGACTTTGTGACCTATGCTTTTCTTTCCTTGAATACAATTGTTGCCTTGTTGGATGTGGATCCAAGCCACATTTTCTTGGTGTCCTAAAAAGGAGTTGAAACAAACAAATTAATTTAAAAAAGTTATAATTTTCATGTGGGATCAATAAATGGATAAAAAGACAAACATTGATTCACTCTAGGTGCATGAATGAAAAAATAATCCAAATTAATTTGTTATAAATTGCATGGATGGATCATCTCATGCTTCACTTTAGAAATCAAATTGAAATTTAGAAATTTAATGGAACCACCAATCGTGACTTTAATATTTTTAGTTTCCCATGGTGATGATATGCTTTTATATCTAGTGCCTTAAAGCTATATGTGAAAAGAGTTCTAGATAGTGAATGTTTATTCAAGGCATATTCAGATTCTTAATCAAAATAATTTATGGTTTTAGAGGTGCAAAGGAGATCCAACCTTTTCCATACGTTAATGAATATCAAGCCTTGCCCTGACCATCAACACAAGGTGTATCCACTTTTCTTCAATTCACATGCTAGATAAAAGGGCCTTGCAGGTGCGTAGGACTTGTAATACATCACTAAAACCCTGAAAACCTTAATGCACATGTTGAGGTGGGGGAAACCAATCATGAACCTGAGGGAAATTATATTTGATGATTTTATCATGATGTCATGAAATGTATATTAGAATGTATTCTAGGGCAATATGAATTAGGTAAAATGGGAATGGGATCACTCTCTTGAGAAATTAGGGTTTCTACCAAACCTTAGCACAACCAGCATAATGCAAGCCAGACTGAAGACTTATTTTTATAAGCTCGGTGTCCCCAATGATTGGTTATGACTAATATGGGAAACCTAGATTCAAATCCATGGAGGAACTTTCAATTCTATATGCAGTAGAAAACCTCGAAACCCTAGTGCACTCATGAGAAAACAAGACAAGTGGGTGCGTTGTGAATTGTATGAATGGGCACAAAAATAGGGTTTGGCAGGAATAGGTCATGGGGATATTAACCAAACAAAGGCCAGGTCAAAACCTTAATGGGAAAAGAAAGCAGAGGGGGGACCCAAAATTTTGAATATGCCCAAAACTTTGGCTGGTGTTGTAACAACTACAAGAAGAACCTTCATATTTTGGGACTTCTTTCTAGGGCATCAGTCGTCCATCACTTTACTTCTCAAACCATGTCATTTATGTCATCGTTCCTTTCATCGGAGAGTGATCCATTAGACCATATTTGGACTTTCCTCATACAACTACCTTTTCCACTCCATGTATTCTTCAAGATCTTCCATTATTTCACATGAGTGTTAGCTGTAGATGACATCAACACTTTTATTTAGGTATCTCTGTATCAACCCATCTAGATATTGTTCACTAAAATAAAAAATGAAGTCAAATTAAAGTTACATATTGTGATGGCCCCTCATCATGGAATATTCATGTTGTAACGTCATCATCCTACATACATATCGAAGCATCTCCAAGATATTCGTTTGTCAAGGGTCTTGTTTCTTTCCATTCTTTCCTAAGGCCTTCATATATATCCCATGGAGATAACATAGCCAAATATTTTAGTAATTTGATGTTTATTGCATTTTCCATGTGACCATAGTTGCATCTTTAACTATCTCTTCTTTTCCTTATTCACATATTGTTTCCAAGGAACTACCAAACATAGTTCCTTCATATTTTCCAACCACCTATGAGGACAAATTATGCTGATTTCATCTAGTTAATATGTGAACCATAACTTCAATGCATCTAATAAGAATATACCCTTTTCTTTTGGTCATAATCATGAGGTAGAGTATCTATACGAGATATTTCCAACCATATGATGACATGAACTAACTTATCAAACATTGTACTGATGACCCCTCATCATGACATATTCTTGTTGCAACATCAAAATCCTGCATACATATTTACACATCTCCAAGATATTCATTTTTCAAGGGTCTTCTTTCGTTCAAGAATTTCCCAAGGCCTTCATATCTTTCCCATGGAGATATCATAGCCAAATATTTTGTTCATTGGATGTTGATTTCATTTTCCATGTGACCATAGTTTCATCTTTAGTGATCTCTTCTTTTACTTATTCACATATTGTTTCCTAGGAACCCCCAATCATATTTCCTTCATCTTTTTCAATCACCTCATTTTTCATATGAGGGCATATTATTTTGATTGCATCTATTCAATATGTGAACCATGCCTTCAATGCATATAATTAAAACATAACCTTTTATTTTGATCATTTTCATGAGGTAGAGTATGTATCCCAGATATTTGCAACTATACGATGACATAACCTAACTTATCAAAACATATCATACATACCTCTTTCCTTCTTGTGTTTTGTGATGTCTGTCTTTCTTTTTATCCTTTCATAAGTTGAAATTATTGCAACCATGTCAACATCACTGCATTCCTTTGTCCTCATACATTTCTGGCTGGTTCAACGAATCCCATCCGATGACAAATTCTTGGGTGATACATTTTCTTGTCAAGAGATGAATCTTATAATGAAGATTCTTCATAAGTTGGGTTGTCTTCATCTAAAATGCTCTTTCTAGTGATATGTGATAGAATTCACCTCTTCCTCTGATTTTATTCTACCCATAAGTACTAATTTTCTTACGGTGAGATTGCTCAAGAGCTGCTTCCCTCTAATGATTTGTGATGAATTCTCGCCACGCTGTCTTTTCAAGCTTCTTATGATGATGTATCTTGATCTTGCTGGCCACAATATTTTTACACTGCAGTTTCATCAAAAAATTATACATCTCATACTTCTAATAGTTCTCTGCATGATAACCATTTTAAAAAACTAGAAAGAACTAGGTGGAGAGGACTTATCTCAATCATAGTAGATATATTTTACTTCTTCCTTCTTGGATTTCTTCTTTTCTACTTCCACTTCTTTGGTGACATGGGCTTCTTATCTTCCTCTTTTGTTATTGTCCTTCTCGAATTCTGGACAATCTATTTTCTAGTGACTATATTATTGACATCCATAACATTGAAGCTTTTCCATATTATTCTTCCTTTTATGAGAAACAAACTTTCCAAACTTCCCGTTTCTCTTTTCCATGGCAACATATGCTTGAGTGCTTGAGTTTTCTCATCTGATCCTACATCACCTTTTTCCTTCAACCTGTTTTCTTCAAATTTTCATAGTGACCATAATTCATTGAATGGAGTAGCTTCCTTCTTCCCATAGATGCTTCATATAAAGTTACCCCATTACTTCAGTAGTTCATTAAGTACTATAGTAGTCATTTCCTTGTTAGACATTATCTCTCTGAACTCTTGTAGTTGGTCCCTTATCTTAGACACTCTCATAAAGTATGATTTTATTCCTCCTCCTTTTGATATCTTCATCTTGTAGAGTTCTTGTATTAATGAGATCACTTCTCCTACAGTGGCTATGGAGAAAAATATTATTGACATCCATAACATTGAACCTTTGTCATATTCTTCTTCCTGTTCTGAGAACCAAACTTTCCAAACTTCCCATTTCTCTTTTCCATGGCAACATATCTTTGAGTGCTTGATTTTTCTTGTCTAATCCTAGATCAACTTTTTCCTTCAACCTGTTTTCTTCAATTTTTCATAGTGACCATAGTTCATTGAATGGAGTATCTTCCTTTTCCCATAGATGCTTGATGTAAAGTTACCCCATTACTTCAGTAGTGCATTGAGTACTATAGTAGTCATTTCCTTGTCTGAAATTATCTCTCCGAACTCTTGTAGTTGTTCCCTTATCTTAGACACCCTCATAATTTATGAGTTTATTCCTCCTCCTTTTGATATCTTCATCTTGTAGGGTTCTTGTCTTAACGAGATCAATTCTCCTGTAGTGCTTACAAAGAAAAATTCTACAATTTTGTCATATATTCCTCTTGATGTTTTTAATTTTGATACATAGGGAATGAGGAGATCTTTGATGGATTATATGAGAATCATTTGTTCCCTTACATCCCCTTTCATGTACTTTGTAAGTGCTTTAGCTTCTTACTTTGGAGGTTTAGTGATTGAACCCTTAGCATGTTCCATGAATTCATTTTATATGAGGTTCAGATTTGTCCTTTTCTTCCATGCAAGAAAGTTTGATGACCCAACCATATTATTTCTCTCGTTGCAAAAAGAAAGATGACCCAACCAACTTGTTTCTCTCCTTGCAAAAATATTTTTTTATAGATTCAGATGTGGACATAAAGATACTTACTTGTGAATATATTCCTTGATGACAATATCTTCAACTTGTTTCCTTTTTTATTTTAATGATGATATGATAGAGGAAGATGTCCTTATGATGAATATATATATCCCTTTAACAAATACCCTTCATCTAAGATGAGGGAGATAACCTTGAATATTTAATGATGGTGACACCTTTGATTTTGCTTCCCTTGGATGAGTAGGCTTCAAGATGCTTTGATTTGTAGACATTTTGAGTAAATATAGGGTATTTGAGGCCTCCTTATTTGAAATGATGATAGAGTGAGGCTCCCAAGAATGCTTTGAGGAATTCTTCCTTGATCGAACTAGGGTTTTGATACTTCCTTCAAGATGAATATTTATTCCTTGTGTTTGAAGTGAGTTTGAGATGAGAGGTCCCTTTTGATGGTTGATTCTCTTGATGATATTCTAGAGCTTCGATCATTGAGTGTCCTTATTTGAGCTACCCTTTATTTTTTCACCTTAAATAAAAATTAAAACATAAAGAAAAATGAGACAAATGACACAAATTATAGGAAATTACATAAATAAAAATGAGACAAAGGACACAAAATATACGCAATCAGCCAGGGAAAAAAACTCTATAATCTTGAGAAGAAAACCCATAAAATTCTTCTTCCTATAGAATCTTCAATTGACGAATTCCAAGAGATAGACCCTTGACCAAGAACCTCTCCAAGACCAAGTCACAATTATTCCTTGAACAACTCTTCTTCCTTCTAAGTCAATGTTGGTCAAATTGACTACTACACTATTGATTTCAGCTTCTCTTCAATTTCCGGTCTCTTATTACATGCTTGCAATTTTTAGCCCGCCTGCAATCATAGAAATATCGCACAATTACAAGTGACACAAACCGATTCTTCCCAATCAACAAGTGTTAATTAAATTTGAACTTACCCAGGATCCTATCCCGAGATAATGGATCAACTGAGAAAATTACAAGTACAAAATACTTTGGATTTGGTCCAACATATTATGCCCTAGATTTGTCCTAGGATTCTAGGATAATGGATCAAATGAGAAAATTACAAATGAAAAATACTTTGGATTTGGTCCAGCATATTAAGCCCTAGATTTTTCCTCGATCTCCTTGGCTGATCTAGATCTCGAATGCTAAAAATTGCACATCCTTAGACCCTACATGCTAGATTATGAAACTCCTTACACTCCTTACTTGATAAATCCCTCTCTCGAATCCTAGTGCCACTAATGGTGTATATTTCTTTCCTATTTATCCTTGTTGATAAATAGGATAATGGGATAATGCAATATCCCAAAATCGGGACTTCTAGCAAGGCATGCCTGAAAAACGCATTTTTCAGGAATGTATGCTACAGGATTGGAAGCCAGCCCTTGGATACCTTATATATGAGTATCTAAGACCTAAATCCAAGAGGGTATAAAAAAAAAATCCTCCTAGGTGGGCTAAACAGGTCTCCCCACACCTAGTGCAACTAGAAAATGCCCAAAGAAGGGGACTGCAGCAATACAAAAACAAAATGCTGGAAAATAATGAAGTTTAGCCTAATACTTGTAGGAGATCAGTATGGAAACTCATGTTTCAGCTATACATCAGAAAAATAACTTTATACAAAAAATTATACAATGTAGAACAAAAAGGGGAAGGATTTACAAGAAGAAACCCTCAGAAATGTGGTGCTGCAACCACAAGAAAAGTCTGCATAACCATGAAAGCGTTATTTTATTAGGGATGAAGCAACATTATATTATAACTCAGATCTAGAGCATATCTATACATAAAATATGGATCTAATTCAGATCTGTATACAAGAAAGGCTCCTTTATACATTCCCCTTGGGGATCTCAGCAAAACATTAAAGTACAAGAGTAGATCTGAGATCTAAGTTACATATCTACAGTAATATTTAGAAAATTATGAAGTATAAAATGTACAGCAGTTCATATCTAAAAAAAACATGGATTGGATGGCCAATCCATGGATCACCACAGTGAAAGGAAGGATCCAATCACTAGAGATCTCTCCTCCTAGCTGATGCCAAAACTATCTGCAAATCTGCCACTGCAAATAATGCAGTACTGCAAAAGGGACTATGTTGTAGACTCTGAGTACACTTTGGCTTGATGTTAATATCTGGATCTAAATCTCCCAAGGTCTAGAACACTCTTTTCAAAGGGATAGATGACTTTCCGAGTGAAAATGTGTGCTAGAGCTACATAGATTTGAAGAGATCTATCCTCCACTTGTTGCAACTCACAAGGACAACCCAATCCTAAACAGGACCAGCACTGTAGCTGTAAGATGAAGCTTGGCCAAATTCTATGTAGTGAACAAGACAAACAAGGTTCCTCCAAGAGCTTCTCTAGGAAGGAGGTGGGATTCCCGCTCAGGAACACCCAATGCTAAACAACATTATTCTAAGCTAAACAGCCAGAGAATCAGGAATTTCTAAACAGAAAATATCTTTAGGAAATGATAATCATCAACAACTCTCTCATGCTACTCTCCTCTTCCTTTTATAAGATAAAATCCTTGTCAAACCCTAAGCCACTTCAATGAGTTAGCTCCTTTCACATTTGGAGCCTCCATCTAGAACTGTGTTGTGTATCCATGAGGTACATTAAATCTAGACTATGCTGTGGCTTTGGTCAAGGTTGACCCAGTCTCATAGTTCAAGCCCATTCACACCTGCAAGTGTTTATTTTATATGGCCCAGATTTGTCTCTGTTCACATATGCATGGATTTATTCATTGTTTTCAAGAGTTTTACATGTCCTCCTTGATTCATTTATTCAATCAACAGAAAATGACACAAAATTGAATATTCCTATTAGCTTGTTCTAAGTAAGAATATTACATTCCTCCCCTCCCAAATGTTGCTTTTCCTCAAGCAACTGAAAGGAAATAACTAAAATGGATGGGGAAAACATATTTTCCCAAGCAATCATCCATACAAAATGAGTCACCTCCCAACATGGTAACTCCAGAAAATTCTCCTCCACCTTAGGTTCCTACAAAGAAGGTGGTCTGAAAAACTGAACATGGTAGACATAGATGCCTACCCCACGCTTTCCTCGTCTCCACTTAAGATAAGTGTGGAGTGTTTGATAATCCTGGGTTGCAATGATGTTGCCTTCAAGAGGCAAGATGAAGACTAGATCTCTAAAGATCTCCTCTCCAATATTGTGAATCAAGATGGCCCAAACCATTCCATATGTGATGGATGGGAAGTCATCACCATATGGCATCTAATCAAACTCATGACCCACATCATAAATAAACAAGTTTTTGGTTGTGGTGGCCATATCTCCTCTCATGTTCCCATTAGAACATGCAATGCAGAAAATGTGGGAATCCTCTTCCCCAAAGAACACATCTAGCCAATGTGTTTCCTATCCAATCATGCTCCTCACAAAAGAAATATCAACATCAGAAATTGGAACCATGATTAGCATTAAGGGAAAGTACATACTGAATGCTTCATATGATGCAAGAAGGTACCAACAGTCTCCCATGAAGTTACAACGCAGTTTTTCCAACTGCAGCTTCAGAAAATTACAAGGCAAGTGGTTGCTGGATACATGGTGGTCTATGTATGTTATTTCATTTACTAATTAATATTAGATGGTTGCATATAATAAATGAACATATATGAAGTAATACAATAGTTTCCCATGGCCATATAAGAGATGGATGTCTCCATCATACAATTTGGCCAAATGTTGACCATGGAGCTCACTGAAAAGCTTGCCCTCTTGTGGAGAAATGCACTGCATAGAAGTGGTAAGAGTATGCAGATCACTAAATGTAACAACAAGATACTTACCATGTGCTAAGAGTAAGATCATGACGGGGTCCATGAAAAAATTCTCCATAAGGATATGACATACTCTCATGAAGAGAAATGAATCATGTGCTGCATGAAGATCCTCCCTCATGTACTTGGAAATCCAAGCCAAGAAGAACATATCCCAACAATAGATGTCTCCATCCATTACTCCATATTTCTCACCTCCTACTTGTCCATCAAGTGCACCAAGAGTGGAATGATCCTGGGGACACTCCATCCATAAGTTCATGCTCCAGAGTGACATTGTTGTTGGCCTATGAAAATAGGCTCTTGCCAATACATAGCTCCTTTCTTTGACATTATCATTGTCAAAGACATATTCCATAATGTTGCTACAAACAAGAAGTACCTTTTGGAGTATAAGTACTTACAGATCATCCAAGGCTAAGGGGATAATGATATATCCTCCTCCTGCAACATCATGTAATGTGTGAGAGAAAATATTCTCTTGCTCTCCCAAGAACATCCAAAGCAATAAAAGATTTTGATGCTTCCCCATACCTCCATCATATAAATCATGTGGTGAAAACATGGTGATTGATATGAATAATGTCATATCAACACAATGTGTCCATACTCCTTGTTTCTCAATGATTTAAGCATCCTACCACACATATTTCCTCCATGTAACCTAAGAAAGAGGATGATGGCCAAACTATTTCAAAAGTAACCAGCGCAGCCAAGCCTCCTGCTACTCGGTATCATAGATCTGCAAGTAGCTTTCCAGCTTCTTGCTCATCATCCACATCCATTCAACCATTTTTGGATGTATCATTCCATCCTTAATCTTGGTACTCCTCCCATGAGGGCTACCATCCTCCCAAATCAAATTTCTATCTTTGCATTTCATGGGATATTGAAATGCAATCTTCTCAAGGATCAATTTGATCCCATAAGGACCCAAATAGGTGGTAGGAAAAAAACCTCCCATCATGATGTGTAGGGCTCAAGGAATGTCCAACACAAGAATGAGAGATGTTATCCATCCTAATATGTCCTCCATCATCTATCTGCTCCTCCTTGAATCCATAAATATCCAAGTGTGAGAAGGGAAGAACCTCCTCAAACCGTTGAAGAAATTTGCACTTCATGAAATGTTGAAGTGCACCTTTCATGGGATCTCTTGATGAGACCTCCCCCTCATACATGGTCTTCCAAAACCAGTGGGGACTTAGATCTTCTACAAGTATAAGTCTCTCTCTGATCTGTGTCATGATCATTGATAAAGTTACATCGAGAGAGGAGAAAATGTTTCTCATCTCAAGATGTCTACCCCTTGTCTCCATGGCTTCTTGAATGAA
Organism: Pinus albicaulis; assembly: GCA_034641835.2. NCBI lineage: Eukaryota > Viridiplantae > Streptophyta > Pinopsida > Pinales > Pinaceae > Pinus > Pinus albicaulis. The sequence goes on from CM076570.1 coordinate 1,096,766,094, forward strand.
GCTGAAATCTGATTGCTCCCATGAGGAATGGGTCCTCCTTTCTTCACTGCTACTCTTGGACAGTGAAGTGTAACTCTACTGCTCTATATTATCAGTAAGTGATGATTCTGGGTCATGCAACAACAGGTTTCCACAACCCTCAAAGAGTTTTGCTACAATAATACAAGGTGGAAACTCAATCATACCTTGATAGAGTTTGGGAACATCTTGTATGGCTGCAAGAGTTCCTTCTTCTACAATTTTGACTCCCTCAACTATAAGTGTTGAAGGTTTTTCCTCCAAGGCTATCATAGTGCTGGTACAAATCTCCTCAAGAGATGGTGAGGACTTCTCTTCCTCAAATCTCTTGATCACCCTTTGAGTGAAATCTGCAACAGAAGATACTTTTGCATGTCTCACATGGCTGAACCACCAATTGCTTTCTTCACCCTTCAGGTGTAGCACTGAAATCTCCATTGCTTCTCTCTCTACCATTGGATGTAGTAGGAAAAATGCACTAAGTCTTCTTGCCCAAGCTTTGGCTGCAGATGTCCCATCAAAAGTGGACAATAGAAATCTATTGCCCTCGATTTCTCCCTTGTTGTAGGGTATTATCCCTTCCTTCAATTGAATGAACTGTGGGAAGGCTAGAGTCTCTTTTTAGGTTCTAGGTTGAGAGTTTTAATAAAAAAGGTACTCACTCAGGATCTAATGATCCAAGTGTCCTCCATGCTTCTTGTCTCCTGCTTTGTGAGAGTAGGAATTGCATGGTCCTTCCTCTTCTCCTTCTTCTATCTCCTTAACCTCCTTGGAGAGGTCCTTTATGGATCTAAAAATTGATGAGAGAAGGATAATTATTTTCATCATTTTTATCTCTATCTTGAGACTCATAGGTTGAGCCAAGAAATATGCTTTGATACCACTGTAATATCCCAAAATTGAGACTGCTAGCAAGGCATGCCTGAAAAATGCATTTTTCAGGAATGTATGCTACAGGATTGGAAACCAGCCCTTGGATCCCTTATATTTGAGTATATAAGACCTAAATCAAAGAGGGTATCATAAACAAATCCTCCTAGGTGGGTTAAATAGGTTTCCCCACACCTAGTGCAGCTAGAAAATGCCCAAAGAAGGGGACTGTAGCAATACAAAAACAAACTGTTGGAAAATAACATAGTTCAGCCCAATACTTGCAGGAGATCAGTATGGAAACTCATGTTTCAGCTATACATCTACAAAATAAATTTATACAGCAACTTATACAATGTACAACAGAAAGGAGAAAGATTTACAAGAAGAAACCCTCAGAAATGAGGTGCTGCAACCACAAGAAAAGTCTACATAACCATGACAGCATTATTTTATTGGGGCTGAAGCAATAGTATATTATAACTAAGATCTAGAGCAGATATATACACAAAATATGGATCTAATTCAGATTTGTATACAAGAAAGGCTCCTTTATACATTCCCCTTGGGGATCTCAGCAAAACATGAAAGTACAGGAGTAGATCTGAGATCTAAGTTACAGATATGCAATAATATTCTGAAAATTTTGAAGTATAAAATTCATAGTAGATCATATTTGAAACAAACATGGATTGGAAGGCCAATCCATGGATCACCACAGTGAAAGGAAGGATCCAATCACTAGAGATTTCTCCTCCTAGTTGATGCCAAAACTCCCTGCAACTCTGCCACTGCAAATAACATAGTACTGAAAAAGGGACTATGTTGTGGACTCCGAGTACACTTTTTCCTGATGCCAAGATTTAGATCTAAAGCTCCCAAGGTCTAGAACACTCTTTTCAAAGGGATAGATGGCTTTCCCAATGAAAAGGGGTGTTAGAGCTGCATATATCTGAAGAGACCTATCCTCCACTTGCTGCAGCTCAAAAGAACCACCCAATCCTAAACAAGACCAGCATTGTAGGTGTAAGATGAAGCTTGGCAAAATTCTAGATAGTGGACAAGACAAACAAGTCTCCTCTAAGAGCTGCTCTAGGAAGGAGGTGGGATTCCCACTTAGGAACACCCAATGCTAAACAAAATTATTCTCAGCTAAACAGCCAGAGAATCATAAATGTCTAAATAGACAATATCTTCAGAAAATGATAATCATCAACAACCCTCTCATGCTTCTCTCCTCTTCCTTTTATAAGATAAAAGCCTTGTCAAACCCTAAACCACTTCAGTGAGTTAGCTCCTTTCACATTTGGAGCCTCCATCTAGAACTACGCTATGTATCCATGAGGTACATAGAATCTAGACTGCGATGTGGATTTGGCCAAGGCTGACCCAGTCTCATAGTTCAAACCCATTCACACTTGCAAGTGTTTATTTTATATGGCCCAGATTTGTCTCTGTTCACATAGGCATGGATTTATTCATTGTTTTCAGATTTTATATGCAGGATGTTGTCCTTGATGGCAACCCACTGAATGAAGATGAAGACATGCGACTATTGACATGTGTTGTCCTTGATGGCAAACCACCTGATGAAGTTATGCTTGACTTGATGGACTTGGTAAATAATGTAAATCTGATGTGATATGATGCTAAGAGTTGTTCTTGAAAGGCAACCCACTTGATGAAGATGATGACAACTTCTTGATGAAGTTGTGCTTGCTAGAATGTGTTCTTGATGAGCTAAATATGATGTTTCTAAAGGAATTCAGAATGTGCTCAAAATATGATGAAAAGAGTATGTCTCTTTAGATACATTTATAGAAGGATCAGGAACTAAGAATAAGATTACACCTGTTGGCACAGTTAGACCGAGCTTTAATGGGCCTGGTCAAAGGCGTTCAAAGAGGACCAGTCTTTATGGAGGATCTCTAGAAACTAGGTCAAAACTCTTATTTTGTGGGATTTTCTAGACTATGATGGGTTTGATAGAATAATTTGACTTGATCTGATATAATAAGGATAGTTATGAATACTTGAACTATTTTAGATGAGTTGGTTAGATATTTTATCTATTTAAGCCTCAAACTTTGAAGGCTTTGACATGGAACTTGTATGACTTATTATTATTATTTCTAATACTTGGAGACATAATTCAAGATATATTCTATCATATTTTGATGTTGTTACATGCTGGTTGATTGATTGAAGTCTTAAGTAGCTGAATTTACCTTCAGTGTGCGAGGCAAGGGTTGAGGGCCCCCACACCGAGCTAAGTGCACTTCTTAGTTTATTTCATAACTGCAATTTATGAATTAGTTTTGTTATGTTTAATTTGTTTATGCTGATTATTTTCAAGTATTGATGAACCTAATTATCATTCTTAGCTCGCATATGAAAGGAAAAACAAGTGTTTAAAGTTAAGCACTCTTTCTATCTAATCAAAATTTTTAGTTAGAATTCATCTTTACATGCCTTTACATGCTTTGATTGCTGATGGATCTTAATCTTGTTTCTATTATACATATGAAGAGACATACCAGTATTTAAAGTTAAATACTTCTTCTATATGATTAAGAGATTAAAGCCAATATTCACCTTTCCTTCTTTTCTGAATTCCCGTTTTAACAATAGTGTTATTGATAAATGAATATATGATGAAGGACAACTAGGACCTCTTCAATGAAGAGCCTCTTCAATTATTTCATGTATCTTAATCTATTCTTTAGTTAAGTAATTTGATTTCTAATTTACATGGTAATCTTGTTAAGAGAAGTACAAACAAATCTCTTAAGTTAGGAGATTCTTCTGCTTCTAATTACATATCTGAATTTAGAAATTATTTAAGTTAGATTTATATTTGTAATATGCATTTCCCTAATCATCAATAAACCATTTTCTAAATTGATCGCAACTGAAACCCATATACTTTGGGAATGCTTCTAATTTCCACTAACCTGGATTGATAATAAATGCTTGCATTAGTTTACAACAATAAATTGACCCAACATTTTGGTGTCGTTGTCGGGGAATCCTATTTCAAAACGGTCAAAATAGGAAAATAAAAAACTAAACGAGAAAAAAACAATATAAAATCACCAAAAATAACAAAAACATAGTTTTTCTTTCAAGTAATGTTTTCTTATGCCTAGAGTTAGAGATCAAAAAGGTAGATTTGTGAAACAACACCCCCCAACAACTCATTCATCCACAGGATTAACAACATCAGTTGCTGGAAAACCTACTATAGAAGAGTTAGAGGAAAAACAGAGATCAGGACAGAGATTAACTTTAGTTGAAAGACAATTCTTGTTGGCCTTAGAGGTAAAGAAAAATAAATTACCTAAATAACCTCCTTTTGCTTGGAAGAAAAAAGACACAAGAAAACCAACTGTTGAACAGCTAGAGAAACCTATCCTTGAGGAAATCAAAATAGTTGAAGAAATACAAAGCCAACCTCCTATTGAAACACTATAAATCTCTGAACAAGAAATGGTTGAAGAAGGAGAAGGATCAACTAGATTAAACATGACTCCTGAACAAATATTAGAATATGAAAGACAGCAAAGATAATGGTGAAGACAAAGAGAAGAATAATTGAAGCGGAAAGAAAGGTAAAAGAAGATAGAAGAGCAGAAGCACTTGGAAGAATAGAGGAAGAAGCAAGAAGAGAAAACCAAAATCGAAGAACACAAGAAAATGAGCAAGAAGTTAACAATGATCAAGAAACCACTTTTGGCTTTCTTATTTTAGATGCAAGAGAAATACTAGGAGAAGAAATAAAAATGAAAAATATTCCACCTTTTGTATTGCCTAATTTCTATGGAATTTCAACAGAAGATCCTGATGCATTCATGTTTGAGTTTGAAATCTTGTGTAGAACATATGGCTATACTGATGATACACATAAACTTCGACTTTTTCATGGGATTAGGAGAACACATGATAGCTTCTTAGGAAGATATGAAGAAAATATTTCTTAAAAAGTATCAAGCTTACTGTAGGGCTAGAGACTCGAAAGAAGAAATTTTCAGAATGTCCCAACAAGAAGATGAAATTTTGGAGGAATATTTGGAAAGATTCCTTTACAATTTACAGAAATCCAAACACCATTCTCTTAGTTTTGATACCATCCGCACTATTTTTCTAAAGGGTATTAGAGATGAGTATTTAGAGAGTCTTAATGTAATGGGAAAAGGAGATATTTTTAATTTACCATTTGAAGAAATTTTTGGATTATGTCAAAAATACTCTAGGGGAAGAGCCAAGAGTGGGAAAAGAGATATTTCATCAAAAGCATCCAAATCTGTAGTAAGTGCAGTAACAAGAGCAGAGATAGGAAGCATGTTAGAAAATTTTATGACAAATCTCTTGAGAACTTTGGGTACACAAGTAGATGTTTTGAAAGCTAAGAAAAATAAAGAAGAGTAAGATGAAATCTTAGCAATTTTCTGTCCAAAGTTTAGGAAAAAACATCCACTCAGGGAATGTCCTTTGCAAGGTATACAAGTATGTGGACTATGCACAAAAAATATGCAACAGAAAAATGTCCAAAGTTAAAATAATTGCAGGGAGAAGAAGTGCAAGGAGTAGATTCTCTCTACTATATGGCACCAAGGAGACCTTGGCATCCAAGAATGCCTCAACAGTTCCCTCAACAAAATCCCCAAAAGTTTTAATATCCTCAAAACACATGGAATACACCAAATCCATGGCAGGCTTGGCCACCAAAACAATATCAAAACCAACCTACACAAGGTTGGAGGGGATATGGTTATGGAAACCAGCCACCATAGCAAATATATCCTCAACGGTATCAATATCAGCAACCATACCCTCCGCAACCATTTCCTCAATATCAGAAATTTCAACAACAACAACCAATTCCATATCCATCTCAAAACCCACCAATGCTAACTCAACCACAGCAACTTCAGCTGCCTACTAACCAACCACCTCATAGACCAACACAATTACCAGCTCACCAATAGCTAATCTAAGTAACAAGGTGGATAGACTAGCATCTCATGTGGAAGAGGCAACATATTATCCTACTTATTCTATTCTTCATGTGCAAGATGTTCACCTAAGGTCTGGGAAGGTGTTACAAAAATATTCTCCTCCGATAATTGAAGAAAAAATAGAAAAAGGAGAACAAAGTTAACAATCTCAACCAGAAAAACAAATTCAAAAGGGTAAATCTATTATGACACAAACTCCACCATATCCAAAGAGATTGATACAACATAACATTCCAATATCTCTCCCTGAATTTAGTATTTTGGATGAATTGAAAAACACATATGTTAAAATTCCTTTGTTGCAAGAAATTAAAGACATTTCGATATATTCAAAAACAATAAAGGAATTATGCATTAGAAAATCTGGCAGAAGAAAGAAGAATCCACCAACAATCCAGGTAATTGGCAAATTGGCTAGTCTCATGTCTACAAACACATCCATTGAAAATTATTTTGATCCAGGAATTCCTATGGTTACTATTTCAATTAAAAAATTTGCAGTGCCAAATACTTTAATAGACTTGGGAGTAGCTATCAATGTTATGACAATAGAGACTATGAAACATTTGAATTTGAATAACATTATACCTACTACTATAGCCTTAGAACTTGCAAATAGATATAAGGTTGTTCCAGAAGGTATATTAAAAGGTATCATTGTCTCACTAGATTCATGGGAGTATCATGTAGACTTCTTGATTTTGCAGCCAAAAACAAACTTGGGAGGGCATCCCTTAATTTTAGGTCGACCATGGTTATCCACTACAGATGCTTACATTGGATGCAGGTGAGGAAGCATGATTATTGCACATGGAGATGAAAGAAATCATGTTACATTATATCCTCCTACTCAATCTCCTTCTTTATTATCATGGCTTGAGGAAAAATAACCACAAGAACTTCAACCTGTTCTTAGTATTAGTCAAGTTTACAATTTTAGAGAGGAAGAAGAAAATGAGGACTTATTAGATCTATTCATCTCATAACCAAATCTTTCAGAGCAGCTTAGGATAACTCAATATGAAGTTGTTAGTTATCTTTTGAATGAATGTTTTCAGGAAAATTGCATAATACAGTCACTATAAAATACAGTTGAAAGAATTTTTCCTGTAAATTCAATTACCAATTTCAAATATAAAAATCATTGAAATTAGTCCGGAGAGACATTTGAATATTGGTAACAACTTACAATCATCACAAGAGGAAAATATAATAACATTATTGCAAAAATATTCAAAAGATTTTGCCTGGGATTATAAATACATGCCAAGAATTCATCCAAAAACATGCATCCATCACATTTACACCGATAATGAAGTAAAACCTGTAAGGCAACCACAAATATGGATGAACCCCATGATGAAGGAAATAGTGAAAGAAGAATTACATAAACTATTACAAGTTGGATTTATCTATCCTATTTCAAATAGTCAATGGGTTTCACCCTTAGTTGTAGTACCTAAGAAAAATGGTAAATGGAGAATTTGTGTCGATTACAGAGAACTCAACAAAGCTACATTAAAAGATCACTTTCCATTACCATTTATCGATCAAGTGTTAGGTTCATTAGCTGGAAACAAATTCTTTTCATTTCTAGATGGATTTAGTGGATATAATCAGATAAAGATATCATTAGAAGATCAAGATAAGACAACATTCACATTCCCTTGGGGAACATATGCATACAATGTATTACCCTTCGGTTTGTGTATTGCACCTACTACTTTTCAAAGAGCAGTTCCTGCTATTTTTGTTGATTTGATTCATGAGTGTGTGGAAGTTTACATGGATGATTTCATCGTGTATGGTACAACATATGATGATTGTTTACAAAATCTTGAAAAAGTGTTAAAAATATGCATTGAGACAAACCTATCACTCAGTAATGAAAAAAAAATTATGATTTTAACTGAGGGAATAGTGTTGGGACACCATATCTCTTCTTCAGGGATTAAAGTGGATCCAACAAAAATTCAGGTCATTGTGAATTTAACACCACCCACAAAATCAGGCTTGTGTTGATTAAATCAGTGCTTTTGGCCATCCCAGTTTACTGGGCTAGTCTAATTTGGGTGCCTAAATGTATTTTGCTTAAAATAAATAAAATTTGTAGCAGATTTTTATGGGCTGGCCAGAAGAAGGATTATGTCACCCCTTGGGTTGCCTGGAACAAAATTGTTCGACCCAAAAAATGGGGGGGGTGGGGGATAAAAGATTTGGCCCCTGTCTCTCTGTCCTTAGCAGAAAAACTCACATGGAGACTGATCTTTTCAGACAACCTCTGGACAGCTGTGACTAGGAGGAAGTATATTGACCCAGCCTCGCCTCTAGATTGGATAAGACAGCCTACCAAATCAACAAAAGACTCCTCAGTGGTATGGAAAGCTTTGGTGGCTGCAGTTCAAATTATAGAAAAAGGTTTGGCATGGAAAGTGGGTGATGGTGGATCCATTAGACTGGGCAGGGACCCATGGGTGGGCTGTTCGGACTCTTTTGCTCTTTCAAGAGAACTGCTTCAGCACTTAAATAGAAGAGGCCTTTATTCCCTCAGTCAAATTGCTGATAATGCAAACTCTACTATTTGGAGGCAGGAGTGGTTTTCAGAGGAGGCACTTGCTCTAGAAGAAAGGTGGCATGAGGAATGGGGGGTTTTCCGTGCAGGTTTGTTGAATTCACATATCCGTATTACAAATGAGCCGGATGAGCTGAGATGGGTGCACTCGAATTCAGGTTTCTACTCTCCAAAGATGGGTTATGATTGGCTTATGTCTCAGAAGGGGTGGGAGGAGCCAAACTGGTGGGCCAAGCCTTTGTGGAAATTGAAAGGACCAGCAAAGACTAGGCTGTTTTTCTGGTGTGTTCTTCGAAAGAAAGTACCTACATGGGATCATCTCCAGTTAAGGGGGAAGATTGGTCCAGGATGGTGCTCCTTGTGTAAGGCGAGTGAGGAAACTCTCCAGCATATTTTCCTTGCATGCCCCTTTTCAAAAAGCCTCTGGAATGAAATGATAAGACAAACAAAGGTTCCCTTTCGCTAAGAGGGGGAGCAAATTTCAGAGGCCTGGACCAATTGGTGGCAACAGGCTCCCAATGACAAAGTCAGAACTCTACCCCTGCTGGTTGTTTGGGGGGTGTGGATAGCCAGAAATCACTGCATATTCAAAGACTCTGTTTTCCCTATTGCAAGACTTGCAGCTGAAGGAGTGGCCATTTTTGAAAGTATACCACTTCCCTCAAATTCAGCAAGCTGTAGACCTGTTCAGGTGGAAGATATAAAAGGGTCCATTCCGTGGGCGTACTTTGATGGAGCCTCTGATATAAACAAAATCTGTGGAGCTGGCCTGGTCATATACTTTCCATCTGGAACTTCTCTGAAAGCCTCCATTGGACTTGGTACCGGAACAAATAATTTTGCTGAGCTCAAAACCTTACATCTGCTATTATGTTGGCTCTCCTTGCTAAATGTGTGGGAGGTCCAGATTTTCGGGGATTCACAAAATACAGTCAAGTGGGCAAATGGCTCACACCAGTGCAGGAATTATCTCTTAACCCCTCTGCTTGCTAAAATTTTTCGTCTTAAAAGTTGTTTTGATGAGCTGACAATTAGTCACATTTACAGGGAAAGGAACAATGAAGCAGACAGCCTTTCTAAAAAAGGCATTGAGCAGGTTTTGGATTCATGGACAGTTGATGAAGTAGTGGATGGAGTGGCAAGGAGACTTGCCCCTCCGATTTTTGCTTAATCTTGGAAGCTGTCAACAACTTCTTTCCTCACTGTTTATTTTCCTGTTATGTATATATTTTCCAGCATGATAAATACTGTTATTTTCTATAAAACCATAAACTAAAACTCAATGTTGTTTTTTCCGTATATCGGAGGCCTGAGTAATCATATTTTTTGGGCATGTCAGCACTTTATATGCCAGCACAGTGTTTACTAGCTGGTCATTGGACAGTGGTGGTGTTAAGTATACCCTGTTTCGGTGTTTTTCCTTTATGGAAGCCGGGGGTAGCTTACGCCACAGTTTTTGCTTCTTTTCAGCATTTTTCTGTTCTGACAAGGCTGTAGGGTGGTTCTCATCCAAAAAACAGCTGTTTTATCTCTGGAAAAGGGAAAGAAATGCATTGCATATGCTATGTAACCCTCTTTTATAATAGAAGGTTCGATTTTTTCTGTGGAAAAAAAAAAAAAAAAACACCACCCACAACACAAAAATAAGTCAGAAGTTTATTGGGTTATGCAGGCTACTATAGAAGATTTATTGAAAATTTCAGTAAAATAGATTTGCCATTATTCAAGTTACTTGCAAAAGATGTGGAATTCCAATGGACTAATAACTGTCAAAATGCATTTGAAAAATTAAACAAAATTTTTCAATTGCACCCATTCTTCGGGGACCTAATTGGTCTTTGCCATTTCACATTTCAACAAATGTCTCTGATACAGATATTAGAGCATCACTTGGACAAAAAGAGAATCAATTCAATTATGCTATATATTTCATCAGTAAAAATTTAACACCAACAAAATTGAATTACACTGTTACAGAAAAAGAAATGATAGTTGTTGGACATGCAGTAAATAAATTTCGACATTATATAATAGGTTATCAAGTTTATATTCACACAGATCATTCTGCTATAAAATATTTAATGAACAAATCAATCACAAATAGCAGAATAACTAGGTGGTTGTTATTAATGCAAGAGTTTAATATTATTGTACAAGATCAACCAGGAAAAGATAACCAAGTTGCAGACTTTCTGTCAAGATTAAATTCACCTGGTGATCCAAATCTAGTATCAGACAATTTCCCAGATGAACATCTATTTTCTATAAATGTAAAAACTCCTTGGTTTGAAAACATAGCTAACTATTTATCATCTGGCATCCTACCATCTCACTACACAAACAAACAAAAATGAAGAATAATTAGAGAAAGTGCTAGGTATAGCTAGGTCAATGGAGATCTATTTTACACTGACGCTAATTTAATGATTAGAAAATGTGTAAGAGAAGATGAAATAATTGAGATTTTGAAAGCTTGGCATGATGAACCATGTGGTGGTCATTTCTTAGATAAAAGGACAACATACAAAGTGCTAAAACTTGGCTACTATTGGCCATCCATCTTCAAGGACTCCAGAACTTATGTCAAAAAAGGTGACAACTTCCAAAGAATTGGTAGACCAGTGGCATCAGATGAAATGCCATTAAAGCCACAAGTACTTATTGAACCATTTGAACAGTGGGCTTTAGATTTAGTGGGACCAATCAACCCTCCATCCAATGGAAAGAAATGCATCCTTGTATGTATAGATTATTTAACTAAATGGGTGGAGGCCAAGGCAGTAGCACGGGCAACAGAAGAAATTGTTGTGTCTTTTATGTTTGAAGAGATATTTGTAAGATATGGAGTTTCGAGACAGATAGTAACTGAAGAAGGTGCACAATTCACATCAAAACTTGTTCGAGATCTTATGGAGAAATTCAATATCAAACACAGAAAATCAACTCTGTATCATCCACAAGCCAATGGACAAGTGGAATCAACAAACAAAGTCCTAGAGAACATTATGACGAAGACTGTAAAAATGAACAAAAAGGACTGGTCAAAAAAGTTGAGAGATGCATTATGAGCATCTAGAATAACTTGGAAAAACACTACTGGGTTCAGTCCATATCAGTTAATGTATGGAAAAGAAGTTCTATTACCCATTGAGTTTCAAATACATACATACAAGCTAGCAGCATAATTAGGGATGGAATTGTCTCAAGCACAACAAGAGAGGATTATGCAGTTAAAAAAACTAGATGAGATACGAAAACAAGCAATTGAACATACATCTCTTGTCCAAGGACAAAGGATCAAATGGCATGATCGATTTATAAACAATAAAGTGTTTCAAAAAGGAGAATGGGCACTCTTGTTCGACTCCAAGTTCAAAGATTTCAAAGCAAAATTTACGACTCATTGGCTTGGGCCATATGAGATTAAAGAAATCTTTGACAATGGAGATGTCAAGATAAAAACAATTGATGAAGCATCTGTTTCATTTGTCGTCAATGGACATAGGCTTAAATTCTACAATAAGCCTATAAATTTAGAATATTTTCTGAGAAAAATTTCGATGGATTCAAATCTAGAATTAATGGGACAGCGTAGCAATATGCCTTCCATAATTCTAGCAGAAGAATAATATATATATATATATAATAATAAATAAAAATAAAAAACATAAAAAATAATAAATAATAAAAAGAGTTTGGTTGTGAAAATCCAAGAAACTGGCACAATACAAACTTGAATTCATATCGGAAAACCAACTTGTTTGGCCAATATGAATTCTCTTTTTGTTTTTATCTTACATTACTTCATATTTTTGTAGATATACCCTCCAAGACATTGCAGACTTGAGGACAAGTCAAAACATCATATTGGGGGAAGGTGTGAATAAAAAAAACTATGAAAATAGTTTTCAGCAACTGAATTGAAGACGGAATATGAACTACAATCATAAAGGGACCTGGTATATCATTCGACATTTACAGAAAGGGACCTGAATCATTACTTCAGAAGAAATTTTCAAATATGGAACATCATTGTACATTACGCTAGAAGGGACCTAAAAATTTAACATGTTAGAAGGGACCTGAGTTATATCAACTGAAGAGCACATCAGATGGACCTGAAAATGTCAAAGTTTTATCTACAGAAGGGACCTGAACAATAATTATTCTAAATCAAATCATATGCAAGAAGAAATAAATTCTCTACAAAGTCTACAAGAGTCGTCGTAACAATAAACACAATGTCGATCATCATCAACGTCAAAAAAGGAGTATAAGTACAGTGAGTAAAAAAAATCGCTCTTAAAATTTCAATTTTTTTCAAAATACTCTAGAATTGTACAAACTAATTTGATATTCATTATGCATCTTTACCTACATTTCATTTACATCACCAACATTTCCTACATTTCATTTACATTTCCTATACTTTCATCTACATTTTATCATTTATGATTTTTAACCCTATTCATATTCATACCATTATCCTAACTAGCCCTATTCTATCCGCATTTATATCCATATCACTATTCAAAACATTACATAACCTATTCATATCATACCCTCCGTATTTTCTTAAACAAATAGAATTATAAACAAAAGGTCAATGTTGAACCTATGGAATAATCTTGGAAGACCTACAAAACAATAAAACAAAGGTTAGTATTATCATAAACATTTAATTTTAAAATTTTGACTATTTCATTAGTCAATTTTTAAAAATTAAAATAACAAAAGCAAAAACTAAAGTTCAAAAGATATATAGCGCAATTACAAAAGACATATGATATTGTACAAACACATATGATATAGCACAATTATTTTTGAATGTCAAAACAAAATGAGCGCAATCATATAAGAAAATGAACTAAGGTAATGGAGCAAATGTAATACAAACAAATGAATGCAATTACTAACCTAAGGAATGATGCGAAGATAAACTAAGTGCATGGTTATGATGGTATACTGTATGCTATGATGAGATTGAATGCATGCAGTGGAGAGATGAAAGGAGACAGCGTATTGAGTTATGGAGATAGTCAGCATGATGATGCATGGAGGTAATGCGGATAATGGAAATGAACATAGTCATTAACACAAAATGTGAAGAAGTTGCATAGAGAAAGACAAATGTTCAACAGCACGACATTCAAAGAAGAAAATACGTGCATGGGTCGGTCAAATGAGTTGATGAACAGTTAGAATGTTTTCAAATGTGTTTACATAGCACTGTGTAAAACATATGAAACCATTTCCACCACTTCCAAGCCCATTTCCACCATTACAAAGATCAAAAACGATTATTTCCAGTACATTTTCACCATCATTTCCATCTAAGAGGCTCAGTAAGAGAAAAGAGCATGCAGACAAAGCATGTCCTCATATCTACAACCCTGTGAAAACAAACAAAAACGCAGAGAGAGGACTGCGAGGAAGCCGAGAGAAAAAAATATAAAACGTAGAAGAAAGAGGCAGAGAAACTAGTGAAGAGGAGAAATGGAGTGATAAGGAGCTAATTGGAGCTTTCAAAGCCACGAATCTGGAAATTTTATTGATTAGTCGAGCTATCAGGAAGCGGAATTATGTGGAAGTGAAGGTAAGAAGTTAATGAAAATTTGATTGTTTAAACAATGGTCAATAGATTTCCGGATTGTGTCAACAAACTATGAGTTATAAAAGGGAGTGATTTCATTTGATTTGCAAGCCTATCATTACGTTGTGTTTTGTATTGACACCATTCAAAAATGCGTTGACACCTTTCAAAAACTACTCTGTCATCAGTCAAAACAATGAAATATTTTGTTGAGTGAGTTAATAAATGAAGATTTTAATGAGATTGATGTGGGTTGAAACTTCAGCTCAACTGAAAGAATATCATGAAGATCAGAGAAAATCACAAGAGTTTTTGCATAAGAGAGGTAAGCTCGACACATCCTCACATACAATGTTTCATTTCAAATGGAAAACAAAGAGTGAGAGTTTCAATTCGAATTGCATAGTGAGATTGTTTTTAACTAAGTTTTGTAATATATTTCATTTTAGCACACTCATTCTAAAGATTTAGAAGAGAGATTATGAAGAAAATGGAAGATAGTTAGACATGTTTTTTATGACAAAGGACAGAGTATGAGGAATGTTGAAGAGAAACAGTGAATCTATCATGAATTTTTGATGAGATATTTGATTTTTTTCTTTTGTATACACAGTGAGTCTGAATGAAATGTTTTGGAAAGAATTTTTATATGAAATTGATGAGTGAAAAACACTGTTGTATAAAAAAATTCAAATTTTTTTTACACAGTCAAATTTCTTTTACAAAACAAAGACAGAGATTGTTTTTAAGGAGAACAGAGAATTACATAGAGGGTAGAATTTTAGAAACATAAATTTATGTTTTCTTAAAATACCTCTCTATCAATTATTTTTATTTATTTACAGTAAGCTCACATTCTTCAAAAGAGAAAAATAGAGGATTGATTGATTAACAAGGACAATGAAGCAAAAAGGTAAGCCTACCACCAAGACCACATCTAGTATTTAAATTTTTATTTACAAGATGAATTTAATGATGGTAGATGATTATATACAATGGTTTTCAGACCAAATGGCCTCAAGAACAGAACCTAAAGACTTCCAAATTGAACACTGGAGTAGGGAAACAGTGGAAAAACTTTATCAGTCAGGGTTAATAGGTTTTCTCCAAAAGTTCAAAGGTCATAATGAGGATGTCACAAGAGAATTTGTGAATAATTTCAAACAGAATGAAACCATGGTAGGCAGCTTACATATCCCTTTGACTCCTGATTATATCTTTGAAGCTTTAGACTTACCATCTTCAGGCGAATTATATCACAAGGGATTACATTTTAAAGATAAGGTCTGGACATTTTTCTTGAATAAAAATAAGAAAGGTTCTTTTGATAGATCAAAAGGGATCCCAAGAGAATGGTTCAATGAACCATGGGCAGAACTAGTGTTGATAATTCATAAGTTCTTCACTTGTGACAATAGATTTAGTGTAGTACACCTTTACCATGTCAGGTTACTACAACACATCAAAGGAGATATAAGGATCAATATGCCATGTTTATTTTACAAAAACTTGATGAAAATGATTGAAAGCATAAAATCAGAGACTAAAGCCAAAGAGGCTCAATTTATTCATCAGGGACTTATCAAAATTCTTGTAGATTACTAGTTGAAAGTCAAAGGGATGGTTTGGGAAGATCTCTTGGTTGAAAATAAGTTTTTAGAACAAGTTGTTGATAAAAAACTTAAAACCATAGAAGAAACAAGGAAGATTGTGCATTCATCTTTTTATCCTAAAACAAGGTCAAAGAAACAGCAAGAGATAGTTAAGTTAGAAAAATAAACATCATTTTTTACTATTTCCAGGAGACAAAAGAAGAAGCATTTAGCAGAACCAGATAGACAAGTCATGGAAACATCTCCTATAAAAAAAACAGGCAAATGAAATCCTTGAGAGACTGCAACAGGAAGCATATGAAAATCCTATGGACAGAGATTCCTATTTTGAAAAAATGAGGTGGAAGCTACTTCAGTTTCCAAATATTCAAAGAGGGAGGATCAAAACCTTTCCAGAGTTATAGAATTGACTGATAGCTTAGAAATAAGAAAAATCATGGAGAGACACCTAAATGAGGAAAATGAAACTTATAAAATAACTAATGAGAAATTAGTTAAGGAGAATGAGAAGATAATTGAGGAAGTTGAAAAGTTAACAAAACAAAAATAATCTTCTCTATACATAGGCATTCAGGTGGCTTCAGGAGAAAAATTCCTGGAAAGCCAAGTATGAGAAACAAAAGGTTAAGACCTCCATCTATAAGGAAGATCAGGGCAAAGACATGGATTCTCTTTTGTACACAGCACAGCATGAGGTTTCAAGATTAGTAATGGGATCAGCATCAGGGCTTCAAAGGTCAAAGAGGAAAAAGCAAGCATGAGGACATGCTTGATCATCAATTTTGGGGAGATGTTGGCCCTCATTTTTTATCTCTTTTTGTTTAGAAAATACACCTTATTCTGTCGTATTATCCAACTATTTACCATTATATCCACCTTATATTGACCTAAAGATGCATATACATGTATTTAATTTATGTTTTTCAATTATTAGATGTTTTTTGTAAAAATTGAAATTTAAGTGCATTTTTTGACAACAGCGAAAATTCTCGTAATAGCATTATGGGTTGCAGAATTGCAGGACACTTGGGCTCGAGCTGGATATGTTTCTAGAAATATTGGGAACTAAGAATAAGAGTACACTTGTTGGCACAGTCATATTGAGCTTTAATAGGCCCAGTCAAAGGCGGTCAAACAGGACCAGTCTTTATGGATGATCCCTAGAAACTAGGTCAAAACTCTTATTTTGTGGGATTTTCTAGATTATGATGGATATGATAGATGAATTCGACTTGATATGATAAGATAAGGATAGTTATGATTACTTGAACTATTTTAGATGAGTTTTTTAGATATTTTATCTATTTAAGCCTCAAACTTTGAAGGCTTTGACATGGAACTTGTATGACTTATTATTATTATTTCTGAGACTTGGAGACATAATTGAAGATCTATTCTATCATATTTTTATGTTGTTACATGCTGGTTGATTGATTGAAGTCTTAAGTAGTTGAACTTACCTTCAGTGTGCGAGGCAAGGGTGGAGGGCCCCCACACCGAGCTAAGTGCACTTCTTAGTTTTTTTCGTAGCTGCAATTTTTTAATTAGTTTTCTTATGTTTAATTTGTTTATGCTAATTATTTTCAAGTATTGATGAATCTAATGACCATTATTAACCTACATATGAAAGGACAAACAAGTGTTTAAGTTAAGTACTCTTTCTATCTAATCAATATTTTCAGTTAGAATTCATCTTTACATGCTTTGATTGTTGATGGATCTTAATTTTGTTTATATTCTGCATACGAAGAGACAAACCAGTATTTAAGTTAAATACTTCTTCTGTCTGATTAAGAGATTAAAACTAAGATTCATCTTTCCTGCTTTTCTGAATTCGTGTTTTAACAATAGCATTACTGATAAATGAATATATGATGGACAACCAGGACCTCTTCAATGAAGAGCCTCTTCAATTATTTAATGTATCTTAAAATATTGTTTAGTTAAGTAGTTTGATTTCTAATTCACATGGTAATATTGTTAAGAGAAGGACAAACAAATTTCTTAAGTTAGGAGATTCTTCTTCTTCTAATTACACATCTGAATTTAGAAATTATTTAAGTCATATTTGTACTTGTAATATGCATTTCCCTAATCATCAATAAACCATTTTCTAAATTGATCGCAACTGAAACCCATATACTTTGGGAATTCTTCTAAGTTCTGCTAACCCGGATTGATAATAAATACTTGCGTTAGTTTACAACAGTAAATTGAGCCAACGGTTAGGTTTTTAGACGTTTAGAGTTTTCTATTGTTTCTCAATAATAAATAGGCCCTCGAGCCTCATTGTAACACATTTCAGAGGCATGTAGCCACCACATCTCTTCTCAGAGATAAACTACCAGCACCCTAGCTATTTGATTTCCATTATGTCTGTAAGCATATTTATGTTATTTTATATTAATGAAATGAAGCATTATTTCCGCTGCATCTCTATGTTTATGGCTATTTCTGTATTTTATTGCATTCCTGCATAAATTCGGATCACAAGAAGTGTACTAAGACATTCCCTTTGGAACCCTTTAAGGGACAATATGAACAAAAGGAAGACAAGGTAAAATAAACTGACAAATTATTTTTCCTTAATGAAATCAGTATCAGGTGGTAAGGACAAAGTTATACACAGATTAAAAACCAAATGCAAAACTTACTAGTACTAGAACTTGTTTTTCTTAAAAACAGTAGAATGGAATATCTATAAGTATATATTATATTATTAAGGCAAGAAGGGTTTATATTATGCCTAATTTAGTTGTTACAAGCCTATTAATAACAATAACTTTGTTTGTAGGCCAAAGAATAGATAGTCCTGGACAAAGATAGATAGGCCTCAGGGAATTGAAAGTTGTCCCCCATTACAGGAGTCCACTATGTCTCTGACCTAGTTATATATTATAACTAAATTAAAACTATAGTATCTACATATGTGGTACTAAACAAGAAAGGAATAAATTTAACATACCTATAAGTCATTTTAAGAGCATACAACATACATATCTATGCTAAAAAAAAAGAGTATAACCTAGTAAGGGTTAAAAAAAACTCTTGAAATCCTTAAAAACTATAGGATGATTATAAAAGGAAAAAATAAAGCACACAGTTGTATCACCATTCAACATAAAGAAGAAGATTCTAAAAATTGTGATCCTACATGCGTGATCTTTACTTTCCTTTAACCAAGATAAGCATCTTTATTAGAGAAACCATGTTTAACTAACATTCATGATGAAATTATAGGACAAGATGAATTTATTGTTTTGGAAATATAAGCAAGAAATTTATAGACGTGACCAAATGGGCCTCGGTTGTGTATAGAACAATTAAGTAAAAAATTTTAATAAAATTATTTGAGGGAGTAGAAACCTTCACACACAAAAATATAACAAAACCCACATATTATTGAAAAAAAATATTTATAGAGAATGGGAATTTCCCTTAATACTATTAATAATATTTCGAGATAGAGAGAAAAGAATGTATAGCCATCTTAGGGCCTTTTCTATAAAAAAATATAATACTCAAGTCCAAACTAGCAATGAACAAGCTAGAAGTTTGCCACGACAAGGGAGTCCTGGAAAGAATAAAAGTTTAATAAGCACATGTATCCATCAAGGGGGAAAGAAGCAATGTATATCATAGAAATAATTTTAGGAAATTCCCAAATGAGGACCATAATTTCATTGGTACTAACCTACGAGGAACAAGTGAGGTCATTAGTCGTTCTTGATTTTGTCATAGATTCACTAAAAGGGGAAATATAAACACAAAGGTATCTAGAATAGTTTTACCTATGATTAAAGGAATAGAGACTCCATATTTCACTGCCATGGAAGAGGAATTTTAATATCCAAGACAATATACCATACATATAAAAATAGAAAACCCTTGAAAAATGTTAGGATTAGGGTTTATAGGTTAATCTTGCCATGAGGAAGCTCTCCAAGAAAACCCACCCTAATATGTCAGAATCGGACCGGATCCTTATAAAAAATTGATTACATGACCTAAAACCCCTCCTAGATGAGCTATGGTATCTAAAAAACAATCAAACAATAATTAGAATGTGAAACCTTAAGGACAATGTAAACAAAACTCCAATACAAATATATAATAAAGAGGAAAAAAATCTCTGAGAAATTACCAGAGAAATCAAACTAGGTGCATGTAATAACCCTTCCTATGAACATATTAGTTTCTTGATGGTGAAGCCAAGTAGAGATTCCAAAAATTCAATGGCAACACTCTCAAGAAGGGGAGAAGACCCCTTGGTTATCGTCGAATTTGGTATGAGGTTGTAGAGTTCAATTTTTTGCCCAAGCAAAAAACAATGAGACCATGATGGTGGGGCATGGTAGGTTAGTTACCTAACGACAATCTAATTAACCATCATAGTTGATCATTTGTAGAAGGAACCTCACCATCGAATTTACCAGTTGGCTAGGGTTCCATGTAAGCAGTGTGGGCCCCGACCCACAAACAATCACCATGTGATACATACCTATGTGGAAGCCATAGTGGAATAAAAAACCATAGAGCTATATATATAAACATCCAAGTTGTGACTTGAAAATAAATTCGACGAAGGTGGAGCAAGCCCAAGGTGAGCCTTATCACAATGTGTGTGTGTGTGTGCACGCATTAACAAAACAACATTTCGAAATTAAGGGCCAAGTGACATTTTCATAATTTAAGGATTATATACATTCAAGATTTGAAATTAAGGCATCTAGTTAATATATATAGGTGTGTGTGTGTGTAGAATTCTCTATGGACTTGAACTTTAAGAAAAAAACAAACTTGTTGGGTGTGGAGCCTGATTATCTTCTTTATTTAGATGTATCACCGCATTGGACCCATGTTCTTAACGGGGCGGAAAAGGCGCATGTCATTTAAACATTTCCTGGGGAGTCCAGGGGGGGAAATTGCGACTTTTTGGAGCCCCCACATCCCCTATCGGGGGGTTTCAGGGGCAGTGCCCCCGAAGCTAAAAACATATGTAAAATTGCCTTGTAAAATATTGTAATTTCTAGTCAATCTGGGTCGTTCATTAGGCGGATGATCTGACAGTAGAAGTTATGTTTAATTTAGGGTTTTTTTCCCTTGAAGGCAACCCCTATGTTTTATGAGGGTATTGTATTGTGTTTGTGTATTGGGATGAGTATTATGAGTGAGAAACAAAAAGGGGGACTGTGAGAGAGAACAGAGGATATTACAGCAGATTTGTTGTAGGTTGTGTATCTTCATTTTGCTGGATAATATAAAGGAAGGACTAGTTGTTCGAGGTGGGCGTAGCCCAAACTAGGTGAACCACGTATATCTGTGTCTCTCTTGTTTTATATGTTTTCTATGTTTGTGTTTCCACATATTTTATGTGTTCCATTGCTCTGTCATATATAATTTTTCCAACAAAACTTAGACCATGAAACACCAAGTTTCGACATTATTCCCAAAACTTCAATAAATATAGATACCAAAGAATATATTAAGTATGTGGGAGTATTAATTCGTGGTGTTTCCTTTTCTATAGGTGTGTATTAGAACATCCAAGAATTACATGAAAACAATAGTAATGTTTTGGGTGGCTCAATTGATGATCCTCATGTTATGATGTACTATGTAAATTATGAAATACAAGTTCAAAATCCTATGGTTGTTTACCTTACATAAATAAAAATAAAAATAAAAATATTCATTGTGTAAAGTACTGGAACCATAACATATTTTATGTGTGAATTGGGAGAGATGTTACATCGATGTTGGATAAATTTTGTACCATTCTAATGTTAGAACATGTTTGTTACAATATGACGTTGTGGCATTGGTTTGTCTGTCATGTTAGTTCATTTTTCACAATGTGATGCAAGTTTTTTCTTTGCATTGTCAAAAAAAAATTCATAGCAAGTCTACAAAAATATTTTTACACAACCACATTATGTTATTAGTTTTGTAATGTCACACAGAAACAAAATATTTTTTAAGCAAATTTTGATATGGAATTCCTTTTTTCATTACATGTTCCCGTCATTTTATTTGCACAACCAAATTGTGATATTAGTTGTGTAATGTGACATTGTGATGATGTTTAATGTTCATCAAAAAGAAATATTTATTCTTTTTGTTTTTTACAATTGTGATGTTGGTTTATTTATCAATAAATTAGGCTGGTGTTTTTCATCACATTGTCCTAGCATTTTTTTCATAGTATTTTGACACCATTTTTTTGCACAACCACATTAAGATGCTAGTAATGTGACATTCTCATGATGGTTTTTGTTCAGAGATTTTGATGATTTTTTTGTTCATCAAAATAAAATGCCTAATTTTGTTGATTGTCACAATGAAACAAAAAATAAATGTCTTTTAAAATAATAATAATAATAAATATTAAAATAAAAAAAAATAAAAATAAAAAATAATTGAAAAAATTGTGTGAGTGCTTAAAACAATAAATCCCACTTTAAAAACTATTTGTATTAATAATTAGAGTATTATATTTACAATTCTATAGAATAATATTCATATTATATTAGTATTATATTAATTTTAATTTTAATAACGTATTATTATTATTATTATTATTGAAAAAATAATGTAATATAAAATAGAATATTAATATATCCCCCCTTAGCGGGTTGTTGACGGGATTTTGTGTCCGGCCAATAGTAGGGGATCTCCCCAGTAGAAAGTCCCAATTAGACCTTGAACCGTTTGGAGTAGGGATCCCGTCCGGGGTGTGGGTCCGACTACCGCTTAAGATGCCTTCCCTTCGGTCTCAAAAGAACCTGATTGGACCTGTGGACACACACTTATTCACATGATACAAAATACATGATTGATGCATTAGACACGAATCAAACAGTATGCGTAGCAGGATTATAAATAAAGCATGTACACCTCAGGAGATGTCATTAGCAACACATCTTTGGGGGTACTGCTTGTAAGGTAATCTGACCATGAAAGAAATAGCTCTTTATGGCGAGATGTCCCTTTATTTTCTGAAAGATAAAACGAAATGCTAACAAAATAGTTCATTAACATTCATTAATAGAACAGATGATAAATTGAACATCATTGATACAACACAGGTAGCCATGACGCATAAATGATGACATAAAGAGTGCAGCTTCATTAATCATAGGATGTTCTGAAACTGTACAAGGAATACACATAGTGTTCGCGCGGCAAAACACATCATAACCATAGGGTGTTTTAGCAAGTATCTGTATTCATATGCACAAGAGTATAATCTTTCAATACAATCTCTGTATCTCTTGAGTTTCCAAAAGTAAAAAGCCTCATTATTACAAGCTCCCGTAGGAGTATTTATAATGCAGAAACTGCCCTTTGGGCTTCCTTGATCTTTCATCTTCCTAACCATTGGGTTGCCTTGCGACCTAGTCCTTTTTGCGACCTGCGACCTGAGCTGATGTTGCGACCTGCGACCTGGCTGTTGTTGTGACCTGCGACCTGTCTGGGTCGCGGGGTCGCAAGTTGCAAGAAAATGAGAGAATGTGACCTTGCGACCTTGCGACTAGGTCGATGGGTCGCAGGGTCGCAAAAGGTGAAAAAAACATAGATATGCAACCTTGCGACCTTGCGACTAGGTCGCTGGGGCGCAAAAGGAGAAAAACCGACGAAATGCGACCTTGCGACCTTGCGACTAGGTCGTTGGGTCGCGGGGTCGCAAAAGGAGGAAAACCAAAGAAATGCGACCTTGCGACCTTGCGACTAGGTCACTGGGTTGCGAGGTCGCAAAAGGCAGAAAAACTGAAGAGGTGCGACCCTGCGACCTTGCGACTGGGTCGCTGGGTCGCAGGGTTGCAAAAGGCACAAAAAATCACAGACGTGCGACCTGCGACCTCGCCAGATGTGCGAGTTATTTGGAGTTTCTCCTGCATCTGCTTGTTCTGGAAATGTCTCCTTGTTTGCTGGGGAAAACCTTGGCTCTTATGTGCAAACAGAGTGGTTCCTCCATTTTATATGTTTTGAAAACCACATGGTCTTGCGCCTTGGTTTAAATATGCAATATAATTTTGGTCCATCGAATGTGCGCTCCTTATAATGTTTTCACACAATTTTGTTGATGTTAAAGAGTCCACAGCCACCCTTGCCTCTAGGTTCCCTTACACCAAAGCCACTTTGCATTCTTCGCCCAAAGTAAATAAGAGACCTTGGAATCAATAATATAGGTGCATATCTCAACAACTCTTGGTACCAGACCATTTCTGAAACATATGTCACTGGAACATAATCATGAGGACCAATACTCAACGCTTCTTGTGCATCTTCCAACTTCTGCTCAAAGGAATCAACACTTCTGATATTAAAGGAACACTTATGTTGGCTGCCACCCTCAGAGGAGGTCCATCTAACATATATCTCTACATCATTGCTTTCATTCTGGGCAGAATCATTTGGTGGATTTTGAACATAACTTTAGCTAGAGATTCGTTTGAAATCACAGCATGGTCGACAAGCCCAGGTTCCAAAAGTTTATTTTTTGAATTCCTGAACACTAATCTCTTCAGATGCAAGAGGCTTTCTCTTGGTGCCATGACAATCATTGATGAGTTGATCAGTCGTGGGATGGGCCTGTATAAACAACATAACATTAATTAGTTCATAGTTATTCTTTTCAAACGGTTCCCCTAGATAAAACATATGATATTAAAGAGTTTAAAATATGCATTCAGTCAACATGATTAATGACCCATGGTGAGAGGGTCTTTAATCGTCCATACATAAAAGGTTTCTATTCAAACGTATGCATGGCAATCTCATTACACATGGCGCGACTGCGGTAAGAATGTTTGAGCGTACACTAGATGATCCCTCCCACATATGGCGTGATTGCAGTGACAACATCAAGTCATGGTGATGAGACAACTCGTGAGGGATTAGAGATAGGTCGGCGGGATGTCGTTGATTGCAGGTCAGGTGAAAGACTTTAACGCCTAGGCGAGCAGAAGGGGGAACCCAAAATTTTAAATATACCCAAAATTTTGGGTGGTGTTGTAGCGGCTACAACAAATGGCGAACCACTGGTAGAATCCAGCATCTCTTTCAATATCACCACAATAGTCTGAGTCCGGATAATGATGCAAGGGAATATTGAACCAATTCCGTGGGTACCCTTTGTATTACTTTGGCCCTTTACAGGTATGCCTAATCCTTGTGCCTCAACTAAGTCCTGCTAATCAGAAACACATCAAAGAGAAAGCTCACAGATGCCAGTAGCTTGATGATGATGTGAGGAGCAAGGCACTGGGTTTATTATTCTCAGGATTTTTAAAGTAAGCTTCTGGTGTTGCTCCGCTGCCAGCAGGCCTAGACAGTACCCCGGCGGAGTCACTTCAAGAAATCACAAATGTTGCTCTGCTGCCAGCGAGCCTGGTCAGTACCCCAGCGGAGTCGTTGCATTACCTCTCTACGCAGGAAGCCTTTCTCGATCCTTTACCCTTATTTGTTTCATGTGCTTATAGCACTTATTTTCATGTGCTCGTGGCACTTATTTTCATGTGCTCATGGCACTTATTTTTCATGGGCGGATGAGGTATCCCGACTTATTTTACGAGCAAGAGAGGTTTTTTCTCGTGTTACAGAAACTGAAAGATATCCTGATTTGGGTTTGCCCTTGTGTCGAACCTTCACATCCCATCTACCACAATAGGTGAAGTGTGCAAAACAGATCATTAAGATGTCCAAGACTATGCTGGGCACAAGGCTTAGGCTACGGGTAGGGGTCATTCGAACTCATTAGGTCTCCCATAAGCAACCGGCTCGTATCTCCCTATCTAAATGAGTTTAAACTCATAGGCATCCTGTTGAGAATGTGACTTCAATGACTCTTCCTAAGAGAAAGCTGCCTCTTGAGATAGCCACCACCACTTCACGCCAAAACAATGGAGTTACTGCTTCAGCAATTGGGGCAAAACAAGACTGCAAGGTGATAGGGTTGTAATGAGGGCTCGTGCAGGGGCAGGCGACATGACAGAACTGATGTGAGGAAGAGAGAGTACGACGCAATGTAAAAGACGAGGCTCAGGATGCGATGCAATGCCATGTGCGAGAACGATCAACCAGTTGTAGGTGGCATAGAGGCGCAATACAAGCAATGATTATTTATGCAACAACCAGCAACTGAAAAGGAAATGAGAGGAAACTACTTGTAACATGATGATGCCTACAATATTAATCGTAAACAAAACAACAAACACACTTTTAAATCATGAAGTAAAAATTTAGCAAGTAAACCTAATCAACAACTAACAAATTTTATTAAGATGTCCTATCTAGCCTACACCTAAACCCTAGTTTAACTAATGCTACGGTGGGGTTATGTAAAATCAGCTTTCTAGTGCAGCCACCGCATTAGTTCCTGGCCTGCAAGAATAACAACGATCAGGATCAGAGCTAGTACCCAAAAAAGTGCAGCAACAACAAAACTTACCTGAGGAGCAGGTGCAACAGCAAGATGATCATAGATACTTACCAAAGAACATTCCAGAACATATCGTGCAGGCTGAATCCCACTCTCATCTTGATACACAACAATATCTTCTTGAAACTCAACATTTATAAATGACACACATTCATTCATGCACAAACCTAGATCTGATGGGCGTTGGGTAAGCCACCGCCTATTTTCAAGCACATCCACCGAATGGAGTTGGTCGAGTTGACTGGAAATTTCATCATGGTGTTGAGGACCATCAGTTTTATGGAATGGAAACAATAAGCAAGTGTCGGGTGAATTATAGATGCATGCGCATCCAAGCGTAGGAACCCTAGTTTTGAAAACCCTAGTCCGAGGTTGCTCCTAGGTTTGGTCAAGGGTATGGGGATCTGAATCCACGTTTAGTGGAGCTTGAAATTCCTCACCGCCTTGAACAAACTCCGAACCTTCGAGCGGAGCGCTTCCCAACTTTGATGGTTGGGCGAGATCAACAGGCGAATGGATGTGATCATGCATTATGGTGAGTTGCAGAATGTTAGTTGGATTTGTATCAATTTGGTCAAATGTTTGCGCGTTGACTAATTGATAGATCGATATATCAGATTCTTTAGATTCACCAAGGTAGGGTGGATTTATCGCGGTTATGCTGGGAGGAGCGTGGTATTTTGGGATCGTCATCTCAGAAACGGTTGGCAGAAGCTGAAACGCTTCGACTTTCTGATGGGTACTTGAAACTTCCCAAAGTGCATCATCAACTGCTGGTGTCTCCACATGGTCGGAAAAAAGATGTGAGTGACAATCCTTAGCGATATTATTGAATATGTTTTTAGATAAGGAGTGATTGATACAACCATCGATGTGGTCGAGTTGGGCACCTGGCATGTCAGGCTCCCCGAGAGTTACCGACTGGGATGGATCAATAAAGAGGACATCTTGAGGTTGCCCAATCAGATAATCGCTCCCATGGCTGTCTAAATATTCCAAGTAAGAAATATTAGATCTAAAAGATTCATCGATTTTGATCTGTGATGGTGGAACACCATCTGCGTGCTTATGATTGTCGCCAATACCAGTATAAGGAAATTTTGAATGTATCGAAGAAATTACTGGTGTGCCGGGATCAGGAAACCAACCGGGGAGTAATGAACTAATAGATTGAGTCGCAGGGGCTTTAACCATATGAGGCTTTCCGACCCACGCATCCGTGTCATTCAGAGAAAACGATGATCTGGCAGACCGTGTAAGGGAATCAACTTTATGCGGGGTAGGAGTCAATTCATAATCCGTATGTGAACCAGATTCATAGTCTGAATGTGAACCATATTCATCATCCGAATCTGAACCAGATTCGTAATCCAAATATGAACTAGATTCATAATCTGAATGTGAACCAGATTCATAATCCGAATGTGAACCAGATTCATCATCCGAATGTGAATCTGATTCATAATTCGAATGTGAACTAGATTTAGGACTAAGTCCAGGGAGACATCGAGTGGGCTCGGGGTAGGTTTCATGAGCCAAAAGAGATAATGAGCCACTGGGGTGTTCAGATTCGACATGGTACGTGAAAAACTCAAATTCAGAACAACCGTTGACTTGCGGATTGTCATAGGGAACACTAGGCTCAGGTCGGGTTGCTAACTGAAATGGTTCAAGGGAAACGAGAATCGCATACGTGAACTATTCTCTTAAAAACCTCCAATCGACATCCTTTTCAGGGAACTCAAAACAATAATGAACGAATCTGATAGAGAACTCATCTAAAGATTCCTGAGGTTCCATTCTGATGTCATTTATCTTTAGTAAAACGTTATGAAAATCATACCTGTGAAAAGCTTGTTTTAATTCACTGGAGATTTGTTCAAATGAATGGATGGAAGATTCCGGCAAAGTGCAGCACCATTTCTTAGCACGACCTTTGAGGGTGAGGAAGAAAAGCAAACAAAACAAACCCTCATTGTCAATTTCATAGCACTCACCAAAGTCACAAAAATCTGAACAGTGTTGGGTTATGGACACCCCATTTTCACCATCAAATTTTAACTGGGACAAGTGATACATAAGTTCATCGGAGATGTAGTATCCAGGCTCATAAAACTCCGACAAACATCTCGGGAGAATGATTTGGGAACGAGCCATTACAGATATGAGATTAACTGCAGGCTCTAAGGGCTCAGCTTGTCATCTGGCCCCTCCTTTTCGTTAAACATATGGTCAGAGGTTCGGGCCCTCCTTCTAGCGCCAATTCTGTTGACGGGATTTTGTGTCCGGCCAACAGTAGGGGATCTCCCCGGTAGAAAGTCCTAATTAGACCTTGAACCGTTTGGAGTAGGGATCCCGTCCGGGGTGTGGGTTCGGCTACCGCTTAAGATGCCTTCCCTTCGGTCTCAAAAGAAACTGATTGGACCTGTGGACACACACTTATTCACATGATACAAAATACATGATTGATGAATTAGACACGAATCAAACACTATGCGTAGCAAGATTATAAATAAAGCATGTACACCTCAGGAGATGTCAATAGCAACACATATTTGGGGGTACTGCTTGTAAGGTAATCTGACCATGAAAGAAATAGTTCTTTATGGCGAGATGTCCCTTTATTTTCTGAAAGATAAAATGAAATGCTAACAAAATAGTTCATTAAAATTCATTAATAGAATAGATGATAAATTGAACATCATTGATACAACACAGGTAGCCATGACGCATAAATGATGACATAAAGAGTGCAGCTTCATTAATCATAGGATGTTCTGAAACTGTACAAGGAATACACATAGTGTTCGCGCGGCAAAACACATCATAACCATAGGGTGTTTTAGCAAGTATCTGTATTCATATGCACAAGAGTATAATCTTTCAATACAATCTCTGTATCTCTTGAGTTTCCAAAAGTAAAAAGCCTCATTATTACAAGCTCCCGTAGGAGTATTTATAATGCAGAAACTGCCCTTTGGGCTTCCTTGATCTTTCATCTTCCTAACCATTGGGTTGCCTTGCGACCTAGTCCTTTTTGCGACCTGCGACCTGAGCTGATGTTGCGACCTGCGACCTGGCTGTTGTTGTGACCTGCGACCTGTCTGGGTCGCGGGGTCGCAAGTTGCAAGAAAATGAGAGAATGTGACCTTGCGACCTTGCGACTAGGTCGATGGGTCGCAGGGTCGCAAAAGGTGAAAAAAACATAGATATGCAACCTTGCGACCTTGCGACTAGGTCGCTGGGGCGCAAAAGGAGAAAAACCGACGAAATGCGACCTTGCGACCTTGCGACTAGGTCGTTGGGTCGCGGGGTCGCAAAAGGAGGAAAACCAAAGAAATGCGACCTTGCGACCTTGCGACTAGGTCACTGGGTTGCGAGGTCGCAAAAGGCAGAAAAACTGAAGAGGTGCGACCCTGCGACCTTGCGACTGGGTCGCTGGGTCGCAGGGTTGCAAAAGGCACAAAAAATCACAGACGTGCGACCTGCGACCTCGCCAGATGTGCGAGTTATTTGGAGTTTCTCCTGCATCTGCTTGTTCTGGAAATGTCTCCTTGTTTGCTGGGGAAAACCTTGGCTCTTATGTGCAAACAGAGTGGTTCCTCCATTTTATATGTTTTGAAAACCACATGGTCTTGCGCCTTGGTTTAAATATGCAATATAATTTTGGTCCATCGAATGTGCGCTCCTTATAATGTTTTCACACAATTTTGTTGATGTTAAAGAGTCCACAGCCACCCTTGCCTCTAGGTTCCCTTACACCAAAGCCACTTTGCATTCTTCGCCCAAAGTAAATAAGAGACCTTGGAATCAATAATATAGGTGCATATCTCAACACCTCTTGGTACCAAACCATTTCTGGTACATATGTCACCGGAACAGAATCATGAGGACCAATACTCAATGCTTCTTGTGCATCTTCCAACTTCTGCTCAAAGGAGTCAACACTTCCGATATTAAAGGAACACTTATGTTGGCTGCCACCCTCAGAGGAGGTCCATCTGACATATATCTCTACATCATTGCTTTCATTCTGGGCAGAATAATTCGGTGGATTTTGAACATAACTTTAGCTAGAGATTCGTTTGAAATCACAGCATGGTCGACAAGCCCAGGTTCCAAAAGTTTATTTTTTGAATTCCTGAACACTAATCTCTTCAGATGCAAGAGGTTTTCTCTTGGCGCCATGACAATCATTGATGAGTTGATCAGTCGTGGGATGGGCCTGTATAAACAACATAACATTAATTAGTTCACAGTTATTCTTTGCGAACGGTTCCCCTAGATAAAACATATGAGATTAAAGAGTTTAAAATACGCATTCAGTCAACATGATTAATTACCCATGGTGAGAGGGTCTTTAATCGTCCATACATAAAAGGTTTCTATTCAAACGTATGCATGGCAATCTCATTACACATGGCGCGACTGCGGTAAGAATGTTTGAGCGTACACTAGATGATCCCTCCCACATATGGCGTGATTGCAGCGACAACATCAAGTCATGGTGATGAGACAACTCGTGAGGGATTAGAGATAGGTCGGCGGGATGTCGTTGACTGCAGGTCAGGTGAAAGACTTTAACGCCTAGGCGAGCAGAAGGGGGAACCCGAAATTTTAAATATATCCAAAATTTTGGGTGGTGTTGTAGCGGCTACAACACGGGTGAACTGATATGGACCCTCCCCCCACTCTTTGATATCATGGATTCCCATCAAAACAAAAGCTACAACATGCAAGCCATTTGGAAAGTGGTTGGATGGTGTGTCACTTACAGGTGTGGACAAATACACAATCAAGGCTCAGGAAAAATGAAAAGTATCTATATAATACCATGGTGCACATATCAAACTTACGGTGGATGGTGGAAGGACCCAGTATATATGCCAGAATGATGGATTTCAATTATAATTTGAACAATTCTACTCTTTCCTCTTGGTAACCAGCAACTATGGGAGTCCTTAATTGCGGGATTAATGGCACTTAGCACCATCACAACACCATCTCCAAGCAATGTGATACATTCCCATATAATGAGTAGTGTGCTCATACCACTAGTAATGTGGATGCCTTTGGTATTGGAAAATTTGAGTTATCGGAGACTCGTCGACTCCTATATTAAGACCATGTAGAGCTTGCTTCTTAAGAGTTACCTTTCTTCTAGTTGGTGAATTTCATTTAGTCCAATCAACTACATCTGTATTCAATCTAGTTGTAACAAGCTCCTGAGTGTGGTAGGTAAGACTATTTTCAATTCAATTCAACGTTCTCCAACTCATCTTGTGTTTCGTTGGATCGTTCTTTGGATTTTTTGGACTATTGATTTCAATTCTCTATGACAAACTCCAATTTTTTTAGCAACTTATCCATCCTTTATTTTCTATATATACCCCCTTTTATTACACTCCCATCTCTCTTACCTTCCCTTTTGTAGGGCATGGGTAGAGCATATTCCTATAGTTCCATAAAAGAAGCAAAATTTTACATAAAATATTATCAAATTAAGTACATGTATATACTTTATTTTCCCCGTCTGATGTCGATCCTTGGCTATCATTGCTCCATGAAAAACTTGAGTCCTCTACTTCCATTATCAAACCAACCAATTCCTCCCTATATATATGTTGGTTGTGGAGCCTGATTATCTTCCTAATTCAAAGGTCTTGTTTCAACTGTGTTTGGATCTCAGTCCCTGATGGGGGGGTGTGGGGGGCTCCCCCCCCCCTACCTATTGCTTCCAAGGGGGGTCTCATGGAGGGCGGCCTTGTAAATATTGTAATTTCATATTCAATATGGGTCGTTCATTAGTTGAAATATTTGATGGAATAAGTTATGTCAATTTAGGGTTATTTTCCCTAGAAGGAAACCATTGGTTTATATGAGGGATTTGTATTGAAGATGTGTATTATTCTATGTATGTGTGTGAATAAAAGAGGATATTGTGTGAGAGCGAAGAAGAAGATACTATGAATTTGTTGTAGGTTGTATCCCTTTAGTTTCTTGGATAATATAAAGGAAGGCTTGGTTCTTTCTCTGTGGATGTAGCCTAAACTGGGTGTACCACAGTATATCTATGTCTCTCTTATTTTATGCTTTTCTGGGTTTGTTTTTATCACAATATTTTATGTGTTAAATTACTCTTAATTAATTGCTAAAAATATATGGGATCAACCTCTCTGGTTATCAGACCCATAATAATTTTAGATCAAATTTTTCTAGCCATTGTTCCCTAAACTCTAAGAACATTTCTCAAGTTTCCAAGTTTTTCGTTGAGTCCAGATCCCGAGGCTCATCCCTCAAATTTTTGCTAGTGGTCATCTTTATACTTTGTGGCTTCTTTGTATTTTATTTTGCCTCCTATTCCCTTGAAAAAAAAAAATGTCTTTTAAAATAATATAATAATAATATTAAAAAAAAAATATTTAATTTGAAAAAAATTGTGTGAGTGCTTAAAACAATAAATCCCACATTAAAAACTATTTGTATTAATAATTAGAGTATTATATTTACAATTCTATATAATAATATTCATATTATATTAGTATTATATTAATTTTAATTTTAATAACGTAGTATTATTATTATTATTGAAAAAATAATGTAATATAAAATAGAATATTAATATATCCCCCTTTAGCGGGTGCACTAATATGGACCCTCCGCTCCCTCTTTGATATCATGGATTCCCATCAAAACAGCTACACCATGCAAGCCATTTGGAAAGTGGTTGGATGGTGTGTCAGTTACAAGTGTGGACAAATACACAATCAAGGCTCAGGAAAAATGAAAATTATCTATATCATACCATGGTGCACACATCAAACTTATGGTGGATGGTGGATGGTGGATGGCCCAGTATATATGCCAGAATGATGGATTTCAATTATAATTTAAATAATACTACTCTTTCCTCTTGGTAACCAGCAACTATGGGAGTCCTTAATTGCGGGATTAATGGCACTTAGCACCATCTCCAAGAAATGTGCTACATTCCCATATAAAAAGTAGTGTGCTCATACCACCAGTAATGTGGATGCCTTTGGTATTGAAAAATTTGAGTTATCCAAGACTCATTGGCTCCTATATTAAGACCATGTAGAGCTTCTTAAGAGTTACCTCTCTTCTAGTTGGTGAATTTCATTTAGTCAAATCAACTACATCTGTATTCAATCTAGCTGTAACAAGCTCCTAAGTGCGGTAGGTAAGACTATTTTCAATTCAATTCAGCTTTCTCCAACTCATCTTGTGTTTCGTTGGATCATTCTTTGGATTTTCTGGACTATCGATTTCAATTCTCAAGGAAAAACTCCAATTTTTTTTGGCATCTTATCCATCCTTTATTTTCTATATATACCCCCTTTTATTACACTCCCATTCCTCTTACCTTCCCTTTTGTAGGGCCTCGGTAGAGCATAGTCCTATAATTCCATAAAAGAAGAAAAATTTTACATAAAATATTATCAAATTAAGTACTTGTATATACTTTATTTTCCCCATCTGATGTCGATCCCTAGCTGTCATTGCTCCATGAAAAATTTGAGTCCTCTACTTCCATTATCAAACCAACCAATTTCTCCCTATATATATGTTGGTTGTGGAGCCTAATTATCTTCCCAAATCAAAGGTCTTGTTTCAAATGTGTTTGGATCCCAGTCCCTGATGGGGGGGTGTGGGGAGCTTCCCCCCCACCTATTTCTTCCAGGTGGGTCTCATGGAGGGAGGCCTTGTAAATATTGTAATTTCATATTCAATATGTGTCGTTCATTAGTTGGAATATTTGATGGTATAAGTTAAGTTAATTTAGGGTTATTTTCCCTAGAAGGAAACCATTGGTTTATATGGGGGATTTGTATTGCAGATGTGTATTATTCTATGTGTGTGTGTGAATAAAAGAGGATAATGTGTGAGAGGGAAGAGGAAGATACTATGAATTTTTTGTAGGTTGTATCCCTTCAGTTTATTGGATAATATAAAGGAAGGATTGGTTCTTTCTTTGTGGACGTAGCCTAAACTAGGTGAACCACAGTATATCTATGTCTCTCTTGTTTTATGCTTTTCTGGGTTTGTTTTTTTTCACAGTATTTTATGTGTTCTGTCGGTGTCCCGTGTTTTGATAGTTTGGCAAATCAAAAGACAAGGCAACATCAGAACCAATCTTCAAAGTTACAGGATCTAGTCCTTCTGTTCTCAAAGAGGGATCTCTCAAATGTTTGTTTGCAAAGGTTTATCTTGTGTGCTTTGAGTATTGGTTTTAGACTAGTTATTAAGTGCAGGTGTTTGTTTAATTGTTTGGTTGAATTGATACAGCAGAACATGAAAGGTCTAGGAAAGATATATAGAATGGAGAAACATCTGGTTCATTGGGCAATGGAGTCAAGAAGAGGTCATAACATACTCATCAATGGATATGGGATATCAGAGGGAAAATCTAACTTGGCCGCAGGATCCTTTGGTTTTGGAATGAGATGGACATCAATGATTTGGAAAGAGAAATTTGATTCTCAATGAAGGGAAATTGAAAACATAACTTAAACAATAAAGAGCTATTTGATAGACAGGGCTAACCATGAATTCTACAAATCACACTTTAAGCAAATAATGACTTCAAAACAAATTTTAAAATGAAATCTAAGATTTGGGGAACACCTTATTTCCTCAAATATTTTATTTCAAAAGACTTAGAAAACATAAAAGATTCACTGATAATTATGGTCATAGAAGAGGGAACACCTAACACATCTATGATCACAACCATAAAAGACCTTTAAGACAATTGTTTAAGCAAGGACAAAGGGCATGATCAGAATAGACCTCTATGGCTTACTATAAACAAAGATACTTCAAAGGGAGACTTCACTAACAATTCTTAAGTGGTAGCAGACAAGCAGGGAGAACCATAAATCATGTTGAAACCAACTAATCGAACTTATTAGAGAAAAAAATGAGCATGAGGACTAAAGAGAAATATTTAAGCCTCTAAAATACCTCAGCGGAAGAAAACATAAAACAGTGAAGGACAAACAGGTCTAAGGTGCTTCCAAGAGTCATTTATTAGCCTAAAAATTTCATCCTACTGTAGTAAGAAATTATGGAACATAAAACAGGGGAAAAACATTAAATAGTTTAGAATACTTCACCAACAGCCAAGCTCATGGATCCAATGATAGAGCCTTCTCAAGAACAAGCATGCAACAACATCATCAGGACTTCCAATACTTTAGTTTCTTCTTCAACTTCAACATACTATGTATTAGTTCAAAGAGTTTCAATATTACAGCAAGTGATCAACCAACCCCTATGTCATCTTCTCCAGTAGTATTTATAGAAGAATGAGGAGGCGAGATCTGATAAAATATCTCCAAAGATAATTAATACAGACTTA